>CM077262.1:28313929-28713929 GCA_039654775.1 Spinibarbus caldwelli | reverse complement strand
ATGTATGGTTATCGAGCACGAGACGAGCCGAGAGCGGCTCCTCGTCAGCGAATAAGGATAATCGAGCATCCGATTGATAACAGAAACGATGCTTTACACAAAAATTCAAATGCACTTTACCGTGCCGACATTCCCCATCGCCAAAGACGGTTTGAGGAGGAAGAATATCCTCCTCTTAGAGATTTTCACATCCAGTCTCACCGTCAATGGGATGGCGAAGTCCCCCCAACAGCCCGTTTTCGGGCTCAAAATTTTGAAACATGGAGAAAGAGGAGCAGACGCGATTATCGTCGTCCTCTCACAATTTCTGAGTTTATTCCTCTTGAAAGAGAGTTTGAGTTCGACTCTGAGAGACACAGGCATGCACGTGCGATTGACACACGTGTAAATGTGCAACGTGCACGAGGGTATCTGGATACAGATCCATCCACTTTTGGAAAACCAGATTTTTTTTCTAGAGGTGAAAACATCTCAGTAACAAAAAAGACAAAAAGAAACCGAAAAAGACACAACAAAAAATACATGGGGTCAGTGCCCTTTCCCACCCGTTCTACATCAAGGGTGGAGTACATGAGGCCAAATAATTGGTCATCAGATCTTCCACAAAGAAGATCGGTCAATATAGTAAGAAATGAACAAGTTCAACAAAGAAACAGATTTGCTCTCAGGGAAAGAGAATCTGAACCTGATGAGAATCGTACACAGTACGATGAATTTGTTGAACAGGAGGATGAGTACATGGAAACGGAGTTGCCTAGGGCACACAACATAAGTCGCAGAGACTTGTACTCAGACTCAGCTCGAGCCTCGATTGTTACAACGAGGGCTCCAGCCTCAGCGGGCAATAGATCTAGCAGAGATGTCAATACAAACACCACTTATGGTAGGGACACCTACCATAACGAGGTTTATGACACAAGAAGGGACAGAAACGGACGCTTTCCCCCTAGAAAAAGATGGCAGGGGGGGCGTGAAAATAACTTCCAACGTTCCAGAGAAAGAGATTTCCAACAATCTAGAGAAAGGTATTTCCAACAACCTAGAGAGAACAGAAACACGAACACAGGTTACACCCCACCACCTGTGAGACTGAAGTTAGCCATGAAGTTGATGTATGACCTAACACGTTTGATGCACCACTTACAAAAGGTCACCACTAAAGTGACGAACAACGTTCCGATCACTTTCAAAAGACTGTCTCAACTTCTGACTGACTCCGTTAAACCGGCGGCTCCTAGCAAAAAAGTCAAGGAGCTGCTGGAGGGCAACGCCAACAATTGGCTATACAACACACAATTAATCTTGCAGGAACACTATGAAACACTCATTGCACAAACCGTCACTGAACTCAAGGAAAGAACAGACCAAAAAGACTGGCATCACGCTTTCGAAATAGCTAGTGGGTGGGCCAAGAGAAACTACAGAACTAGACTACACGAAGAGGTTCTGGAAAAAGTTGAAGCCCTTTTTGTCGCAGAAATGAGTGGTGAGACTAATGAAGACCTAGATGATAGAGTTGAATCCCCTAGACACATAATCGAATCCATTCCCTCGAACACACAGAGGACAGAACAAATTACAGACACATCGAGAGCAGTGAGACCTAGAAGTGGGGTCAAACACATCAGCGTACATATACAAACATCACCCAGAGTTAATAATGTAGAGGGACAGCCTCCCTCTACGCCAGTTAACAGAGACGATTGGTCCTTTGACGAAGAATTCCCACCATTAGCACCACCTCCGAGTATACAACCCACACCCGTTAAAGCACCAGAGCCTCTAGCACAGAGAAAGCCTCGAAGGATACTCACGGAGTTGCTAGTTGATCTGGAGCGGCCACCCACCGTGAACGTGGAGGCGCGACCGGATCAACGGCAATCTCCACCTCCCACGACGGAGGGAAGGGCGGTGGCTTCTCGTGCAGAGGATGGGGAGCGAAACCCAAACACGGAGATAACAGGCAAACACGCACAAAAAACAAATAAGGGTGTACCTGAACTATCTCACTGCGCACGACCGTCTCTCACCAGGATTGAGGGATCACCAATCATGTTCTCAGAGGATTCGGAGGAATCTAATTGGGATCCACTCTCTCAGTATTCAACCACCACTATCGTACCTCAATCTCCATTAAGTAAATTTTTACAGGAAACAGAAATTCCAACATCAGAAACGGAACAAAATGATAATGCAGAAAAAAAGAACACCAACGTAGGTAGAACGGAAGAAACGACGACCAGGTTGAGCCCCAGTGATACTGGCGCGGCTCCCAAAGCACCAGAGACCCCTCGATCGACGGGAAGACCAAGTAAACACATCAACACAACGAGAAAAAATATGGATTGGAGCTTAAATCTGAAAAAGAGATTCGTGATCATAGGAGATTCCAATGTGGCTAGGATACCGGCCTTTAGTTACTCAGAGCTCCAAGTCGACAGCTTTCCGGGTGCGAAGTTCCAGCACGCCGGAAATTTAATGGAAAAAGCTACTGTCGCCTTGGAGCCTGAAATTTTGATCTTGTCATTTGGGATTAACAACAGGTCCCAAAGATGTATCGATACAACCATAAAGGAACTCCAAAGAACCTATAGGATGGCCAGAAATCGGCTACCGCACACGGAGCTGTATTTTCCCATAATAAATTTCTCAGATAAGCTCCCATCCGAAGAACAGACGTACCTACGGAAAATAAATGACTACATAGAAAACACACTGACTTTTATCACGGAACTGCCCCCGGCCCACTTTGAGGTTGAAAGAGACACAATACATTGGACCACAGGGACTGCGAGAGCGATCTTAGAACACTGGATCCACACTTTAAACTTGCAGGGTCCCTCAAGCCTATAGACGGCGGGGAGAAGTTAATTGTCAATCTTGCATCTTCTTTCAAGCTCACAGGTGCGCAGAGGGCAGTCCTACTAAGGGGTCTTTCCTTCGTTCCATCACCGACTAATCCAAAAACGCAGAAAATAGAACTGCTAAAGGGCGTTCAAAAGTATCACAGAAGACTTAAATTGGAAACCTTTTTTGAAGGGAAAAAGAATCAAAGAAAGAAGCTGCCTTTTACGCACGGTTCAGAGTGGTCTCCTTCGTTGGCCAGTTTACCAAAACAAATTTCATCGATCGTAAGGGCAGATATTTATGCCTACAAGCATTTGAACTGGGGTATAACAGAGGAGCACAATCTGTCCGTGAACGAAAAGGCAGCTTTGAATCAACTCAGAAAAAATGACAAGATCGTTATTAAACCTGCCGATAAAGGCAATGCAGTCGTGTTGATGGATAAGGAAAGCTACCTGTGGGAAGGATTTAGACAACTGAATAACACACAACATTACAGGCCTCTGGAGGAGCCCATGTACCCACAAACGCAAGCGGAAATAAAGGAAATTCTCACAGAAATGTGTGATAAAAAAGTAATCAGTGGTAAACAAAAAGAGTATCTGCTGGGTTCTGATTCTCCCAGACCAAGAAGATTTTATCTTCTTCCCAAGATACACAAGAAATCGGATAGCTGGAGTGTTCCGCACAAAATACCACCAGGAAGACCGATTGTGTCGGATTGCAACAGTGAGACATATCATACTGCTGAGTTTGTTGAGTTCTACTTGAATCCTATTTCACAGAAACACAAAAGTTACCTCAAAGACACCTACGATTTCATAGAGAAAACTAAGGATCTCAGGATCCCCTCAGACGCACTGTTGTTTACCATTGATATCGATAGTCTTTATACCAACATTGAGACTCCAGCGGGCCTTGAAGCGGTTAGAGAATGTATGGAAAAGTTTCCAGATAGTAAAAGACCTGATAGCTACATATTAAAATTATTAGAAATCAACCTAACAAAAAATGATTTTGAATTTAACAAAAAGTTTTTTCTACAAACGAAAGGTACAGCGATGGGGAAGAAATCTGCCCCATCGTACGCAAATATATTCATGGCCCGCTGGGAGGAATCGGCTCTAAGTTCATTTCCTTTAGAACCACTTGCGTATTTTCGCTTTTTAGACGATATTTGGGGTGTATGGACGCACTCGAGGGAAGAGTTTATTAGTTTTACCCATCATTTGAATCAACATCAGAGTTCAATTAAGATTAAGTATGAGATAGACGAAACACAGGTGAATTTCCTTGACGTGGTCACCTATAAGGGGCCGAAATTTGAGCAACACAACCGACTGGACTATAGAGTTTACTTTAAAGAAACGGATACTCATTGCCTCCTACACAAAAATAGCTTTCACCCCAAACACACCTTCAGGGGAATTTTAAAATCACAATTACTTAGATTTTTTAGAATTTGCTCTCAAGAGGAGGAATTCTTGAAAGCAGTCAAAACTCTATTCAGAGCTTTGAAAAACAGAGGCTACTCTAGACAGTTTTTGAGAAAAACTCTTAGATTATTTAAGAAATCCACACAAGGTCCAGTACAGTTGGCTCAGCCCAAGGAAAAAGAGAACAAGATCATTCCACTTGTCGCGTTCTTCTCATCGCAAAGTACACAATTAAATTGTGCAGTAAAACAGAATTTTTCTAAGTTTTTAAAGGACACACAGTATTTACAGAATCACAGGCCCATCGCGGCATACAAAAGAAACAAAAACTTATTGGACACCCTGGTTCAAAGTCGAACAGATCCTCCACCTGTAAAAGGAAGAACAGGATCCTGTAAATACTATGTTCCTCTTAGATGGGTCAAGAATAGAACTAATAAACAGATCTATGAAATTCAGTTGACTAAGTCTCCTCAGACGGCTAATTGTGTGTATTTAATTTATTGTGAAAAATGTAAAAGACAATATGTGGGTCAGACGAAAAATGAGCTGAGGAAGAGAATTTACCAGCACACCCACAACATACTCCATAAAATTGAAAAAAGGAGATTTGTGGTTCAACATTTCCTGATCCACGGCTTAGCTTCTCTCAAGGCCACGGTGCTGCAGGCCAATGCTCTTTGGGATCTACGGGACAGACTTAGAGCTGAAAGACAATGGATCAAGAGACTGGATTCATTGTACCCGAGAGGCCTTAATGAAGCCTGAGTAGAAGCATAATGCCAATGTCTTTCAAAGTAAACTGCTTTCACCCACTCTGCATTTCTCTCTATTTCTCTCTTTTTCTTCCTTGCCTTTTTTCTCCTTTTTATTTTGATTTTAGTTGGATTTTGTCACATGGTTAGGCCCTGAACTACACCAAGCCCAACCTTACCAATCTCTGGACTCCTAAAAACCTAAAACCTACCAATTCTACCCCCAGCAACCTAACACCTACCCAAACTAACCCCAGGCCCCTGAAACCTACCCAATCTACCCCCAGAAACCTAACACCTACCCAAACTAACCCCAGGCCCCTGAAACCTACCCAATCTACCCCCAGACACCTAACACCTACCCAAACTAACCCCAGGCCCCTGAAACCTACCCAATCTACCCCCAGACACCTAACACCTACCCAAACTAACCCCAGGCCCCTGAAACCTACCCAATCTACCCCCAGACACCTAACACCTACCCAAACTAACCCCAGGCCCCTGAAACCTACCCAATCTACCCCCAGCAACCCAACACCTACCCAAACTAACCCCAGGCCCCTGAAACCTACCCAATCTACCCCCAGCAACCTAACACCTACCCAAACTAACCCAGGCCCCTGAAACCTACCCAATCTACCCCAGACACCTAACACCTACCCAAACTAACCCCAGGCCCTGAAACCTACCCAATCTACCCCAGCAACCTAACACCTACCCAAACTAACCCCAGGCCCCTGAAACCTACCCAATCTACCCCCAGACACCTAACACCTACCCAAACTAACCCCAGGCCCCTGAAACCTACCCAATCTACCCCAGCAACCTAACACCTACCCAAACTAACCCCAGGCCCCTGAAACCTACCCAATCTACCCCCAGACACCTAACACCTACCCAAACTAACCCCAGGCCCCTGAAACCTACCCTACAATATGGCTGATATTATACCTAATATTAAATAAAAAAATATATAAAAGTTAAAACATAAAAATTAATAAAAAACATAAAAACTAATTAGTTCAGTGCGGAAGATTCTGGGTGGCAGGCTGGACCAAAGCAGGGCTAAAAGTGGTCAGAGGAAGTCGAAGGACTGTGCGCAACCAGAATTGGACTCTGTTCCAATTCTTGGGTATAAAGTCCCTAGCCATGCCCGTGCCTCGTCCCTGAGCTTTTGGCTTTGTGTAGGAAAGGCCTGCCGCCAGAAATCTTTTTGCACATGAAATTCCTAGAATATTAATACAATGAACCAAATATAAAAATAAATAAATAGACAAATAAATAATCAATCTTTATAAAATATAATAAATATAGAAAAATTCATATCTCATTAAAATAAGGGACACTAAGTTCATAAGTTGCATTTGGATTAAACCACTGTCAGAAAAAGGAAAAACCATTTAATTCCCATAAGACTGAGGACCAAAGGAAGAAAAGGAGATTTAAAATATTTACATTTTGGCACAAAAACTTGAATATATTTATTTACAAACACCTGTGATTATTTATAAATATAACATGATCTTCTAAAAACATGATTGGAATGATACTTACATGTTTTGATTGGAAATATACAGATGGCAATCAAATTTATCCATTTTTATCAGAGGAAATGCAGTTTTTGGGAAAGCAGAAAATACTTTTAAGTACACACACAGTCTGAGATGTAATTTAAACCTTATATTTTACATAAGGGACTTCTAAATGTTACAGAAGTTGGATTATTAACAGAGTACCTTGATGTATAGTAATTTACAGAAGCTAGCAAGCAACATAGAGGTGTTTCACTGAAATACGAAATAGACAGACTTCAAAATTATTTATATCAGTCTGTTATATGTTATACACAATCAAGTTGAGCTTTTAGAAACATTAGATGACTCAGAAAGGCCTATTGGGGCGCTTTGTTGATGTTTTTACGTTCAAAACAAGAACTAGCAAAAAGTAAAAATTCAAAAACAACACGATTCAAAGGAAGACCAATAGAAGTAATTTTAGAAACATGATTTTGTAAATTCGTCTTTAAATTCATTCCTTTATTCACATCTTTTGATGTTTTTACGTCAAAAACAAAGGTTGGCAAAACGTTGCAAAGTAAAAAACAACATGATTCGAAGGAACAGCAATAGAAATATTTTTCAGAAGCATGATTTTGCAAATTCGTCTTTAAAATCTTAGTTTTATTCGTGTTTTGGCTAAAAATGAGTCATCTGCGGGGGCGCGCGGCGATGACGTCATCGCACGCGCTCCCTCTGCTACTTAATAACAGGAGAAAGCGAGCCCTGTCATTCGCTCTGAATCACCTCAAGGAGTTACATCGAGTAGATTGATACTCTGTACTGCTTGCTTCCTATTTATATTCTACGACGTTTAGAGAAAGCCTGAAGAAGGGCGATTGAGCTCCGAAACGTCGCGAATTCACTGAACGTCGTGATATTAGGAATTCCTTTGCTTTGTTTTGAGTTTTGTTTTTTGTTTCAACCGGGATGTATGGTTATCGAGCACGAGACGAGCCGAGAGCGGCTCCTCGTCAGCGAATAAGGATAATCGAGCATCCGATTGATAACAGAAACGATGCTTTACACAAAAATTCAAATGCACTTTACCGTGCCGACATTCCCATCGCCAAAGACGGTTTGAGGAGGAAGAATATCCTCCTCTTAGAGATTTTCACATCCAGTCTCACCGTCAATGGGATGGCGAAGTCCCCCAACAGCCCGTTTTCGGGCTCAAAATTTTGAAACATGGAGAAAGAGGAGCAGACGCGATTATCGTCGTCCTCTCACAATTTCTGAGTTTATTCCTCTTGAAAGAGAGTTTGAGTTCGACTCTGAGAGACACAGGCATGCACGTGCGATTGACACACGTGTAAATGTGCAACGTGCACGAGGGTATCTGGATACAGATCCATCCACTTTTGGAAAACCAGATTTTTTTTCTAGAGGTGAAAACATCTCAGTAACAAAAAAGACAAAAAGAAACCGAAAAAGACACAACAAAAAATACATGGGGTCAGTGCCCTTTCCCACCCGTTCTACATCAAGGGTGGAGTACATGAGGCCAAATAATTGGTCATCAGATCTTCCACAAAGAAGATCGGTCAATATAGTAAGAAATGAACAAGTTCAACAAAGAAACAGATTTGCTCTCAGGGAAAGAGAATCTGAACCTGATGAGAATCGTACACAGTACGATGAATTTGTTGAACAGGAGGATGAGTACATGGAAACGGAGTTGCCTAGGGCACACAACATAAGTCGCAGAGACTTGTACTCAGACTCAGCTCGAGCCTCGATTGTTACAACGAGGGCTCCAGCCTCAGCGGGCAATAGATCTAGCAGAGATGTCAATACAAACACCACTTATGGTAGGGACACCTACCATAACGAGGTTTATGACACAAGAAGGGACAGAAACGGACGCTTTCCCCCTAGAAAAAGATGGCAGGGGGGGCGTGAAAATAACTTCCAACGTTCCAGAGAAAGAGATTTCCAACAATCTAGAGAAAGGTATTTCCAACAACCTAGAGAGAACAGAAACACGAACACAGGTTACACCCCACCACCTGTGAGACTGAAGTTAGCCATGAAGTTGATGTATGACCTAACACGTTTGATGCACCACTTACAAAAGGTCACCACTAAAGTGACGAACAACGTTCCGATCACTTTCAAAAGACTGTCTCAACTTCTGACTGACTCCGTTAAACCGGCGGCTCCTAGCAAAAAAGTCAAGGAGCTGCTGGAGGGCAACGCCAACAATTGGCTATACAACACACAATTAATCTTGCAGGAACACTATGAAACACTCATTGCACAAACCGTCACTGAACTCAAGGAAAGAACAGACCAAAAAGACTGGCATCACGCTTTCGAAATAGCTAGTGGGTGGGCCAAGAGAAACTACAGAACTAGACTACACGAAGAGGTTCTGGAAAAAGTTGAAGCCCTTTTTGTCGCAGAAATGAGTGGTGAGACTAATGAAGACCTAGATGATAGAGTTGAATCCCCTAGACACATAATCGAATCCATTCCCTCGAACACACAGAGGACAGAACAAATTACAGACACATCGAGAGCAGTGAGACCTAGAAGTGGGTCAAACACATCAGCGTACATATACAAACATCACCCAGAGTTAATAATGTAGAGGGACAGCCTCCCTCTACGCCAGTTAACAGAGACGATTGGTCCTTTGACGAAGAATTCCCACCATTAGCACCACCTCCGAGTATACAACCCACACCCGTTAAAGCACCAGAGCCTCTAGCACAGAGAAAGCCTCGAAGGATACTCACGGAGTTGCTAGTTGATCTGGAGCGGCCACCCACCGTGAACGTGGAGGCGCGACCGGATCAACGGCAATCTCCACCTCCCACGACGGAGGGAAGGGCGGTGGCTTCTCGTGCAGAGGATGGGGAGCGAAACCCAAACACGGAGATAACAGGCAAACACGCACAAAAAACAAATAAGGGTGTACCTGAACTATCTCACTGCGCACGACCGTCTCTCACCAGGATTGAGGGATCACCAATCATGTTCTCAGAGGATTCGGAGGAATCTAATTGGGATCCACTCTCTCAGTATTCAACCACCACTATCGTACCTCAATCTCCATTAAGTAAATTTTTACAGGAAACAGAAATTCCAACATCAGAAACGGAACAAAATGATAATGCAGAAAAAAAGAACACCAACGTAGGTAGAACGGAAGAAACGACGACCAGGTTGAGCCCCAGTGATACTGGCGCGGCTCCCAAAGCACCAGAGACCCCTCGATCGACGGGAAGACCAAGTAAACACATCAACACAACGAGAAAAAATATGGATTGGAGCTTAAATCTGAAAAGAGATTCGTGATCATAGGAGATTCCAATGTGGCTAGGATACCGGCCTTTAGTTACTCAGAGCTCCAAGTCGACAGCTTTCCGGGTGCGAAGTTCCAGCACGCCGGAAATTTAATGGAAAAAGCTACTGTCGCCTTGGAGCCTGAAATTTTGATCTTGTCATTTGGGATTAACAACAGGTCCCAAAGATGTATCGATACAACCATAAAGGAACTCCAAAGAACCTATAGGATGGCCAGAAATCGGCTACCGCACACGGAGCTGTATTTTCCCATAATAAATTTCTCAGATAAGCTCCCATCCGAAGAACAGACGTACCTACGGAAAATAAATGACTACATAGAAAACACACTGACTTTTATCACGGAACTGCCCCCGGCCACTTTGAGGTTGAAAGAGACACAATACATTGGACCACAGGGACTGCGAGAGCGATCTTAGAACACTGGATCCACACTTTAAACTTGCAGGGTCCCTCAAGCCTATAGACGGCGGGGAGAAGTTAATTGTCAATCTTGCATCTTCTTTCAAGCTCACAGGTGCGCAGAGGGCAGTCCTACTAAGGGGTCTTTCCTTCGTTCCATCACCGACTAATCCAAAAACGCAGAAAATAGAACTGCTAAAGGGCGTTCAAAAGTATCACAGAAGACTTAAATTGGAAACCTTTTTTGAAGGGAAAAAGAATCAAAAAAAAGAATCAAAGAAAGAAGCTGCCTTTTACGCACGGTTCAGAGTGGTCTCCTTCGTTGGCCAGTTTACCAAAACAAATTTCATCGATCGTAAGGGCAGATATTTATGCCTACAAGCATTTGAACTGGGGTATAACAGAGGAGCACAATCTGTCCGTGAACGAAAAGGCAGCTTTGAATCAACTCAGAAAAAATGACAAGATCGTTATTAAACCTGCCGATAAAGGCAATGCAGTCGTGTTGATGGATAAGGAAAGCTACCTGTGGGAAGGATTTAGACAACTGAATAACACACAACATTACAGGCCTCTGGAGGAGCCCATGTACCCACAAACGCAAGCGGAAATAAAGGAAATTCTCACAGAAATGTGTGATAAAAAAGTAATCAGTGGTAAACAAAAAGAGTATCTGCTGGGTTCTGATTCTCCCAGACCAAGAAGATTTTATCTTCTTCCCAAGATACACAAGAAATCGGATAGCTGGAGTGTTCCGCACAAAATACCACCAGGAAGACCGATTGTGTCGGATTGCAACAGTGAGACATATCATACTGCTGAGTTTGTTGAGTTCTACTTGAATCCTATTTCACAGAAACACAAAAGTTACCTCAAAGACACCTACGATTTCATAGAGAAAACTAAGGATCTCAGGATCCCCTCAGACGCACTGTTGTTTACCATTGATATCGATAGTCTTTATACCAACATTGAGACTCCAGCGGGCCTTGAAGCGGTTAGAGAATGTATGGAAAAGTTTCCAGATAGTAAAAGACCTGATAGCTACATATTAAAATTATTAGAAATCAACCTAACAAAAAATGATTTTGAATTTAACAAAAAGTTTTTTCTACAAACGAAAGGTACAGCGATGGGGAAGAAATTTGCCCCATCGTACGCAAATATATTCATGGCCCGCTGGGAGGAATCGGCTCTAAGTTCATTTCCTTTAGAACCACTTGCGTATTTTCGCTTTTTAGACGATATTTGGGGTGTATGGACGCACTCGAGGGAAGAGTTTATTAGTTTTACCCATCATTTGAATCAACATCAGAGTTCAATTAAGATTAAGTATGAGATAGACGAAACACAGGTGAATTTCCTTGACGTGGTCACCTATAAGGGGCCGAAATTTGAGCAACACAACCGACTGGACTATAGAGTTTACTTTAAAGAAACGGATACTCATTGCCTCCTACACAAAAATAGCTTTCACCCCAAACACACCTTCAGGGGAATTTTAAAATCACAATTACTTAGATTTTTTAGAATTTGCTCTCAAGAGGAGGAATTCTTGAAAGCAGTCAAAACTCTATTCAGAGCTTTGAAAAACAGAGGCTACTCTAGACAGTTTTTGAGAAAAACTCTTAGATTATTTAAGAAATCCACACAAGGTCCAGTACAGTTGGCTCAGCCCAAGGAAAAAGAGAACAAGATCATTCCACTTGTCGCGTTCTTCTCATCGCAAAGTACACAATTAAATTGTGCAGTAAAACAGAATTTTTCTAAGTTTTTAAAGGACACACAGTATTTACAGAATCACAGGCCCATCGCGGCATACAAAAGAAACAAAAACTTATTGGACACCCTGGTTCAAAGTCGAACAGATCCTCCACCTGTAAAAGGAAGAACAGGATCCTGTAAATACTATGTTCCTCTTAGATGGGTCAAGAATAGAACTAATAAACAGATCTATGAAATTCAGTTGACTAAGTCTCCTCAGACGGCTAATTGTGTGTATTTAATTTATTGTGAAAAATGTAAAAGACAATATGTGGGTCAGACGAAAAATGAGCTGAGGAAGAGAATTTACCAGCACACCCACAACATACTCCATAAAATTGAAAAAAGGAGATTTGTGGTTCAACATTTCCTGATCCACGGCTTAGCTTCTCTCAAGGCCACGGTGCTGCAGGCCAATGCTCTTTGGGATCTACGGGACAGACTTAGAGCTGAAAGACAATGGATCAAGAGACTGGATTCATTGTACCCGAGAGGCCTTAATGAAGCCTGAGTAGAAGCATAATGCCAATGTCTTTCAAAGTAAACTGCTTTCACCCACTCTGCATTTCTCTCTATTTCTCTCTTTTTCTTCCTTGCCTTTTTTCTCCTTTTTATTTTGATTTTAGTTGGATTTTGTCACATGGTTAGGCCCTGAACTACACCAAGCCCAACCTTACCAATCTCTGGACTCCTAAAAACCTAAAACCTACCAATTCTACCCCCAGCAACCTAACACCTACCCAAACTAACCCCAGGCCCCTGAAACCTACCCAATCTACCCCCAGAAACCTAACACCTACCCAAACTAACCCCAGGCCCCTGAAACCTACCCAATCTACCCCCAGACACCTAACACCTACCCAAACTAACCCCAGGCCCCTGAAACCTACCCAATCTACCCCCAGACACCTAACACCTACCCAAACTAACCCCAGGCCCCTGAAACCTACCCAATCTACCCCCAGACACCTAACACCTACCCAAACTAACCCCAGGCCCCTGAAACCTACCCAATCTACCCCCAGCAACCCAACACCTACCCAAACTAACCCCAGGCCCCTGAAACCTACCCAATCTACCCCCAGACACCTAACACCTACCCAAACTAACCCCAGGCCCCTGAAACCTACCCAATCTACCCCCAGACACCTAACACCTACCCAAACTAACCCCAGGCCCCTGAAACCTACCCAATCTACCCCCAGCAACCTAACACCTACCCAAACTAACCCCAGGCCCCTGAAACCTACCCAATCTACCCCCAGACACCTAACACCTACCCAAACTAACCCCAGGCCCCTGAAACCTACCCAATCTACCCCCAGCAACCTAACACCTACCCAAACTAACCCCAGGCCCCTGAAACCTACCCAATCTACCCCCAGACACCTAACACCTACCCAAACTAACCCCAGGCCCCTGAAACCTACCCTACAATATGGCTGATATTATACCTAATATTAAATAAAAAAATATATAAAAGTTAAAACATAAAAATTAATAAAAAACATAAAAACTAATTAGTTCAGTGCGGAAGATTCTGGGTGGCAGGCTGGACCAAAGCAGGGCTAAAAGTGGTCAGAGGAAGTCGAAGGACTGTGCGCAACCAGAATTGGACTCTGTTCCAATTCTTGGGTATAAAGTCCCTAACCTAACCCTAACCCTAACCCTAACCCTAACCTAACCCTAACCCTAACCCTAACCCTAAACCTACCAATTCTACCCCCAGCAACCTAACACCTACCCAAACTAACCCCAGGCCCCTGAAACCTACCCAATCTACCCCCAGAAACCTAACACCTACCCAAACTAACCCCAGGCCCCTGAAACCTACCCAATCTACCCCCAGACACCTAACACCTACCCAAACTAACCCCAGGCCCCTGAAACCTACCCAATCTACCCCCAGACACCTAACACCTACCCAAACTAACCCCAGGCCCCTGAAACCTACCCAATCTACCCCCAGACACCTAACACCTACCCAAACTAACCCCAGGCCCCTGAAACCTACCCAATCTACCCCCAGCAACCCAACACCTACCCAAACTAACCCCAGGCCCCTGAAACCTACCCAATCTACCCCCAGCAACCTAACACCTACCCAAACTAACCCCAGGCCCCTGAAACCTACCCAATCTACCCCCAGACACCTAACACCTACCCAAACTAACCCCAGGCCCCTGAAACCTACCCAATCTACCCCCAGCAACCTAACACCTACCCAAACTAACCCCAGGCCCCTGAAACCTACCCAATCTACCCCCAGACACCTAACACCTACCCAAACTAACCCCAGGCCCCTGAAACCTACCCAATCTACCCCCAGCAACCTAACACCTACCCAAACTAACCCCAGGCCCCTGAAACCTACCCAATCTACCCCCAGACACCTAACACCTACCCAAACTAACCCCAGGCCCCTGAAACCTACCCTACAATATGGCTGATATTATACCTAATATTAAATAAAAAAATATATAAAAGTTAAAACATAAAAATTAATAAAAAACATAAAAACTAATTAGTTCAGTGCGGAAGATTCTGGGTGGCAGGCTGGACCAAAGCAGGGCTAAAAGTGGTCAGAGGAAGTCGAAGGACTGTGCGCAACCAGAATTGGACTCTGTTCCAATTCTTGGGTATAAAGTCCCTAACCCTAACCCTAACCCTAACCCTAACTAACCCTAACCTAACCTAACCCTAACCTAACCCTAACTAACCCTAACCCTAACCCTAACCCTAACTCTAACCCTAACCCTAACCCTAACCCAAATATGAGAAACTATGGCCCTATATCTGAATTTACACCTAAACTTAGCCCTCACAGGGGCAAATATGAGAAACTATGGCCCTATATCTGAATTTACACCTAAACTTAGCCCTCACAGGGGCAAGTATAACAAACTATGGCCCTATATCTGAATTTGCACCTAAACTTAGCCCTCACAGGGGCAAGTATAACAAACTATGGCCCTATATCTGAATTTGCACCTAAACTTAGCCCTCACAGGGGCAAATATAAGAAACTATGGCCCTATATCTGAATTTACACCTAAACTTAGCCCTCACATGGGCAAGTATGAGAAACTATGGCCCTATATCTGAATTTACACCTAAACTTAGCCCTCACAGGGGCAAGTATGAGAAACTATGGCCCTATATCTGAATTTACACCTAAACTTAGCCCTCACAGGGGCAAGTATGAGAAACTATGGCCCTATATCTGAATTTACACCTAAACTTAGCCCTCACAGGGGCAAGTATGAGAAACTATGGCCCTATATCTGAATTTACACCTAAACTTAGCCCTCACAGGGGCAAGTATGAGAAACTATGGCCCTATATCTGAATTTACACCTAAACTTAGCCCTCACAGGGGCAAATAAGAGAAACTATGGCCCTATATCTGAATTTACACCTAAACTTAGCCCTCACAGGGGCAAATATTAGAAACTATGGCCCTATATCTGAATTTACACCTAAACTTAGCCCTCACAGGGGCAAATATAAGAAACTATGGCCCTATATCTGAATTTACACCTAAACTTAGCCCTCACAGGGGCAAATAAGAGAAACTATGGCCCTATATCTGAATTTACACCTAAACTTAGCCCTCACAGGGGCAAATATTAGAAACTATGGCCCTATATCTGAATTTACACCTAAACTTAGCCCTCACAGGGGCAAATATAAGAAACTATGGCCCTATATCTGAATTTACACCTAAACTTAGCCCTCACAGGGGCAAATATAAGAAACTACAGATCTATACTTTCATTTGGACCTAAAACTTAAGGCTTAATGCCATCAGCGTTCGTCGTCGACTTTTACCTTTGCATTTACCATAAAATACAATCATAAATCATTCACATTTTCATCATCATCATCATCAGATATACATATATAACGTGTAGAAAGACGTATATGTTTGCAGCACAACAATCATTTAGGCCACAACGACCTATACGAAGTACTCCTGGATAAAAATACAATGATACATTATTAAAACAAGTAACAATTATATTCATTTTATATATATATATATATATATATCTACCAAAGCTATAATACTAAATGTGTCCACGAGATGGAGGCATAGGACAAGAAATTTTTAAATATTTTAAGGGCAACAACCATATTCTTTTTATATATATATACATACAGAGGTACATACGTGTGCAATACAAAAAATATAAACAGTTGGGCACAGACAAAATTTAAAAAAAAAACTCAAAAGATGCTACACAAAACACAAAACACAACCAGCCAGACACACAAACTATGCAAAGAACATCTTTCGTGGTTTTCATCTCTTACCCAAACACTTAACCATTACTAATCCGGGGAAAAAAAAAAAAACCCACCTAAACCTACCTCACACACACCTGGGCAACACAGACCTACGTCATATACCCCTGCATTAAAATACAATGATAAATCATACACATTTTCATCATCATCAACATCATCATCATAAGATATGCATATAGAATGTATAGAAAGACGTATATGTTGCAGCACAACAATCATTTAGGCCACAACGACCTATACGATGTACTCCTGGATAAAAATACAATGATACATTATTAAAACAAGTAACTATTATATTCATTATACATATATAAACAGTCGGTCACAGACAGAATCAAACGAACTCAAAAGACGCTCTCTCTAATACAAATGTATGATCCTGCTCGTCGTCCCTTATCCTTCTAAGATTGAAAACTCTATATCTATCTTCTATCTATATATCTATTCGAGGAAATAAACAGGGCCTAATAATACTGGATGACAATGTAAATAGCATGTGTTCAAAAGTTCTAAGAATTCAAAACATTTAACAGAAATTCACACTATGCTGGAAGCTGGAAGCGAACTGTTCTGTGACCTTTGATATCTAAAACCACACTCCGTCGATGAAAAATAAGTACGTAGAATGAGTTAATGAAATAATTTCATATAATTATCTCACAAATCCTTATAGATCATTCAAATCATTTTAAACATTAGATTGAAGCGGACTGTGACCTTTGACCTGGATAGCTAACAACACACTCCATCTGTGAAAAATAAGCACGTAGAATGAGTTAATGAAATGATTTCATAAAATGATCTCACAAATGCTTATAGATCATTCAAATCATTTTAAACATTAGATTGAAGTGGACTGTGACCTCTGACCTGTACTTCTAATACTTACCAGACTCTGTCTATCTGGACATAATAACGGTCACACTGGATTTAAACGCAACACACCTTCCTCCATTCATCCGAACCTATCGCCACCTGAAAGATGACAGCTTCCTGTGTCCAACGATACCACTTACATGCACCTTAGACCTGCGCTTCACGAGATACGCCCAAGTAAGCTTTGGCCAATCAGATGGATAATGCTAATGAGAGTGGAATTAATCAGGATTAAACTCATTTTTATCTATATACTTTCATTAGAGCCTTTCGCCACCTGAAAGATGACAGCTTCCCGGATCCGATGATACCACTTACATGGAATTCGGGCCTACGGTTCTCCAGATGTGCCCAGGTAAGCTTTGGCCAATCAGATGCAATATTCTAATGAGGGTGGATACTAATGAGGGTGAAAGTCGTTTTTATCTATATACCTAACCCTAACCCTAACCCTAACCCTAACCTAACCCTAACCCTAACCTAACCCTAACCCTAACCCTAACAACAACACTAAAACTTAGCCCTCAATGGAATAACCACACAATTTTGAAACCTAGGCCCCACACAACAGCAACACTAAAACTTAGCCCTCAGTGGGGTAACCACATAATTTCTAGCCCTGGGGATTTTAGCCCCACAAATGCTAGACCTAAGGCTCACAGCCCTATGGCTCGCACCCCTAGCTGATGTACCCCTAATAGAAGGAACAAGGAAACAGCCAAATATAAAGTTTATCATCCAGAAGAAAAAGACACACAGACTCATATTCAACACATAAATAAATAAATAATTAAATAAATAAATAATAAATACATAAATAAATAAATAAATAAATAATACAAAATCAAATAGTATATACATATATAAATGGTGGACTGTTTCTGGGACCTGGGCCTGATCAAAGCAGGACTGGGAGCGGTCAGGGAAGTAGTGAGGACAGTGCACAGCCGGAGCCGGACATTGTTCTGACTTCTGGATATATAATCCCTAGCCAAGCCAGTGCCTCGTCTCTGAACTTCCTTCCCTGTCAGAGAGGGCCCAATACTAGATACAGTCCAACATATAAAACCATTCTGAATTTGAGATACATACAGAAAAAGGAGAAAAACTATTAAAACATAACAGTTGTCTCAGAAGAAACTATAAGAGCATTGGTATTAAGACACGTTTACTTAACATTTCAGGAGAAACCTGCTGTATCTTTTGTTTCTTACAAGATATACACAATTGTAGTACATATGTTCAAGTTAATACTGACTGTCTAAATCATTGTAGGCCTCAGAAACACGTTGACAAAAAAAGACATCCTTTATCCCTCTCAGACAGTGTTTGCCCTTCTTGATTTTATTTTACAGACAAAATTCATGATACACCGTTAATTATAAGAACTATATATATATATATATTAATAAATAATTATTAAAAAATACATTTAAAAGATCTATAGATAACATACATAATTTAAATAGATAACAATGAAGATCATATGTTAAAACCATATACTAAAACTAAATTTCTTATTTATCTTTTGGTTCCTTATAAGTTCAATCCTCTTTTTATATTCGACGACTCAATTTTCTGACAAAGAATCATATCACATAGGATTACTAATATCACAAAACAGATTTATATAGCTTCCAGGACCGTACCATTCTCACACACAGAATGGGGGAAATCGAACATCTTATTCCAACGGGACTGATAGAGCATCAAAACACACTGATTTCTGATGGAAGAACAATAGATTTATTTTTTAGGGATGGTATTTTGAAAAAACATTTTTATTTTCACACTTCAAATTGATTTTCTGCGCAAGCCAATGCAAGGCTACTTTTTCGAGATACATAGCTTCCAGGACTCAATTATCCCCACATACTTATCGTTTTTGTCGAATAACACAAATAAGAGGGGCTTTAAAAATCGAAACACACTGATTTCTGATAGAAGGAAGATAAAGGTATTTTTTGATGTCGTAATTTCAAGAAAATCTTTTTATTTTCACACTTTAATTCGTGTTTAGGCTTAACAAGGTTGAACTCTCGACCTCAGTGGGAGATGACGTCACCACTTCGGTTACATATTAACGAAAGCCGAGCTCACTCTCACTTGAATTGATACTTTCAAAGAAGTTTCAATCTTGCAATTAACAGTCAGTATTCATTTCTTTAAAACGACGTTAAAGACTAGCCTGAAGAAGAAGCTGTCTGCTTCGAAACGTCGCGTACGTCTTTTGCGTCGTTTTCACAGGAATTCCTTTTTTTCTTTTCTTCTTGAAAATTGATTCTTTCTAAAAAATTCACTGTATGGAAGGTTACAGAACACGCAGTGAGCCGAGACGGGCTCCACGTCGACGCGTGGATTTCACAGAACCTCCAGTGAATGAAAGATTTCCAACTAACTTAAGACAATCAAGAGCACGCAACCGTGCTATAGATTCTCGTTATGCACGATGGCCCACAGATGAGGATCGCTCTCTGGGGGACTATTACAACCGTCCCAGGCCACGTACATACGATTATCTCCCCACAACAGCCCGTGTCCGGGCTACTGGACGAGACTTGAGAAGGAATGGTGATCAGTTTGATCACCATTTTGATGACCGTGATCATGTACCTAATAACAATGACAGATTTCAGAATAACAATGACAGATTTCAGAAAGACTTGAGAAGGAATGGTGATCGATTTGATCACCACTTTGATGATCATGATTATGTACCGTACAACAATGACAGATTTCAAAAGAACAGACATACAACTGATTCTTTCACTCAGAAACAGAGACAGGACATATTTCCCAGAGAATTTGTCAATTCTGAATTCAAAAAACCCAGACAGAGAAGAAGACGTAGATTTACTAGAAAGTTCATAAGATCTCTTCCTGCTGACAACCGTTATGATCCAGCCTTTGAAGAGGCACTACCATATTTTCGAGCTTTTGATGCTCCACAAAGAAGACAGAATAACACTGATTATGTCCAATCTAGAAGAATCGATGACGACAGAGAATACAACATCAGAATGGATCAAACTGAATACGATGAATATGTTCATGAGGAAGATGATTTTGGGGCTCCAGAACATCAACAGGCTCAGAACATAAGCTATCGAGATACGTATTTCGATTCTACTCGATCTTCATCAACCAAGGGAGGAGATCTAATCTCGTTCGATAATAGGGCGAGTCGTGATACCAATAATAACACGTCTTACAGTAGAGACAGACACTTTCACAACACGAAAAGGGATAGAGAGAAACGCAGACCTCCCAGAAACAAAGAAACGAGAAGGGGAGGACGCGAGCGGTACTTTGACCGTCCTTTCAATGAAAAAGAAAAATCCAATTATACACCAGCCCCACCCAGACTGAAAACAGCGATGAAACTGATGTATGATCTCATCAGAATGGTTTACCATTTGAGCAAAATCACTACGAAAGTTGCAAACAACACTCCAAGGTCTTTCAAGAGACTAACTCAACATCTAATAGACACAGTCAAACCGGCTGTCCCTAACAAAAGGGTGTTACAACTACTGGAGGGCAACGCTCGAAATTGGACACATAACACACAACAAATTCTTGAAGAGCACTATAACTCAAAAATCGAACAAACAATTATAGAGCTGAAGGAGAGAACCAACCAGACCGACTGGACACGCGCCTTTGAGGTGGCGAGCGGTTGGGCCCGAAAAAACTTTAACAATAAAATTGACTCAGAGGTTCTGGACAGAGCTGAGGCGATGTTCACCGCTGAAGTGTCAGGTGAGGGTGAGGATTGTGGAACTGAAGGAGCGCAACGACCAAACACCAGTTCCACCCCTCGTGACACTTACGCGCAGGTGGTGGTTAGACCCAGAACGGGCGTACAACACGTCAGCGTTCAGATTCAGACGTCCCCTAGGGGGAAGAGCCATGGCGATGGCTGGTCTACCCCGCCTGTGAACAGAGGGGAATGGTCTTTTGATCAGGATTTCCCACCTCTTGCTCCACCACCTGCGATACGAACTTCCCCGATAATGACACCCCTCAGACCACCAGAACCATTACCTCAGAGATTTCCTCGTAGAGTTTTCACTGAGTTGTTGGTGGATACCACCACTGTCGAGCCACCGACAGAACAGACAGAATGCCAGTTGATACAGATCGACTCGGAAATCAATGTAGATAACCAAAACAATAGAGCGATTACTGAAACGAACACAAAAAATAAAGAGATGGTGGTTGCTCAACAAAACACTGAAGAAACAAAGAAACATACAGACAAAACAGATAAACGCACGGAAAAGACACTTCCGTCACTCACAAGACTCGAGACTTCACCTCTGGTGTTTTCGGAGGAGTCTGGTGACTCGGGTCAACTTCTGTTCTCTGAACAATCTGAAAGCCCACTCAGGGTACATCAAAATCCTCTAACACAGTTTTTACAAGAAAACGAAGAAGAAATTAGAGCAATAACAGAGGCACCGGCGAAAGAACCGGCCCCTCTGGAAATACCACCAGATTTTCGAACTCCAGAAAGAGTTCCTGATACCCCACGCTCGGTGGGAAGACCTAATCGTCACATTAACACGACTCACAAACTCTCAGACTGGAGTTTATCACTGAGAAAGAAATACATTATCGTCGGAGATTCGAACGTGGCCAGAATTCCGGCGTTCAGTGTTCCGGACCTCCAAGTGGACAGTTTTCCTGGAGCAAAGTTCCAACATGCAGGGAATTTACTGGAGAAAGCCACATTGGCAATTGAACCAGAAATTATGATCTTTTCTTTTGGCATTAACAATAGAACTCAGAGGTGTCTTGTCACGACTACGAAAGAGATACAGAGAACTTATAGAATAGCTCGTAGCCGATTACCTCATACTGAGCTTTACTTTCCTCTGATTAACTTCTCGGACAGACTGCCTCTTGAGGAACAGAATCATCTGACAAGGATGAATGAATACATCAGAGATACGTTAAACAGCATAGTAGAACTGCCCTATGCTCGATTTGAGGTCGACAGAGACCAAGTTCACTGGACTACGGCAACGGCCAGAGCCATGTTGGATCACTGGGTCCAAAATTTAAACTTCCAGGGCCCTTCATCCCTATAAGTGGCACAGAGAAACTGATAATTAACCTTGCACCTTCTCTAATTCTCACACCAGAACAGAGGACGGTGTTACTAAAAGGTCTTTCGTTTGTTCCTGCACCAAAACACTTTAAAACACAGAAGGTTGAGCTACTAAAAAGTCTACAGGAATATCATCGAAGAGTAAAACTAGAAACTTTTTTTGAAGGAAAAAAGAATAAAAAAGATAAAAAGCTCCCTTTCACTCACGGCTCTGATTGGTGTCCAGCTCTATCTAGACTTCCCAAAGTCATTACTTCAATTATCAGGGCAGATTGCTATGCCTATCAACATTTGAATTGGGGTTTTGTTGAAAAACAGAATTTAACCGTGAGGGAACAGAAAGCGTTGAAACAGTTGAGAGAAAATAGAGATTTAGTCATCAAGCCTGCTGATAAGGGGAATGCAGTAGTGCTGATGGATATTCAGGATTACATTTTTGAGGGGACGAGACAGTTGCAGATCTTGGATCATTATAGTCCTTTGAGTGAACCCATTTATCCCCAAACTAAAATAGAAGTAAGAGAAATATTAGAAGAGATGTATGAGAAACAAATTATTAGTGGCAAACAAAAAGAATACCTCCTCGGCCCGGGTATCCCAAGACCGAGGAGATTCTATCTCCTTCCTAAAATTCACAAAAAACCAGATAGTTGGACCGTTCCACACAAAGTGCCTCCAGGAAGGCCCATCGTGTCAGATTGTGATAGTGAGACATATTATACGGCAGAATTTGTCGAATATCACCTAAAAGCTATTGCACAAAAACACCAGAGTTACTTAAAAGATACTTATGATTTTATTGATAAAACCAAAAATTTAGTAATCCCATCGAATGCTTTTCTTTTCACCATTGACGTGGACAGTCTGTACACAAACATTGAGACACAAGCAGGCATGGAAGCCGTAAAGAAGTGTATGAAGAAATATCCAGATCCCAAGAGACCGGACGAATATGTTTTGAAATTACTAGAAATAAATTTAACGAAAAATGACTTTGAATTTAATAATAAATTTTATTTACAGACAAAAGGCACGGCCATGGGAAAAACATTTGCCCCTTCATATGCCAACATTTTCATGGCGTGTTGGGAGGAGACGGCATTACACTCATATCCACTTAAACCATATGCATATTATAGATTTCTTGATGATATTTGGGGAATCTGGGTTCACTCAAAAGAAGATTTTGAAGACTTCATTAAACATTTGAATCAACATCAAAGATCTATAAAGGTCAAATTTGAAATAGATAGCACCCAAATTAATTTTCTAGATGTGATCACCTACAAAGGCCCTAAGTTTTTGAAGGAAAATAAATTGGATTATAGAGTTTACTTCAAGGAGACTGACACTCATTGTTTATTGCACAGACACAGCTTTCACCCACGACACACGTTCAGAGGAATTCTGAAATCACAACTCCTCAGATTTCATAGGATCTGTTCTCAGGAGGAGGAATTTAAGAAAGCAGTCAAAATATTATTTAAGGCCTTAAGAACCAGAGGCTACTCGAGAACAATGCTTCGTAACACTCTGAAAACATTCAAAAGAACTCTTTATCTCCCAGTAAACTCAAATTCGGAAATACGACCTAAAGATAAAATTATCCCCTTTGTAGCTTTTTATTCAACACAATGCAAACAACTCAACAGTGCTATCAAACAGAATTTCTCCAAATTTCTCACTGACACAAACTATCTGCAAAGGCACAAACCCATAGCAGCTTATAAAAGAAATAAAAATCTTATTGACCTTTTAGTCCAGAGTAAAGTTTACACCAAAAACAAAAAAGAAAAACAGGTCACTTGCAAATATTTTGTGCCTTTGAAATGGGTCAAGAATAAAACTACAAAACAGATTTTTACACTGCAACAGACTCTGTCCCCTCAGACTATGAATTGTGTATATCTTATTTATTGTATGAAATGTAAGAAACAGTATGTAGGCCAAACTAAAAATGAGCTACGTGCTAGAGCATATCAACATGCACACAATATTCTACACAAAATCGAAAAACGTAGACATGTAGTGCAACACTTTATGATACACGGGCTCACATCTTTTAAGATTACTGGATTGCAGGCCAACCCTTTGTGGGACCTGAAAGAGAGATTGAAGACAGAAAGATTTTGGATTAAAAGATTAGATACTCTCTACCCAAGGGGTTTAAATGAGGCCTAAGCAACAGTAGGCCTTAAACTAATGGTTCTCCTTACAGTAAACGTGTTCTCCTAATTCTCTTTTTCTGCAGAATGGCATTTTCAATTCTAACATAAATATTTATGTTTGACTCTGTGTGTGTTTTTCTCTGTACTATACTTTCTTTTCTTGTGTGAGTGATCCTATTTCTCCTACAAAACTGCCTAGGCCTCACACAACATCAACACTAAAACTTAGCCCTCAGTGGGGTAATCACACAATTTCTAAACCTAGGCTTCACACAACAACAACACTAAAACTTAGCCCTCAGTGGGGTAGCCACATGGTTTCTAGCCCTAGGGATTTTAACCCCACAAATTCTAAACCTAAGACTCACAGCCCTATAGCTCACACCCCTAGCTGATATAGCCCTAACAAAAACTTTCTAAACCTAGGCCTCACACAACAACAACACTAAAACTTAGCCCTCAGTGGGGTAACTATACAATTTTTAAACCTAGGCCTTACACAACAACAACACTAAAACTTAGCCCTCAATGGAATAACCACACAATTTTGAAACCTAGGCCCCACACAACAGCAACACTAAAACTTAGCCCTCAGTGGGGTAACCACATAATTTCTAGCCCTGGGGATTTTAGCCCCACAAATGCTAGACCTAAGGCTCACAGCCCTATGGCTCGCACCCCTAGCTGATGTACCCCTAATAGAAGGAACAAGGAAACAGCCAAATATAAAGTTTATCATCCAGAAGAAAAAGACACACAGACTCATATTCAACACATAAATAAATAAATAATTAAATAAATAAATAATAAATACATAAATAAATAAATAAATAAATAATACAAAATCAAATAGTATATACATATATAAATGGTGGACTGTTTCTGGGACCTGGGCCTGATCAAAGCAGGACTGGGAGCGGTCAGGGAAGTAGTGAGGACAGTGCACAGCCGGAGCCGGACATTGTTCTGACTTCTGGATATATAATCCCTAACCCTAACCCTAACCCTAACCCTAACCAAATTCTAAACCTAAGACTCACAGCCCTATAGCTCACACACCTAGCTGATATAGCCCTAATAATAAAAAGATTTCTAAACCTAGGCCTCACGCAACAACAACACTAAAACTTAGCCCTCAGTGGGGTAACTATACAATTTTTTCAAACCTAGGCCTTACACAACAACAACACTAAAACTTAGCCCTCAGTGGGGTAGCCACACAATTTCTAGCCCTAGGGATTTTAGCCCCACAAATTCTAGACCTAAGGCTCACAGCCCTATAGCTCATACCCCTAGCTGATGTACCCCTAACAGAAGGATCAAGGAAACAGCCAAATATAAAGTCGATCATCAGAAGAAAAAGACACACAGACTCATATTCAACACATATAAATAGATAAATAAATAAATAAATAATAAATAAATGAATAAATAATGCAAGATTAAATAGCATATATACATATATAAATGGTGGACTGTTTCTGGGACCTGGGCCTGATCAAAACGGGACTGGGAGCGGTCAGGGAAGTAGTGAGGACAGTGCACAGCCGGAGCCGGACATTGTTCTGACTTCTGGATATATAATCCCTAACCCATATCAACATGCTCACAATATTCTACACAAAATCGAAAAACGTAGGCATGTAGTGCAACACTTTATGATGCACGGGCTCACATCTTTTAAGATTACTGGATTGCAGGCCAACCCTTTGTGGGACCTGAAAGAGAGATTGAAGACAGAAAGATTTTGGATTAAAAGATTAGATACTCTCTACCCAAGGGGTTTAAATGAGGCCTAAGCAACAGTAGGCCTTAAACTAATGGTTCTCCTTACAGTAAACGTGTTCTCCTAATTCTCTCTCTCTGCAGAATGGCGTTTTCAATTCTAACGTAAATATATATGCTTGACTCTGTGTGTGTTTTTCTCTGTACTATACTTTCTTTTCTTGTGTGAGTGATCCTATTTCTCCTACAAAACTGCCTAGGACTCACACAACAACAACAACACTAAAACTTAGCCCTCAGTGGGGTAATCACACAATTTCTAAACCTAGGCCTCACACAACAACAACACTAAAACTTAGCCCTCAGTGGGGTAATCACACAATTTCTAAACCTAGGCCTCACACAACAACAACACTAAAACTTAGCCCTCAGTGGGGTAGCCACATGGTTTCTAGCCCTAGGGATTTTAACCCCACAAATTCTAAACCTAAGACTCACAGCCCTATAGCTCACACACCTAGCTGATATAGCCCTAATAATAAAAAGATTTCTAAACCTAGGCCTCACACAACAACAACACTAAAACTTAGCCCTCAGTGGGGTAACTATACAATTTTTTCAAACCTAGGCCTTACACAACAACAACACTAAAACTTAGCCCTCAGTGGGGTAGCCACACAATTTCTAGCCCTAGGGATTTTAGCCCCACAAATTCTAGACCTAAGGCTCACAGCCCTATAGCTCATACCCCTAGCTGATGTACCCCTAACAGAAGGATCAAGGAAACGGCCAAATATAAAGTCGATCATCAGAAGAAAAAGACACACAGACTCATATTCAACACATATAAATAGATAAATAAATAAATAAATAAATAATAAATAAATGAATAAATAATGCAAGATTAAATAGCATATATACATATATAAATGGTGGACTGTTTCTGGGACCTGGGCCTGATCAAAACGGGACTGGGAGCGGTCAGGGAAGTAGTGAGGACAGTGCACAGCCGGAGCCGGACATTGTTCTGACTTCTGGATATATAATCCCTAGCCCTCAGTGGGGTAATCACACAATTTCTAAACCTAGGCTTCACACAACAACAACACTAAAACTTAGCCCTCAGTGGGGTAGCCACATGGTTTCTAGCCCTAGGGATTTTAACCCCACAAGTTCTAAACCTAAGGCTCACAGCCCTATAGCTCACACCCCTAGCTGATATAGCCCTAACAAAAACTTTCTAAACCTAGGCCTCACACAACAACAACACTAAAACTTAGCCCTCAGTGGGGTAACTATACAATTTTTAAACCTAGGCCTTACACAACAACAACACTAAAACTTAGCCCTCAGTGGAATAACCACACAATTTTGAAACCTAGGCCCCACACAACAGCAACACTAAAACTTAGCCCTCAGTGGGGTAACCACATAATTTCTAGCCCTGGGGATTTTAGCCCCACAAATGCTAGACCTAAGGCTCACAGCCCTATGGCTCGCACCCCTAGCTGATGTACCCCTAATAGAAGGAACAAGGAAATAGCCAAATATAAAGTTTATCATCCAGAGGAAAAAGACACACAGACTCATATTCAACACATAAATAAATAAATAATTAAATAAATAAATAATAAATACATAAATAAATAAATAAATAATACAAAATCAAATAGTATATATATATATAAATGGTGGACTGTTTCTGGGACCTGGGCCTGATCAAAACAGGACTGGGAGCGGTCAGGGAAGTAGTGAGGACAGTGCACAGCCGGAGCCGGACATTGTTCTGACTTCTGGATATATAATCCCTAACCCTAGAAATAAATTTAACGAAAAATGACTTTGAATTTAATAATAAATTTTATTTACAGACAAAAGGCACGGCCATGGGAAAAACATTTGCCCCTTCATATGCCAACATTTTCATGGCGTGTTGGGAGGAGACGGCATTACACTCATATCCACTTAAACCATATGCATATTATAGATTTCTTGATGATATTTGGGGAATCTGGGTTCACTCAAAAGAAGATTTTGAAGACTTCATTAAACATTTGAATCAACATCAAAGATCTATAAAGGTCAAATTTGAAATAGATAGCACCCAAATTAATTTTCTAGATGTGATCACCTACAAAGGCCCTAAGTTTTTGAAGGAAAATAAATTGGATTATAGAGTTTACTTCAAGGAGACTGACACTCATTGTTTATTGCACAGACACAGCTTTCACCCACGACACACGTTCAGAGGAATTCTGAAATCACAACTCCTCAGATTTCATAGGATCTGTTCTCAGGAGGAGGAATTTAAGAAAGCAGTCAAAATATTATTTAAGGCCTTAAGAACCAGAGGCTACTCGAGAACAATGCTTCGTAACACTCTGAAAACATTCAAAAGAACTCTTTATCTCCCAGTAAACTCAAATTCGGAAATACGACCTAAAGATAAAATTATCCCCTTTGTAGCTTTTTATTCAACACAATGCAAACAACTCAACAGTGCTATCAAACAGAATTTCTCCAAATTTCTCACTGACACAAACTATCTGCAAAGGCACAAACCCATAGCAGCTTATAAAAGAAATAAAAATCTTATTGACCTTTTAGTCCAGAGTAAAGTTTACACCAAAAACAAAAAAGAAAAACAGGTCACTTGCAAATATTTTGTGCCTTTGAAATGGGTCAAGAATAAAACTACAAAACAGATTTTTACACTGCAACAGACTCTGTCCCCTCAGACTATGAATTGTGTATATCTTATTTATTGTATGAAATGTAAGAAACAGTATGTAGGCCAAACTAAAAATGAGCTACGTGTTAGAGCATATCAACATGCACACAATATTCTACACAAAATCGAAAAACGTAGACATGTAGTGCAACACTTTATGATACACGGGCTCACATCTTTTAAGATTACTGGATTGCAGGCCAACCCTTTGTGGGACCTGAAAGAGAGATTGAAGACAGAAAGATTTTGGATTAAAAGATTAGATACTCTCTACCCAAGGGGTTTAAATGAGGCCTAAGCAACAGTAGGCCTTAAACTAATGGTTCTCCTTACAGTAAACGTGTTCTCCTAATTCTCTTTTTCTGCAGAATGGCATTTTCAATTCTAACATAAATATTTATGTTTGACTCTGTGTGTGTTTTTCTCTGTACTATACTTTCTTTTCTTGTGTGAGTGATCCTATTTCTCCTACAAAACTGCCTAGGCCTCACACAACATCAACACTAAAACTTAGCCCTCAGTGGGGTAATCACACAATTTCTAAACCTAGGCTTCACACAACAACAACACTAAAACTTAGCCCTCAGTGGGGTAGCCACATGGTTTCTAGCCCTAGGGATTTTAACCCCACAAATTCTAAACCTAAGACTCACAGCCCTATAGCTCACACCCCTAGCTGATATAGCCCTAACAAAAACTTTCTAAACCTAGGCCTCACACAACAACAACACTAAAACTTAGCCCTCAGTGGGGTAACTATACAATTTTTAAACCTAGGCCTTACACAACAACAACACTAAAACTTAGCCCTCAGTGGAATAACCACACAATTTTGAAACCTAGGCCCCACACAACAGCAACACTAAAACTTAGCCCTCAGTGGGGTAACCACATAATTTCTAGCCCTGGGGATTTTAGCCCCACAAATGCTAGACCTAAGGCTCACAGCCCTATGGCTCGCACCCCTAGCTGATGTACCCCTAATAGAAGGAACAAGGAAACAGCCAAATATAAAGTTTATCATCCAGAAGAAAAAGACACACAGACTCATATTCAACACATAAATAAATAAATAATTAAATAAATAAATAATAAATACATAAATAAATAAATAAATAATACAAAATCAAATAGTATATACATATATAAATGGTGGACTGTTTCTGGGACCTGGGCCTGATCAAAGCAGGACTGGGAGCGGTCAGGGAAGTAGTGAGGACAGTGCACAGCCGGAGCCGGACATTGTTCTGACTTCTGGATATATAATCCCTAACCCTAACCCTAACCCTAACCCTAACCCTAACCCTAAATTTGAAATAGATAGCACCCAAATTAATTTTTTAGATGTGATCACCTACAAAGGCCCTAAGTTTTTAAAGGAAAATAAATTGGATTATAGAGTTTACTTCAAGGAGACTGACACTCATTGCTTATTGCACAAAAACAGCTTTCACCCACGACACACGTTCAGAGGAATTCTGAAATCACAACTCCTCAGATTCCATAGGATCTGTTCTCAGGAGGAGGAATTTAAGAAAGCAGTCAAAATATTGTTTAAGGCCTTAAGAACCAGAGGCTACTCGAGAACAATGCTTCGTAATACTCTGAAAACATTCAAAAGAACCCTTCATCTCCCAGTAAACTCAAACTCGGAAATACGACCTAAAGATAAAATAATCCCCTTTGTAGCTTTCTATTCAACACAGTGCAAACAACTCAACAGTGCTATCAAACAGAATTTCTCCAAATTTCTCACTGACACAAACTATCTGCAAAGGCACAAACCCATTGCAGCTTATAAAAGAAATAAAAATCTGATTGACCTTTTAGTTCAAAGTAAAGTTTACACCAAAAACAAAAAAGAAAAACAGGTCACTTGCAAATATTTTGTGCCTTTGAAATGGGTCAAGAATAAAACTACAAAACAGATCTTTACACTGCAACAGACTCTGTCCCCTCAGACTATGAATTGTGTATATCTTATTTATTGCATGAAATGTAAGAAACAATATGTAGGCCAAACTAAAAATGAGCTACGTGTTAGAGCATATCAACATGCTCACAATATTCTACACAAAATCGAAAAACGTAGGCATGTAGTGCAACACTTTATGATGCACGGGCTCACATCTTTTAAGATTACTGGATTGCAGGCCAACCCTTTGTGGGACCTGAAAGAGAGATTGAAGACAGAAAGATTTTGGATTAAAAGATTAGATACTCTCTACCCAAGGGGTTTAAATGAGGCCTAAGCAACAGTAGGCCTTAAACTAATGGTTCTCCTTACAGTAAACGTGTTCTCCTAATTCTCTCTCTCTGCAGAATGGCGTTTTCAATTCTAACGTAAATATATATGCTTGACTCTGTGTGTGTTTTTCTCTGTACTATACTTTCTTTTCTTGTGTGAGTGATCCTATTTCTCCTACAAAACTGCCTAGGACTCACACAACAACAACAACACTAAAACTTAGCCCTCAGTGGGGTAATCACACAATTTCTAAACCTAGGCCTCACACAACAACAACACTAAAACTTAGCCCTCAGTGGGGTAATCACACAATTTCTAAACCTAGGCCTCACACAACAACAACACTAAAACTTAGCCCTCAGTGGGGTAGCCACATGGTTTCTAGCCCTAGGGATTTTAACCCCACAAATTCTAAACCTAAGACTCACAGCCCTATAGCTCACACACCTAGCTGATATAGCCCTAATAATAAAAAGATTTCTAAACCTAGGCCTCACACAACAACAACACTAAAACTTAGCCCTCAGTGGGGTAACTATACAATTTTTTCAAACCTAGGCCTTACACAACAACAACACTAAAACTTAGCCCTCAGTGGGGTAGCCACACAATTTCTAGCCCTAGGGATTTTAGCCCCACAAATTCTAGACCTAAGGCTCACAGCCCTATAGCTCATACCCCTAGCTGATGTACCCCTAACAGAAGGATCAAGGAAACGGCCAAATATAAAGTCGATCATCAGAAGAAAAAGACACACAGACTCATATTCAACACATATAAATAGATAAATAAATAAATAAATAAATAATAAATAAATGAATAAATAATGCAAGATTAAATAGCATATATACATATATAAATGGTGGACTGTTTCTGGGACCTGGGCCTGATCAAAACGGGACTGGGAGCGGTCAGGGAAGTAGTGAGGACAGTGCACAGCCGGAGCCGGACATTGTTCTGACTTCTGGATATATAATCCCTAACCTAACCTAACCCTAACCTAACTCTAACTAACCCTAACCCTAACCCTAACCCTACCCATTTTACCCCTTATGAACACAACCCCACCACACCTAAAACCTGCCCATTTTACCCCTTATGGACACAACCCCACCATACCTAAAACCTACCCATTTTACCCCTTATGAACACAACCCCACCACACCTAAAACCTACCCAGTTTACCCCTTATGGACACAACCCCACCATACCTAAAACCTACCCATTTTACCCCTTATGAACACAACCCCACCACACCTAAAACCTACCCAGTTTACCCCTTATGGACACAACCCTACCATACCTAAAACCTACCCATTTTACCCCTTATGAACACAACCCCACCACACCTAAAACCTACCCATTCTACCCCTTATGGACACAACCCCACCATACCTAACCCTACCCATTCTACCCCTTATGGACACAACCCCACCATACCTAACCCTACCCATTCTACCCCTTATGGACACAACCCCACCATCCCTAACCCTACCCCTTCTACCCCCAGACACACATTTTTACCCCCATCCATCCTAACCCTACTCATTCTACCCCTAATAAATTACATTAAGAAGTATTATACATAAGTATTAATAAATATCTAAAAACTAACCCTCAGTAGAAAGGAGGGATTAATAAATAATACCTATAAAAACCTTAATAAATAACACTTATAATTAAAAATAATACTCGTTTATACATTTAAAAATCTCACTATCTGTGGTTCAATAAAAAGACCAAATATATTGGTGGTGGAGTGATGGGCCTAGGCCGTGGGGGCGGGCCCCGGCTGGGACGAGAGAGCGGCCAGAAGGAGTATTGAAGGACTGTGCATCACCAGAGCTGGACGCTGCTTCAGCTCTTGGATTCTTTCTGATCCTAACCCTAACCCTAACCCTACCTCACACACACCTGGGCAACACAGACCTACGTCATATACCCCTGCATTAAAATACAATGATAAATCATACACATTTTCATCATCATCAACATCATCATCATAAGATATGCATATAGAATGTATAGAAAGACGTATATGTTGCAGCACAACAATCATTTAGGCCACAACGACCTATACGATGTACTCCTGGATAAAAATACAATGATACATTATTAAAACAAGTAACTATTATATTCATTATACATATATAAACAGTCGGTCACAGACAGAATCAAACAAACTCAAAAGACGCTCTCTCTAATACAAATGTATGATCCTGCTCGTCGTCCCTTATCCTTCTAAGATTGAAAACTCTATATCTATCTTCTATCTATATATCTACTCGAGGAAATAAACAGGGCCTAATAATACTGGATGACAATGTAAATAGCATGTGTTCAAAAGTTCTAAGAATTCAAAACATTTAACAGAAATTCACACTATGCTGGAAGCTGGAAGCGAACTGTTCTGTGACCTTTGATATCTAAAACCACACTCCGTCTATGAAAAATAAGTACGTAGAATGAGTTAATGAAATAATTTCATATAATTATCTCACAAATCCTTATAGATCATTCAAATCATTTTAAACATTAGATTGAAGCGGACTGTGACCTTTGACCTGGATAGCTAACAACACACTCCATCTGTGAAAAATAAGCACGTAGAATGAGTTAATGAAATGATTTCATAAAATGATCTCACAAATGCTTATAGATCATTCAAATCATTTTAAACATTAGATTGAAGTGGACTGTGACCTCTGACCTGTACTTCTAATACTTACCAGACTCTGTCTATCTGGACATAATAACGGTCACACTGGATTTAAACGCAACACACCTTCCTCCATTCATCCGAACCTATCGCCACCTGAAAGATGACAGCTTCCTGTGTCCAACGATACCACTTACATGCACCTTAGACCTGCGCTTCACGAGATACGCCCAAGTAAGCTTTGGCCAATCAGATGGATAATGCTAATGAGAGTGGAATTAATCAGGATTAAACTCATTTTTATCTATATACTTTCATTAGAGCCTTTCGCCACCTGAAAGATGACAGCTGCCCGGATCCGATGATACCACTTACATGGAATTCGGGCCTACGGTTCTCCAGATGTGCCCAGGTAAGCTTTGGCCAATCAGATGGAATATTCTAATGAGGGTGGATACTAATGAGGGTGAAAGTCGTTTTTATCTATATACCTAACCCTAACCCTAACCCTCAGTGGGGTAACCACACAATTTTGAAACCTAGGCCCCACACAACAACAACACAAAACTTAGCCCTCAGTGGGGTAGCCACATAATTTCTAGCCCTAGGGATTTCAGCCCCACAAATTCTAAACCTAGAGCTCATAGCCCTATAGCTCACACACCTAGCTGACATACCCCTAATAAAAGGATCAAGGAAACAGCTAAATATAAAGTTTATCATCTAGAAGAAAAAGACACACAGACTCATATTCAACACATATAAATAAATAAATAAATAAATAAATAAATAAATAACCAATAAATAAATGAATAAATAATGTAAGATCAAATAGCATATGCATAATATAAATGGTGGACTGCTTCTGGGACCTGGGCCTGATCAAAACAGGACTGGGAGCGGTCAGGGAAGTAGTGAGGACAGTGCACAGCCGGAGCCGGACATTGTTCTGACTTCTGGATATATAATCCCTAACTCTAAACCTACCCGTCACAGACCCAGCGATTATAGTCTAACGGTGACCTAACCGCCATAGCCCCAGCGATTACAAACCTAGCCGGTTCAGCTCGGGTAACGCTAAATCGAAAGCTGAACTAAACCACACTCTAAACCTACCTGTCACAGACCCAGCGATTATAGTCTAACGGTGACCTAACCTCCATAGCCTCAGCAATTAGAAACCTAGCCGGTTCAACTCGGGTAATGCTAAATCGAAAGCTGAACTAAACCACACTCTAAACCTACCCGTCACAGACCCAGCGATTATAGTCTAACGGTGACCTAACCGCCATAGCCCCAGCGATTACAAACCTAGCCGGTTCAACTCGGGTAACGCTAAATCAAAAGCTAAACTAAACCACACCCTAAACCTACCCGTCACAGACCCAGCGATTATAATCTAACTTTCACTTTTTAGGCCCAATGCTTAGACAAGCCCAGCTCCTAGACCGGAGATAATCTCACACGAGGTGGTATAGTCTAACAGGCGTAGGCCCGTGCACGCATCCTCAGTCTCCCTACTCCAAACCTTCCTAGACAGGTGCTAGGTCGGGGGGAGCTGTTGTAATTTTTCCTAACCTAACCCTAACTGTGACCCAACCGCCATAGCCCCAGCGATTAGAAACCTAGCCGGTTCAACTCGGGTAACGCTAAATCGAAAGCTGAACTAAACCACACTCTAAACCTACCCATCACAGACCCAGCAATTATAGTCTAACTGTGACCTAACCGCCATAGCCCTAGCGATTACAAACCTAGCTGGTTCAACTCGGGTAACGCTAAATCGAAAGCTGAACTAAACCACACTCTAAACCTACCCGTCACAGACCCAGCGATTATAGCCTAACTGTGACCTAACCGCCATAGCCCCAGCGATTACAAACCTAGCCGGTTTAACTCGGGTACTGCTAAATCTAAAGCTAAACTAAACCACACCCTAAACCTACCCATCACAGACCCAGCGATTATAATCTAACTTTCACTTTTTAGGCCCAATGCTTAGACAAGCCCAGCTCCTAGACCGGAGATAATCTCACACGAGTTGGTATAGTCTAACAGGCGTAGGCCCGTGCACGCATCCTCAGTCTCCCTACTCCAAACCTTCCTAGACGGGTGTTAGGCCGGGGGGAGCTGTTGTAATTTTTCCTAACCTAACCCTATTAACAACAATTTTACAATTTATATATATATATATATATATATATATATATATATATATATATATATATATATATATATATATATATATATATATATAAAATATATACTTACTGACTTCTGGTTGAAAGAGTGTGTATTGAGTATTTTCAGTAATAAGTTTGTTGTACGTGGCTTGAATAAAGTCAGTACTTCACATAGAGACGTATAATGTAAACTGCCCAAATATCACAAAAGGTTATATGGATATGTAATACATCTCATTTATTGATAAAACTCTCAAAAATCTTTGAAGGATTCCTCCAACCACCTGCACACCAAAAACTCACCCTGCACATAAATGAGTTTAGCAACAAAACTGTAAAGTTCACCAAATGTTGTCAATTTTGGGGATACGTTAATAATCACGCATACTGTATATACTGAATTCAAAATCCATTTGGCTCGAAAATCTAAGGGAGACTTTCTCCCTTTCAAAGCAGCCTTACAGTATAAAACAGGAAAGTAATGATGTAACCTTCAAAAATGAGCCAAATCCAAAATTCTGCTATAAAGTTTTGTCCAAGTTGTGAGGTTAATCAACATGAATACAAAACCTACAGGCTCAGTTACACAAGGAGACTAGGCCTCTGCCAAAAGTGTATCCACATGTGTTCATTGATTGGCATATAAAACTTACAAGTGGTAAATCATTATTATATATTAATTATTTAACCCCCTCCCCATTCAAGGACTCAATATCTTATTTCTGTTCATCAAGGGCATGTGAAACTAGTTGTTTAACTCAGTTGTTTAACTTATGATAAAACAAATATTTCATGTTTTTGATATGTTCATGTTTTTTCAATGTGGTGTCATAATGGGTTAATAAGGAAAAAGGGGCTCATGGAGCATTTAAATGTCAGAAACATTCTTCCTTTCAGTCTCTGGAACAGTTTGCACTCAGTTGAATGTACTGCAGGCCTGCAGCGGGATAAAGCTAATAAATGCTGTATTGTTGGAAACAGAGGTTTGAGATGTGTAGCCACTGGTCTAGGCTGTTTGCATGAAGAAGAATGATGTGTGTGTGTCACTGTGCTCTGACAATACAAGCACTGTTTGCTCTCCTCCAGAATGTATGAGGAAAAAAGACAAATGGGGGAGAAACGGGAGGTGGTCATTGGAGGGACAAACCATTTTCAGAGCAGTGAACATTAGCACTGCAGTAGGTGACCAGTTAACAGATCAAAATTGTGTTAATAAACTATTGAGGAAATACAGATGGTGATATTGAGAGTGTTGCTGATGTTGTTCAGAGATACAGGTAAGCTCTTTTAACCTACTAAATCTGAATTTACAAGGACTTTAAAATTAGTATTCAGATGCTATTTTTAATATGTCTATATACTTGACGCTGTTCAAAAACATCACCATTACATACTGGTAAACATCTGGATTGTATATGTGACTCTAACATAATTAACAGATACAGAAAATCATACAATCAGAATTAATTAGATTTGTTTATTTATTTATTTGGTTAGCTTGGCAGTAATATTGAATAACACATCTAAATATATAAAACAAAGTTATTCAAAAACAATTAGTCTTAGTTATCATTCATGAACACAACATTTGCATTTTTTTTCTCATATTACCTTTAAAAACAGTTTTACATGCATAAATCTTTTTTATGTGATTTTTTTTTCTTAATATAGTTACACTTGAAAAACACAGGGTGCCATTATCCGTGAAGCATAACAAACAAACAACACATCACAACATGATCCCCCTAATGACTAATTAAAGTGTGCTGAAGAATTGACTGTAGGTTGGGATAAAGTTTGACAATATTCAGTTGTGTATTCACAGTCTTTTCAAAAAAGATGTGTGCAGTATTATAAATACACATTTAAAATATTAAACATCAAAATATACCCAATGATACACATTTCTGAATGTGTGTATATTTATTTTCAACAGAGTTAGTTGACTGGGTAAAGCATTTTGGATTTGTAACATGAGTGATGCACAGATGTGTGGGAAGTCAAAATAATGCTCTGGTTCAACAAAAGAGTAGAATGTATTTTGTCTTGTCATTGTTTTTTTTTTTGTTTTTTGTTTTTTTTTAACAACTCCAGACTCCAGAGTGAAGTACCTTTAAGAGACACACAGTGTATATGACATATCCAAATAGTAATCCTAAACATTAACAAATTAACATTTGTTTATTTAGCATCTAACCACAAATTATTTACTTGAAAAGGCAGACGTAGCATGGACAAATATTATGAAGCCAAATATCATTAGAAATCATATTCAAATGAATTCTAAAGAATCATGCAACACTGAAGACTGGAGTAATGATGCTGAAAATTTAGCTTTGCATCTCAGGAATAAATTACATTTTAAAATCTATTAAATAAAAAAAAAAATTAATTTGTGATAAGATTTCACAATATTTCTGTTTTTAATCTATTGTTCTTAAAATTATTTAGCCTTGGTAAGCATAAGAGACATATATATATATATATATATATATATATATATATATATATATAAGATTATTCTAAATCATTGCATTATTAGTTAGTACATGATTAGACTGTCATTCAACAGTTTATCACTGTTTTGAGGTCAAAGGTTCAGGTCAGTGAAATCACAAACAAAAAGGATCTCAATTCTGTTACAAACTCATCAAAAAAAAAAAAAAAAAAAATCCTCACACTTTGAACTGTTTATTTACATGAAATATCCTGACATGTAAACATTTGTTTTTACATAAAAATTTAAAATAAATAAATAAATAAATAAATAAAAATAAAAAACTCAGATATACACTGAACAATTTTCACATGCATTTGGCAAACACAAATACAACGAGTCTATGAACAAAGGGTCCCGCAGTCCTCATGCCTCCCTGCAGCAGGACTACGGCATGTTCACTCAGGTGATCTGGAACCCTGGACAGTAGAAAGGTCTCTTTATTATTATTAAATACTTTATTAATCCTTCACAGGAAATTATATTGTTACAGCAGCCACCACAATTCAGTCAATTCACACAGACATATCTACCTAAGTACACATTAAGAAAAAAAAAAGTCCTAAATTGTAACTGTTGTAATTCTAACAGGGGTATGTGCAATAATTGTTTATGGTTTATTGAACAAGCATGAAAATATTGTTCAAACCATTGTCAATAAATATCTTTACAGCTTATTTTGATCTTACTAAATTATACTTAAAATACAGTATTCTGAAAAAAGGACTGTTTATTTATTGATTGAGTGATTGAGTGAGTGAGTGAGTGAGTTTTGAATCACTGAATATATGATAATTAATTTTCTTTAACTTCCTCCAACTTTAAAATCCTTTTGAGCACACTGGACATTTATACATTTTATAGATTAAAATGCACATGAAAATATAGGAAAAGGTGTATGTGTATAACAAATGAATTAAATTGCTTTATTGAATTTAATGAGTTTACATTCATTGCCATAGAGTTAAGCATTTTGACCCAAGATGTAATTAAGTGTTTTGCAGGAATGTCTGGTTAGGATAATAATACTACTACTATTACTACTACTACTAATAATAATAATAATTTGTTTATTTGTTTGTTTGTTTGATTGATTTTGTGATATAATTGTTTCATGGCTTTGCAATACAATTCACATTTGAGACATTGAGAATTTAATGAAAAATATTAATTTATATGACCTTACTAAACAGTTTTATAAGATGGAAAGCTGTAAAAATACTCATACAGTATGGTCTAAATTATTTTTTTATAGAAATAACAAAGAAAGAAGTATATTATGTGCATTCTTGCTCTCTGGCACCATAACTTAATTAAAACTTATTTTCCAAAGATATAAAACTCTTTGTCATACTGAATAAACTGTGTTCAAAATAGTTTAGTCTTCATTCACATACAGTGCACCAATTGTTGTCCCTAAAATGCTGGGGTTTTGTTTAGTAAAATAAACTAATCTATTCATTTTGTACATTTAAACTGAGTTAAAATGTCATTTTCAGCAGTCAAATTACCCATACATATACACAATCTTAGATTATATTCCAATTTAGAAAAACATTATAATGCAGTTAAACATAAATCAAACGTCAACATTTATATGTATAAACAAATTCATATACATAGATTTTATCTTTTTATAGAATATTACAATCATGAAATCATTAGGTTGATTTTATTCAGTTTTATCAATGAAATATGTATAGTGCCATCACCTGTTTAACACATTTACCTTATACCACATTATAACGATTTCATTTTGTTCTGTGGGATTTCTGGTGCCATAGTCAACACCATCATTTTGTTCAAGCCACTTAAAAATGTTAAAATGAATGAATTCTCTAACATGATTTAATCATGACTTTATTTATAATACATTAACTTTCTCTGAGGAAATGGTCTGGAATAGAATCGTTATGCATAGATCATCTTTTCCGCCTGTAGTCAGATTCAAACATTTGAAATTGGCAACCTAAGTCCTTTAACAGGAAAAGTGCAGTAAATGGAATCCTTTGTGTCATAAAATTGTCAATCACTTCACTTATTAAATAATTATAAATATTTCATGGCAAGTGCATTAAAGATTAGCTGACACGCTTCACGTGACTAAGTGAAAACAAACACAAAAAAACAGCATACTTTATTCAGTGTACTGAAGCCTCTCCTCTATTGATATAATTGTAAAGAGAATGCCATATATTGCTGTGTTGTGCTTTTTTGCTAACCTTGAAGGCTTGCCTTTGGCATTTGATAAGCAAAATTTAAGTTACATTTTTTGGTAAATATGGCAGCAAACAATTTGAGTGAGAAGTTATTGAGATTGTTACTTTTATCTGCCTAAAATATATTCTAAGACATTGTGTCAGTTAGGGGAAAATATTAGTTCAGATTTTTAAATCACTAGTCCACAAGAAGATGCAGCAAATAAATACAAACCAAACAGCACCCCATTATGCCATTCACTGAAAAGACAAACTGGACTGTTAAAGTACAGTGGGTACGGAAAGTATTCAGACCCCCTTAAATATTTCACTCTTTGTTATATTGCAGCCATTTGCTAAAATCATTCAAGTTCATTTTTTTTCCTCAGTAATGTACACACAGCACCCCATATTGACAGAAAAACACAGAATTGACATTTTTGCAGATTTATTAAAAAAAGAAAAACTGAAATATCACATGGTCCTAAGTATTCAGACCCTTTGCTCAGTATTTAGTAGAAGCACCCTTTTGATCTAATACAGCCATGATTCTTTTTGGGAAAGATGCAACAAGTTTTTCACACCTGGATTTGGGGATCCTCTGCCATTCCTCCTTGCAGATCCTCTCCAGTTCTGTCAGGTTGGATGGTAAACGTTGGTGGACAGCCATTTTTAGGTCTCTCCAGAGATGCTCAATTGGGTTTAAGTCAGGGCTCTGGCTGGGCCATTCAAGAACAGTCACGGAGTTGTTGTGAAGCCACTCCTTCGTTATTTTAGCTGTGTGCTTAGGGTCATTGTCTTGTTGGAAGGTAAACCTTCGGCCCAGTCTGAGGTCCTGAGCACTCTGGAGAAGGTTTTCGTCCAGGATATCCCTGTACTTGGCCGCATTCATCTTTCCCTCAAATGCAACCAGTCGTCCTGTCCCTGCAGCTGAAAAACACCCCCACAGCATGATGCTGCCACCACCATGCTTCACTATTGGGACTGTATTGGACAGGTGATGAGCAGTGCCTGGTTTTCTCCACACATACCGCTTAGAATTAAGGCCAAAAAGTTCTATCTTGGTCTCATCAGACCAGAGAATCTTATTTAATCACCATCTTGGAGTCCTTCATGCGGGCTTTCATGTGTCTTGCACTGAGGAGAGGCTTCCGTCGGGCCACTCTCCCATAAAGCCCCGACTGGTGGAGGGCTGCAGTGATGGTTGACTTTCTACAACTTTCTCCCATCTCCCAGCTGCATCTCTGGAGCTCAGCCACAGTGATCTTTGGGTTTTTCTTTACCTTTCTCACCAAGGCTCTTCTCTCCCAATAGCTCAGTTTGGCCACTGTGCTCTTAGGAACCTTAAGTACAGCAGAATTTTTTTTTGTAACCTTGGCCAGATCTGTCTCTGAGCTCTTCAGGCAGTTCCTTTGACCTCATGATTCTCATTTGCTCTGACGTGTACTGTGAGCTGTAAGGTCTTATATAGACAGGTGTGTGGCTTTCCTAATCAAGTCCAATCAGTATAATCAAACACAGCTGGACTCAAATGAAGGTGTAGAACCATCTCAAGAATGATCAGAAGAAATGGACAGCACCTGAGTTAAATATATGAGCGTCACAGCAAAGGGTCTGAATACTTAGGACCATGTGATATTTCAGTTTTTCTTTTTTAATAAATCTGCAAAAATGTCAACAATTCTGTGTTTTTCTGTCAATATGGGGCGCTGTGTGTACATTAATGAGGAAAAAAATGAACTTAAATGATTTTAGCAAATGGCTGCAATATAACAAAGAGTGAAAAATTTAAGGTGGTCTGAATACTTTCCGTACCCACTGTATGTGCACAAACTCTGCCTCGCAGCTCCATCACATAATCAGCTGTCAAGAACAGGTCAGACTTCATGGATTTGGTTAAGAATTCAGTAATTTCAGACATAAGTAATGCTATCTATCAGCACGTGCTACTAAAGCTATACTAAGGTTAAGGGTTAGGGGTGTGGGGTTAGTATTTGTTTCAGCATTGTGTTTGCAATCAGCCCTGTGATTGAAATCTTTAGAATTGGCTGCAGGTGTCACACCTTAGGAGTGTCTGTTTGTGTTGTCTGTCTTTGTGCTCCCCATGACAGTTCTCCCTCGTGTTCCCTTATGCCCATATTTGGTTTTCCTGTTCCTGTTCCCATTAAGTCCCCATTTTAGTTAATTCAGTTCCACCAGTGTTTGATTAATTAACTCGTTTCTGTTACTTAAACCCTGTGTTTTCCACTGTCCAGGGTCCGGTATTAACATCAGTGTTGTGTTCCTGTGTGTCTCTGCCTGTCATGTGTTACCCCGTTTTGAGAAGATTAAAGACTGTTTCTTTGAGTTTTACCCTCGTCTCCTTGTTCCTCATTTTGCCACAGTTTGCAATTATGACAGCGGGCAGTTTGCATTTAACTGATGCATTTATTATTAAAGACCCCATGAAATCACAGTAGACTGTTCTATTTTTTTACTACTTATTTTTAATGGAATATTGTAGTGTTTATTATAAATGATTTTTACATGCAAAAAAAAAAAAAGTGGTTAAGCATTTTGGTTGAGTATGGTTTGAACTGCCAGTAAGTGTATTATGAGCTCTGTTTAACACATTAAAAAATATTTAACACATGTTCAAATCTTTTAGATATTGTTCCTTAAAATCAGTGCAGAAAATAAAAACAGATTTAACCTAGTCTTTTGATTACCCAGAATTCTCACTCTAAGTTATTTGTGCCTCATATTGACTCCAACAGTTCAGTCTATTGAAGAATTCTGTCCACGTTCACCACAAGCCTATAAATCACAACTAACAATCTCTTTTCTGTTTCTCAATAACAGAAGAGTCATCATTTCCTTCAAATGGAGTTTTGCCACATGTCCTGTTTGAATCTGTCTCCTCGCTTGGCATCATCACCATGACATCCAGCTGTAACATTCAATGAAACACTGTTTCAAAGAACTTCTCAACAATGGACAACTGTTCTGCTCTTCATGTGCTTCTCATGATCTCCATCATGCCTGGCTGGCTAGGGGGTGATATTATAATCTCAAAAAAACAGCATGAGTTCCGTTCAAGTAAAATCTCTCGCGGGTCCAGTCTAAGAGTGAGACGAGGCTGGATTTGGAGCCAGATATTTGTTGAAGAAGAAGATCCAACACCAAGGAAGATTGGTCAGGTATAACTGGAATTAGCTCTTTAATAAGCTCCTTAATAAATGCTTTGTTAGACTGACAGTGACAGCTATTTTATTTAACATCAAATATAATAATAATAATAACAATAATAATAATAATAATAATTTTAGCATTTTATGATATTAAGTTGCAATAATAAAATATTGAAATAATTCATATTATTGTGTGAGTTTGGAAAAAGCTGATTGCAATTATTTCGGTAAAGTATGTAAGCAATGTTTTACCCGATTTTCTATAGTTTTGAATGGTAAACCAAACTAAGATTAACAATCTGGTGCTCATCGCGAAATTGCCAGGCTCCACCCTCACTTCATCTCACCGTTCACCTTCTCCAGAATTCTAATCACCACCACCTGGACCATCATCAATTATCTAATCTGCCACCCTTGATATAAACCTGCACCACACCCAACCTCTTTGTCTGGTCTATGACAAGGACAGCATAAACAATGAATGTGCTACTTACAGATGCATCTCAATGAATTAGAATGTCATGGAAAAGTTTGTTTATTTCAGTAATTCAACTCAAATTGTGAAACTCGTGTATTAAATAAATTCAATGCACACAGACTGAAGTAGTTTAAGCCTTTGGTTCTTTTAAATGTGATGATTTTGGCTCACATTTAACAAACCCACCAATTCACTATCTCAACAAATTAGAATACTTCATAAGACCAATAAAAAAAACATTTTTAGTGAATTGTTGGCCTTCTGAAAAGTATGTTCATTTACTGTATATGTACTCAATACTTGGTATGGGGCTCCTTTTGCTTTAATTACTGCCTCAATTCGGCGTGGCATGGAGGTGATCTGTTTGTGGCACTGCTGAGGTGGTATGGAAACCCAGGTTTCTTTGACAGTGGCCTTCAGCTCATCTGCATTTTTTGGTCTCTTGTTTCTCATTTTCCTCTTGACAATACCCCATAGATTCTCTATGGGGTTCAGGTCTGGTGAGTTTGTTGGCCAGTCAAGCACACCAACAGCATGGTCATTTAACCAACTTTTGGTGCTTTTGGCAGTGTGGGCAGGTGCCAAATCCTGCTGGAAAATGAAATCAGGATCTTTAAAAAGCTGGTCAGCAGAAGGAAGCATGAAGTGCTCCAAAATTTCTTGGTAAACGGGTGCAGTGACTTTGGTTTTCAAAAAATACAATGGACCAACACCAGCAGATGACATTGCACCCCAAATCATCACAGACTGTGGAAACTTAACACTGGACTTCAAGCAACTTGGGCTATGAGCTTCTCCACCCTTCCTCCAGACTCTAGGACCTTGGTTTCCAAATGAAATACAAAACTCGCTCTCATCTGAAAAGAGGACTTTGGACCACTGGGCAACAGTCCAGTTCTTCTTCTCCTTAGCCCAGGTAAGACGCCTCTGACGTTGTCTGTGGTTCAGGAGTGGCTTAACAAGAGGAATACGACAACTGTAGCCAAATTCCTTGACACGTCTGTGTGTGGTGGCCCTTGATGTCTTGACCCCAGCCTCAGTCCATTCCTTGTGAAGTTCACCCAAATTCTTTAATTGATTTTGCTTGACAATCCTCATAAGGCTGCGGTTCTCTCGGTTGGTTGTGCGTCTTTTTCTTCCACACTTTTTCCTTCCACTCAACATTATGTTAACATGCTTGGATACAGCACTCTGTGAACAGCCAGCTTCTTTGGCAATGAATGTTTGTGGCTTACCCTCCTTGTGAAGTCTTCTGGACAACTGTCAGATCAGCAGTCTTCCCCATGATTGTGTAGCCTAGTGAACCAAACTGAGAGACCATTGTGAAGGCTCAGCAAACCTTTGCAGGTGTTTTGAGTAGATTAGTTGATTGGCATCGCACCATATTCTAATTTGTTGAGATGGTGAATTGGTGGGTTTTTGTTAAATGTGAGCCAAAATCATCACAATTAAAAGAACCAAAGACTTAAACTACTTCAGTCTATGTGCATTGAATTTATTTAATACACTAGTTTCACAATTTGAGTTGAATTACTGAAATAAATGAACTTTTCCACGACATTCTAATTTATTGAGATGCACTTGTACCTGTGATTGCTTAAATCTAGTGATGGTGAGATGAAGCCTCATGAAGCATAGAAGCTTTTCAACCAAGTGGTTCACAAAATGGTTAAATTATTGAGGCTTCATTTGCTCACAATACCACATGGTGGCCAAAGAGTGTAAAACAAGTAGATACATTACAGATGACCTGATGTGATTTGTGATGCACTGTATTTTGCACCAGTTAAGGCTTAGAAATAATGGTGAAGAAAAAAATCTATTTCCACATAGACTAATCTATTTATATGAATATAATGTGTATTTTCTAGTGGTACATAATGATTTTATAACATACTATAACATAACTGTGTAATAAACCTATTGGCTTGAAATGAATGTGGCTATCAAATGTGTGTAACTCAAGTCTTTGCTCATAATAGGCAGGAGGGGCAATATTATTAGTCTAAAACTGGAAAGTGGCTGGGTTTAACAGGGCAGAGGACTGTGAATTTACAAGATTCAAACCGCTTCCTGAACCAGTCAGGCCAAGCGAGGTTTCGGACATCATCAATGACGTCATTGCTCTAAAGCGATACAAGCCTCAATACGCGCTTCACTGAAAGCTACCGGGATTTCTCGACACACGCTCCGAAGCCTCGACACAGAACGTAACATCACTACTTAAATCAGTGTAGATCTTCAGTCTGCTTCTTCTGAGTACTTTGACTCCTGGGTTCTATCCTCACTCATCTTCTCCATTACCTGTAAGAAAAGAAGACTATCACAATTATTACAAGGTGTGTGTGTGGTGAAACTCACCCATCTGGATAATCATCTTCACAGCTTCTCTGGTTGTTGTCTTTGAATCATCTGCTTTCTACCATTACTGTATCTGTGCTAAAAAAACAGTTTCAATAGCTACCTTTGCACTGTCAGGCCAAAAGCAAGCATGCTAGTGCGTGTCAGGGCCAGTCACGTTTCCACTGTCTCTTCCAGGGCTTGATTGTGCCTCTTTGGGGCTTCCTCTGACCCCTAACGGAGTTGTTTTGTCCATTCCTGTCACCACAAATAAATGGAGCAGTTTAATTATTTATTTATTATAGGGACAATGCATATTAATAAACATTTCTGTCAATACTTCTGTCAAGGCTATTTTTCACCTGCAGTCCCTAGACAGATGGTAAAAGTCACCCTAAAAGAGAGTAAAATTACATACTTGCATAACAACAAAACAATTACAATACATTTAGAAAAATAGTACTATTAAGCTAAGATGTACAATAGAAACACAACAGACCAACATTCAGACACACATCAGATAAATACATGAACACATACACACACACACACAGAAAGCAAGAAGCCAGCAGGGGGCAGCAAGAGCAGGTCTAGTGGTAAGCTAATGTTGACAGCTCTGATTATCAACCAGCCATTTCTTTAACTGGATCTTAAATGTACTATATATGTTTAGATTTCTGATGTTTATGGGGGTGAGGTTCCACTCAGTAGCAGCTCGAACAGAAAAATCGGTTTGGCCAAATACACTTTTCCTAAAGGGAATGATACAATCTCCCCTCGCTGCACCTCTGGTTCTGCTATGAACCAGAGGTTCATAGTTGCGACTAAATAGTATGTGTGTTCTCTTTCTATATGAAATAATGATAAATATCAGTTTGATTTAGCATGCTGAGACAAATTAATTACTATTTTTATTGTAAAGCATTGGTATATAATGTATAGATGCTGAAGTCTTTAAGTCTTCATGTTAGGATCAAATGTCAGCTTCTGTCAAGTTTGTTTTGTAATATAGTTAAGTTTTCTTTCATTTTCACCTCACTGGTGAAATTGTGGGGTTGTGTGATGTTTGCTTCAGAGAAGTGTGATGAGGGCTGGTCTGACAGTACAAAAACAGTAGAAACAGGTTGATTTTTATTGTAAAGTGGATTTCAGTGTATTACAGCCTATACAGAGACTCATCACTCCACCAATGTTCATAATAGAACTGTTTAATGCACAATCCCTAACAAATAAATCATCCTTTATACAAGACCATATCTTGGAAAAGGGTTTGGACTTTGTGCATAACAGAAACATGGCGTCAGCCAGAGGTTTACTCAATATTAAATGTAGCCTGCCCCCCCGGTTACTGCTATCTGGAGAAAGCCCGCACTACTGGTCATGGTGGTGGCCTATCTGTAATATATCGACAGCAAGTAGAGCTATGCCCCCTACCTTTGCCAACACTGTCCTCATTTGAATGTTTTGCATTTAAATGTAAACCTCCTTTCCCTATGACAATACTTCTCATTTACCGGCCCCCTAAACTAAACTCTGTTCATCTCAGAGATTCATGACCTTCTTACAACACTTTGCTCTACCATTGCTAATATTTTAATATTTGGATATTTTAATTTTCATATAGATACTCCCTCCTGCAACTTTGCGGCTGAGTTTTTGCAATTATTGGACTGTCTTGATCTCCAACAACATGTTGATGTCCCCACACATTCTAGGGGACACACATTGGATCTGGTCATCCCAAACTCTGCCCCCATTAGTAACCTTTTGGTGTATAATCTGGGTGTGTCTGACCATAAAGTCATTTCAATGGAGTTGCCACTCCCTTGTTCCCAAACCAAAGAAAAGCGTCAAATGTGTTTCAGGAATTTGAAAAAGATCAACCTGGACTCCTTAGCTATAGATCTTCAAGATCTCTCCTCTGCGGATTTCTCTTCAGTTACTGAGTCGGTTGACTTTTATAATAGATCTTTGAGCAGTCTCCTAGATTTTCATGCTCCGGTCAGAACTAGAACTGTCACTTTCTCCCGTTCAGCACCATGGTTTACCTGTGAGCTGCGAAAGATGAAGGCAGCTGGACGTGTCCTTGAGCGGAGTCTTAAGGTCACAGAACTCATTGTTCACAGACAGGCATACAGAAAGTATCAGAAGGCCTATGCAAAGTCCCTGAGAGATGCTAGGTCTACATTCTATTCTGGTATCATTAATAATAGCCTTGGAAATTTGAAGCACCTTTTCTCTACTATAAACCACATCCTTAAACCGCAAGCTCACTGTCACTTAGAAGCTACAAATGAGAGATGCAACAGTTTTATCATGTTTTTCAGGAAAAAAGTAGACACCATTCGCTCCCTTCTGTCAAATTCCTCTGCTCTGCCTGTCTTGACTGCCGATTTACAACCTGGGACTCCCCAACCTCTCTGCTGTTTTTCTGACATCTCACAGCAAGAAGTTGAGGACATAATCAGAAAGATGAAACCATAACCTTTGTGCCATAAGTCCTCTGATTACTAAGGTTATCAATCACTCTCTTCAGGCTGGTCATGTTCCATCTGAACTGAAAACCGCTATCATCAGACAACACCTCAAAAAACAAACTTTAGATCCAGGAGTGCTTGACAAGTACAGGCCCATCTCTAACCTTCCATTCCTTTCTAAAGTATTGGAAAAAGTAGTTGCTGCACAACTTCAGAACCATTTAAAACAAAACAATCAGTTTGAGAAATTCCGCTCTGGCCATAGCACCGAAACAGCTCTGGTGAGGGTCACAAATGACCTGCTGATGGCAGCAGAGGTTGGTTCTCCATCTCTTCTCATCCTTCAGGATTTGACTGCAGCATTCGACACTGTGGATCACAACATTCTTCTGTACTGTTTACGTCACACCATCAGTCTCTCTGACTCTGTTTATAAATGGTTTTCATCCTACCTTACTGGGAGAATGGAGTATGTTGCCTTGGGAGAAGCTAAATCTTTGACACACAGTGTCACCTGTGGTGTCCCTCATGGTTCGGTGCTTGGCCCCATTCTGTTTACACTATATATGCTCCCTCTTGGCTATGTCATCAGCCGACATGGAATATCATTTCATTACTATGCTGATGACACTTAACTTTACCTTAAGACCAACTCATCCACTTCTGCTGCCCTGTCATCTTCCACCTTGACTACCTGTCTGGAGGAGGTAAAGGCATGGATAAGCCAAAATTTCCTGCAGTTGAACAGCTCAATGACTGAAGCCATTCTAGTAGGCATCCCACACCAGGTTCAGGTATCTGTCATTTCCAACGTTACCTTTTCTGGCCAAAACATTCCACTCTCAACATCAGTTTTAAATTTGGGTGTTAGAATGGACCCTCATCTTAACTTTGAGGCTCATGTTAAACAATTATGCAAGACTTCCTTTTTCCATCTGAGGAATATCGCTAGACTTCGTCCTATGCTCACTCTTGCAGATGTAGAAAAGCTTGTCCATGCCTTTGTTTCCTCCAGGCTGGACTACTGTAATGCACTCCTCATCGGGATCTCTGGCAAAAGCATTCAGAAATTGCAGTACATCCAGAACAGTGCCGCTAGGATCCTGATGAGGATACGCAAATATGATCACATCACCCCTATTCTCAAATCACTACACTGGCTTCCAGTTTCATTGAGGATTGTTTGTAAGATCTCTCTCTTTGCCCATCAGTGCATCCATGGCGACGCCCCATCATATCTAAAGGAACTCCTTACTCCACAAACTTCTAAACGTACACTCCGTTCTGCATCAACATATCTATTAAAACCTCCCAGTTTGGCGGATCGGGCTTTCTGCTCAGCTGCTCCGAGTTTGTGGAATGCTCTCCTTGACCATCTACGGACTCCACAGCCTGTCGATGTTTTTAAACGTGGCATCAAAACCTACCTTTTTAGCAAAGCCTTTGAATGATTTTTAACATTACTTCTTGTTTTTAATCTGTAGCACTTTGGGATTGTGTGTGAATATAAAGTGCGTTATAAATAAAATTTATTATTATTATTTTGTTCTCGCCGCTTGAGGTCCAAGGCTAATAGCTCCATTTGAATCATTGTTAGCCCTGGCTTGACAGTTGAAAAGCGGCTATTGAGTTTACATACCAGTTTCCTCTGAGTCTGTGTTTTCCTAACAGAAGACCAGACCAGTAGCAACAACCATGAGTTCACATACTGGTTGTTCTGTTCAAGGATATTGTAGATTCTCTTTGCCTTTTCCTAAATAATGAAGCACATTCCATATGAGATAAATAAGTTAAATCCAATTGATTAAAAACCTGCTATCAAATGCTTCTTTCTTTGGTCATCTTCAGCGCATGCAGCTCAAAACAGAAATCCAGAACATTAATAAATGTCATATACATTGTAAAAATATTGTGAATTCTTAGGGGTTTGCTGACGTTTAATGTTAACTATCTTTTAATCAAAACATAAAATATTATTTTTGTATCTGTGAGGCATCCGTTACACATTTTCCCTGTGTGTTAACGTCAATAATTATGACTGTCCAATGTTTGACTTGACTCTTGGTAATGTATTTTACCCCCCGCCCCCAAATATATGATTCGACTATCATTCGACTATCGGCAAAATTTGAAAATTCCGATTCGACTATAAAAATCCTTAGTCGAGGACACCCCTAGTATTAACACTTTGAATCTGCACATGAACTAAACTAAAATTCATTACGGGGCATATTTGCCACCATTTCTTGCATTTTGAGGCATTTTTATTCATTTTTCTGGTATGTTTGCTATCCACTCTTGTTAATTTCTGACCCTTGTCCTAATATGAAATGTTTTCACTTACCCACTGGAACCTACTTACTGTACATACCCCCCACTGGGAATCACTGATTTATAGAGTTGGTATACAATTATATACAGAGACATGTATTTGATATATCTAGCAAAATCTCCTTTAAATCCTGTTTATTTTCTTTCAGCTGAAATCAGATTACGACACAGGGGACTTTACTATCAAGTATATCCTCTCAGGTGAAGGAGCTGGTGAAATCTTCAAAATTGATGAGTACACAGGTGATATTTACTTATCACAACGTCTGGACCGTGAGCTGAAGCCCTTCTACATACTACAGGCCCAGGCCATCAACCGCAGCTCCAAACAGCCTGTTGAACCTGAGTCTGAGTTTATCATTAACGTCCAGGACATCAATGACAACGCTCCAGAATTCATTAATGAGCCCTATGTATCCAGCATCCCAGAGATGTGTCCCACAGGTGCGTCGACCTCTGTGTTCTATATATATTTTTGACAAATACTAAAAAAGAGAGACAACAAAATAATTTGAGTTACTACCTTCAATGTTCAGGACTCACAACCAAATATTCACAAAGTTTGGTTGGTATTTGACATATGAATAGAATTGTGGAACACCTAAAAAAAAAAAAAAAAAAAAAAAAAAAAAAATTGTTGTTTGCAACTTTGTTGCAGCAGTCTGGAGAGAGTTCTTTCTGTTCCAAAATGTCAATACACAAAAAATAGCTAAAAATAAATAAATAAATAAATAAAATTTTTGCTTTACACACAATATTTTTTAATGCTGAAATAGAAGATGGCCCTGTTGCAACAAAATTGAAAACACAAAATTCTTCTTCTTCTTCTTATTATTATTATTACTATGATTAAGTATATTTTTTAATATAAAAAAATCAGGGTTATGGTAAGGCACTTGTTGTAATGGGGCGAACAAGACAAGAGGCGTGCAGATCCATTTGTAAGCTTTATTTACAGAGACGTGCTCAAAAACACAGGCAGGGTCAAAACACCAGAAAACAGGTATGGCACAGACGAGATACAAGAATAATCCAAAACCAGGCGTGAGTCAGTTGACAGCGAACGTTATCCAGAGGGCTTGACAACAGGGGTAATCCAGACAAATGAGCAATAATCCAGGCGAGGCATTAACAGAGTCCGAACAGCGAGACAAGGGTAAATCCAGGGAACACAGGCTAGAAAAACAAGAAACAGGTTCCGTATCGCAGCTAAAACTAGGAGAGTAATAAACGCAGAACAATACTGGAACTAAGACAGGGAAAATGAGACAGGCTCTGTATCACAGCTAACACTAAGAGAGTGATAAACGCAGAATAATACTGGAACTAAACAGAATGGGTGGGTGCAGAACGGGAGGAGCTGAGGACCACCCAAGCAGAGCAGATGGGTCCGAGGATCCCCACGGCGGAGCAGAAGACCACCAGAGCAGGACCGAAGACCTCCACGGCAGAGCAGACAGAGCAGGAGCCCACCAGTGCGGAGCAGACAGGGCAAACGACCTCCACGGCAGAGCAGACGGAGCAGGAGCCCACCAGTACGGAGCAGACAGGGCAGAAGACCTCCATGGCGGAGTAGACGGAGCAGGAGCCCACCAGGGCAGAACAGAAGAGCACCACGGCGGAACAGGAGAACACCACGATGGAACAGAAGAGCACCACAGTGGATCAGGAGAGCACCACGGCGGAACAGGCTGATCAGGAACCCACAGCAGAGATTGGAGTCTAGGAAAAACAGGAACACAAGAGACAGAGAGAGCATATACAGTTTCAAGGCCTGAGGCAGGGAACACAAGAAGTCCATCAATATTTTCCCTGGTGACAACTGAGCAGGCAGACAGGTCATAAGCAAGTTCACTGATCAAAACTAGATAGACAGACAGTTCGAAATTTGACTCGTTGACAGAAACTGGACAGACAGACACTTCAAAATTTGACTCATTGACTGGAACTGGACAGGAAGACAGTTCAACAACAGGCTTACTGACTGAGACTGGACAAATAGACAATTCATAATTAGGCTCATTGAAGGAGACTGGACTGACAGGTAATTCACAAACAGATTCATGGCCTGATATAGGATAGACGGATAGCTCAAAATTAGATGAATTAAAAAAAACTAAAGCTGGACTGGTAGACATTTCAGTAACTGAAATTGGACAGACAGATAATTCATACTCAGAGCCATTAATAGAAACTGAACAGATGGATGGTTTAACAACAGACTCAATGACTAAATCAGGACCGACATAGTTCAAATTTAGATTCCCTGACGGAAACAGGCAAGACAGACAGTTTACCAGTGGTCTCTTTGGCAAAGACAGAAGTAATGGGGCAAATAGAGAATCTCATTCATGGTTTCAGAGTTCATAACAGGCAGGATTAAGAATTCACAGGTGAACTTTTTGGCTGTGACAAGGCTACTAGGGCATATAGGAAGTTCATTAGTAACAGGACAGTCATGAAGTTCGTGGATAGCGTCCTTGGCTGTGACTGACAGGACTGAGAGTTCATAGGTAGCCTCCTCGGCTGGACCGGGACAGGAGAAAAGTTCATAAGCGGCCTCTATAGCCGATTCAAGGCTGGACAACACTTCACAGACAGCCTTAGTGGCTGGTTCGGGACAGGACAAGGATTCACAGATGGCCTCCATAGCCGTGACAGGGCAGGACGAGGATTCACAGACGGCCTCCATAACCGTGACAGGGCAGGACGAGGATTCATAGAGGGTTACCACTGACACCTCTTAAGGTTCTGCAGCAGACGCCGCCACCTTTGGAGATTCTACAGTGGTAACATCAGGAAACAGGTAGAGTTCATTAACAGGACAGGTACAGTGCTCATCTACGGTTCCTTCGACCGTGACATGATGGGCTGGACGTGCATTGCTGGGCGTCACCACCACGCAAGGAGCTGAAGCGAGCACCGCTGCTTTGGAAGGTTCTGCAGCATGCGCCGCCAACCTCTGGAGAAACTGCAGCGGGCACCACTCCGGGAGGTTCGGTGGTGGTGTATACATCCCAAGCACACCAAAAAGCGATCCGCATCAGGGGAAACACTTCCGACAGGGGAATTAGTTCAAGAAGAGGAGGGGTTGAGAGCGCTGGTTTAGGGATACCAGCTGCATGGGCTGACACCAGAGGTAGGTCCTCCACGGTGGATGCCAGTCTGGGAGATTGAAGAACTGACCTCGACGATCTAGATGCAATAGACAGAGAGTGACAGGACTCTGGATGAACAGCTGTGACATGACGAGACTCTGGAAGATCAGCTGAGACGTGATGAGACTCTGGAAGATCAACTGAGATGTGACGAGACTCTGGAAGATCAGCTGAGACGTGACAATGGGAGATCAGACGAGACATGGCGAGGCTCTGGGAGATCAGCTGAGACGTGACCTAACTCTGGATGATCAGCTGTGACGTGATGAGACTCATGACGATCAACTGTGACTTGACTTGGCTCATGACGATCAACTGTGACTTGACTTGGCTCATGACAATCAGCTTTGACTTGACTTGGCTCATGACGATCAACTGTGACTTGACTTAGCTCATGACGATCAACTGTGATTTGACTTGGTGTTGTTGTGACTGCCATTTTGCAAACATGCTCCGAGGCGGCCACCATTTCAGTCACGGACGTGGTGTCGTGTTCTTCCTCCGCGACACCCACAGTAAACAAAGAGCCAATAGTCAACAAAGCATAATCCATAAACTGAGAGAGTGATGAACGCAGACCCTTGCGTCTAAGATCAGATCGTAGGGGTTGATTAATGCCATCACAGAAAAACTCTATCAACAAACAGTCCGATAGATCAGAATAGTTCGCGATGGCTAAAAATTCGCGGATATAGTTCACCAGCGATCACAGGCCTTGTTTAAGGGCTAACAAAATTATTGCCGTGTTCATACCTGGCCAATGTTCCTCAGAAAAGCTGCTGGATCCTGGTGTGGCTGAGTATTCTGTATCGGGGCGAACAAGACGAGAGATGTACAGATCCATTTGCAAGCTTTATTTACAGAGACGTGGTCAAAAACACAGGCAGGGTCAAAACACCAGAAAACAGGTATGGCACAGACGAGATACAAGAATAATGAGGCGTGAGTAAGTTGACAGAGAACGTTATCCAGAGGACTTGACAATAGGGGTAATCCAGACACATGAGCAATAATCCAAGCGAGGCATTAACAGAGTCCGAACAGCGAGACAAGGGTAAATCCAGGGAACACAGGCTAGAAAAACAAGAAACAGGTTCCGTATCACAGCTAAAACTAGGAGCGTGATAAACGCAAGACAATACTGGAACTAAGACAGGGAAAACGAGACAGGCTCCGTATCGCAGCTAACACTAGGAGAGTGATAAACGCAGAACAATGCTGGAACTAAACAGAAACACGGAATGGCTCGGTAAAGCAGCTATCACTTGGAGAGAGATACACACAGAACAATACTCGACGATTTGAACAAAGAAGTCCATGGTTTATGTAGGGTGTGTGATTGTGTGATTGGTCTCAGGTGTGAGCGTGTGATTAGTGAAATGGCTGCTGGGAAATGTAGTCCAGGATGATGTGTAACAGTCTGTGTGGTGTGAGATTCAATATGATGGAGGAGTGACCTCTGGTGGCGAGCGAATGGAAGTCCATGGATCGGATTCAGGACACTTGTAAAACATGAGAAATAAAAATTTCTCTGATTTCTTTGACACAAAGTCATTGTACTATTAAAACATACTGTTTTAATGTGCTACGGAGCTCAAAACTTCTTTGTTAGTCTAAAAAAAAAATAAAAAAAATAAAAAATTCATTAAAATTGAACAGCTATAAATGATTTATTTTCTACTTCTGGGTCTTTATTATCTAATAGAGATAAATACATCAGCACAGACACAGATCAGCACCTATTTCTCCACCGTCACCTCTTTGCCTTCATGTTCTATATCAACATCCACTGACACGTTAGTAATGTGAGAGGCAGGAAAAATACAACAGGATCACTATCCTAAAACTGCAGTTTTTTAATGCAGTGGAATAGGTTCCAAATATAATCAATATTTTTAATGATTAGTTAATGTCAGCAGTAGTGTTTTCAAAATAGTGCTTATTCAACAAATTAATGTTTGTATTTTAAACTATAAAGAACAAAAGGAAGAAAAGAAATTAAGAAACCATTCAAAATTAATTTGTACAGTAATCAAGATTATGCTGCTAACTTGCACTAAACCTGGAATATGAAAGTAACGTGTGCACTTCAATAAGCAGACAAAATGCAGGGTAAGGTGTTTACATACCTGGTGAAATCGGGGTTATTGGCAAAAATCTAGCTGTGTCGATCAGTTTTTTCTTAAGTTGTTCATGACCTTTTACGATAAAGGTGAACAGTTTAACATGTTTACATGACCATGCGTGTTGTCGTTTTATTAAGCATAATCAATTTAAGAATGTGTTTATAAAACTTTCAAATTGTATGTAATGTCATGGAGCTGCATAATGTGCTTATTGCAGTAAATCACATTGGAGAAAACAAAGAACAACATGAGGAGAAATACTAACAGAAGTCACAAATCTAGTGCATTATAGACAACTTAAGACATTCATTTTAAAATGGAAGTGGGGCAAAAATGGATATCTGCTGCAGAGACTGATGCAATGACTATTAATTAACTCAATATATAAAAATATATATTGTCTGGTTGCTTGTTGCTTGTTTTTTTTTTTTTTTTTTTTTTTTTTTTTTACAATTTATGTAGAAAGATGGAGATGACAATTACATAGTCAATGACAATGTCTGTCAATAGACAATGTGATCAGGTTTAAGGGACAAAAGGGACCCTTAGCTGTTGAAACTTTAGTTCATTTTAGCTTTAGTTAATTTTAGTTTCAATAATATGCTTTTAATATGAGCCAACAGAGGTTGGCAACATATGTTACCTACCAATAGTAACAAAAATATATACAAAGGCAGCAAAGAAGAGACAGGACAGAAGACAGCGAGGAGCAAGTGAAACTCATTGGAAAGAATAAAGAAGAGACTCATTGAAGGACTTTTCATAAATAAGAGACAGACATACAATGGCAGAATTCATGAGAGTAACACATTAATATGTGTGAATATAAACCGGTGTTTGCTCATTAACCCTTCTCTCTCCTCTACAGGAACCACAGTTATCCAAGTGACAGCCACAGATGCAGATGACCCTATGTTTGGGAACAATGCTAAACTCATCTATTCCATCTTGGAAGGGGAGCCCTACTTCTCAGTGGAACCCAAAACAGGTGAAAATCCTATGCTTGGCAATAACCTATATGCTTTAAACAGCCACACATAAATTATCAGAATTTCAGTGCATTAGATGCAAATATAAAACTAAATGGTATTTATGTAAAATAAAGACAAAATCATAAATATAGTATAGTAATGAAAATAAAGACACCGTGTCACAGTGAAGTATTGTGAAACATGTCCATTGTGATGTGAAAACTAAACCTGTGGTTACTCTGTTAGGACACCTGTTTCAAAGTCTTGACACTTCGGGCTGGTTGTTTGTTTTGAAACATTTTGTGGCAGGGTCATGGCACACTTATGTAGCACTTGACCTTTGCTTTGGTTTTTCCCCATGTGCTTCTCTTTGGTCCTCCCCTTGCTATATTGTTATTAAATCTTTCCCTGCCAGCGTTTTTGAAAAAGTTGCCAGCCACCGCCAGCATTTGTCATCATTTTCACTAAAGTTCCATGGCCCCCAGAATATTTTGTTGTATGAATATCTGAACATGCAATACTTCAAAATAAAGATCAGAGCCTCTACTCTAAAAACAAAATAAATAAAATCTGTTTTATTGTAACTTCAAAAATTATTTTTTGTCAACACTTGTAGGTAAATTTAATTTAAAAAATCATCATTTTGAGCAAAAAACTGATTTGAAAAAATTACATTTGAATCATATTCAGTATGGTGATCAAAGCATAGATGCAGTAGATCACTTCCATCAGCACTCCCAAAGCTTCTACAGTCCTTTACCACTTCCTGGATCAACATTTCACTCGTTAAAATTATGGCAGTTTTCATTATCATGGGGTTTATTGTTGATGACTGCATTATCTGCTTACATATGATATCGCTCATTTCTGCATCTTCCTCATGTTTTTGATCAAGGTGTTTTTGATCGAGTGATTCTAGACTCCTTCAGAAGATGTGTAATAGGGCCCCTGAGTGTATAATAGTGAAAACACGGAAAAATGGAAAATTCTGTGTTTGGTGTGGAAAGAGTTAAGGTACAAATGATTGCTTTTTACACATTTTTAAAGAATACATTGAGTAATCATTTACAGTGTAGGCTGGATAAAGTAAGTGAATTATTTCTTATTTCTTAAAATTAAATAAAACCACTTATCAAAAAGAAATAAGAGCATGGTCCTCTTTTCAAGGAAAGACCAATGGTTATATGTACATTCTTTATGGCAACTTGCATACAACATAGCCATATCACCCTTCAGCCCAAGACTGGTTGCCCACTGAAGCTAAGCAGGGTTGAGCCTGGTCAGTACCTGTATGGGAGACCTCCTGGGAAAACTAGGTTGCTGTTGGAAGAGGTGTTAGTGAGGCCAGCAGGGGGTGCTCACCCTGTGGTCTGTGTGGGTCCTAATGCCCCAGTATAGTGATGGGGACACTATACTGTCAACAAGCACCGTCTTTCGGATGAGACGTTAAACCGAGGTCCTGACTCTCTGTGGTCATTAAAAATCCCATGGCACTTCTCGTAAAGAGTAGGGGTGTAACCCCGGTGTCCTGGCCAAATTCCCACCACTGGCCCTTGTCAATCATGGCCTCCTAATAATCCCCATCCACTTGATTGGCTCTATCTCTCTCTCTCTCCTCTCTACCTGTAGCTGGTGAGCGCACTGGCGCCGTTGTCCTGTGGCTGCCGTCGCATCATCCAGGTGGATGCTGCACACTGGTGGTGGTTGAGGAGAGACCCCCCCCACATGATTGTAAAGCGCTTTGGGTGTACAGCAATACACATAAAAGCGCTATATAAATGCATCATTCATTCATTCTTCATTCTTTCAAGACAGGGGTCTCCAACCTTATTTTATTTGAGAGCTACTTTTTAAAATGAATATTTCTGAGAGCTACCCCTATTATACAATACTTATATCTCTTAAGTAGTGTATCACAACTCTCAAAATAACAATCCAAACTGTTATATGCCTGAAAGAGTTTTTATATACACGTCTTCATTTAATCTCAGAGGGGAAAAAAAAACAGAATCAGAGAATACAATTATTTATATATGCCTACACAAAACAGTTACTTACATATTTAGAGTGCATCATAACTCTCAAATGAAAAAAAAACTACTACATGAACTTTTTTACACATCACTATGTGTATGTACATCACTCAGATTTACAGAACGTAATCAGAGAAGTTGTCTACACATATCATCATTCAAATGTTGCTGAGATTTCAAATGGATATTATTTTGCGGGATTTATATAACCTGCATCTGGATATTATTTTGGAGATCTCTAAAGCACTGACATTCAAGAGTTTAGCCATCTGCTTTGAAATGTTATCAATATCTAGCTCCATAAAAGGGTGGCAATGAATGCCATACATGGCTCAAGTTTTTTAAAATCACTAAACCTTTCTTCAAATTCCTGCTCCAGCCAGGACAGAAGGTCACAGTACTTGAGCACAACAAAAAATTCAGTTGTATCTGCATGGCTTTCTAACATCATTAACACTGAAGGGAAGTGCTGCAATCTTTTGTTCTTCAGCTTTTGTTCTATTGTTCTTCAATTATATATATACCCAGCATCAGACAACAGGTTGGTGTTAATTTCACTCAACAAGGAAATAAAGCAATGAAGTAACTTACCCCTACTCAACCATTTGACTTCTTTGTGAAGTAAGAGCTATACTCTGCCACACTCTGCAGAAAGGTCATCAAGAATCAGTTTGAAGCATCTGTGTTGTTTGGACTTGAGTTAAAATACAAACAACTGGTGTCATGACATGATCAAAGCCCATAACCTTACTGCAGATTGCCTGCTGATGAATGATGCAATGATAGTTCAGAAATGCAGGAAAATCTGGATCCTTCTTAAGGCCTTTCCTCACTGAGTGCGAAAAAGCGAAATGAATATCGGACGTGATGACACGCTGGAATAAAACAACAGATTCCTATGGATGCTTCCACATAGACCACGAACATTCGATTAAATGAAAATGTGAATAATTTATTATTTTTTTTCGAACCAGTCAGACGAATCTTTTCAGTTTTGCAAAGCGAAAACGGGCTGTCCAATAAGATTTGAGCATTACATCACGTTGCCAGAGAAACTGCTGTTACCCAAAAGGTCGATGCAGTGACGCTAAAAGCTCAGAAGATTGTATTGAGCATGAGCGTAAAAACACCGAAGTAGAGGACTTTCAACCAACATACAAAGAATATGGATGTCGAGATGTTGTTGTCATTGGTGTCTGAACATAGAGATATTGTCACGACCGGGACTTGAAACCAGAGTGTGTTGTTGAAAGATCAAAGCACTAACCACTGTACTATGGAGCAGTGTGGACCCAAATTTGCAGACAATTACAAGAGGCAGGATTTGAGGAAAGCAAACAGTCTTTACTTAGCATCCTTCTTGAATAAACAACAAAACTAGCATCTAAAACACAGCAAAACAAGTACTAGCAAGATGACGCTGCCGCGTATGGCTGCCGTGGTGTGGAACGCTCCCATTCTTTTACTGTTTTTGTTTGTTTGTTCTGTGTTTAGTCATTCTCTTACTATCAGTTTTACCAGAGACAAACTACTGGACATAAGGCAACACACACCATTTTTTTCCGGTTTTTGATTATTCAGACGTTTTGTTGGATGTTCTAGTCGGAGGGGCAGTGGTCCTAGTCAAACGCGCGCTCAGAAGGAAAAGAGGGAAGCGCGCCGGCGCTTTGGTTAAACTCCGCGAACGCAGCTTCCGAACTGCGCTCCCTAGTATCCATCTCGCGAATCTTCAATCCCTTTCTAACAAAACGGATGAACTTCTTCTCCTCACCCGCACAAACAAGGACATTTCAAACTCTGCTGCACTATGCTTCACTGAAACCTGGCTGAGTGAAACCATTCCGGATAACGCGCTTCATCTGCCGGGGTACCAGCTGTTCAGAGCAGATCGCATCGCAGAGTTAACAGGGAAAACAAAAGGTGGTGGACTATGTTTCTACATAAATGAAGGTTAGTGTTCAGACGAAACAACTCTGAAGAAGATGTGCTCTCCTAATTTAGAGGCGCTCTTCATAAACTGTAAACCTTTCTACTTGCCGTGGGAGTTTTCCTCTATCATCCTCGTGAATGTGTACGTGCCTCCGGACGCCTGCGTGAGCGCCGCGTTGCAACAGCTGGCTGAACAAATATCTGAAATGGAGCAACGGTACCCGGACTCTCTTTTAATCATTCTTGGAGATTTTAATAAAGCAAATCTCTCCCGTGAACTTCCAAAATACAGACAGCACATTACATGTCCCACCAGGGACAGTAATATATTGGATCACTGTTACACCACAATAAAGGATGCATATCACTCTGTCCCACGGGCAGCTTTGGGTCTCTCTGATCACTGTTTGGTTCATCTTATACCAACCTACAGGAAAAAACTGAAATCAGCTAAACCTGTAATAAGATCTGTTAAAAGATGGACTAATGAAGCAGAGCGGGATTTACAAGCCTGTTTCTCACTCACTGATTGGAGTGTTTTTGAAGCTGCTGCCACCGATCTGGACGAGCTCACAGAGACTGTAACTTCATATATCAGTTTCTGTGAGGATATGTGCATCCCCACCAGGACATTCTGATCATTCAATAATGATAAACCGTGGTTCACAGGGAAACTCAAACAGCTTTGTCACACCAAAGAGGATGCTTACAGAAGTGGGGATAAAATCTTGTATAACCAAGCCAGGAACAGACTAACAAAGGAGATCAGAGTGGCTAAAAAAAAAAACTACTCTGAAAAGCTGAGAAGAGAGCTTTCAGCCAACGATCCAGTGTCAGTATGGGCTGGTCTGAGGAACATCACCAAGTACAAGACACCACCCCCACAGTCTGTGGAGAATCAACAACTGGCTGACAATCTGAATGCGTTTTATTGTCAATTTGAAAAAGGCCAAACTGACACCCAGCACCCGCTCTGATCTACACTTCACACATTCACATTGAGTCTGTCACTGTTCATCTATAACAGTTTGGTTTGGTTCAGCTACCAAAACAGACATCAGAAGACTACAACGGACAGTCAGGACTGCTGAGAGGATTATTGGTGCCCCTCTACCCAACCTCCAAGATCTTTATATCTCCAGAGTGAGGAAAAGGGCTAAGAAAGTCACTCTTGACCCCTCACACCCAGCTCACTCTTTCTTTGAACTGTTGCCCTCTGGCCGGCACTACAGATCACTGAGCACCAAAACAGCCAGACACAAGAACAGTTTTTTCCCCCAGGCTATGTCCCACCTGAACAACACATAGCACACCATATTTACATCTGTAAATAACTCATCAACCTTCATCTGTACATAGGACACATGCACATTCACAGTTCTGTCTGTAAATGTAAATACGTAATATATAAGGGAAACAAGTCAATTTAGCTCAAAGCGAATCATTTATGATTTTATAGGGAATTTGAACAGAATCACTGTTTCACGGCTGATCACTGAGTCGGCAGCGATTCACTGAACGAGCCGTATAACATCAACTCTGCACTGGATATTAAAATCCAAAATATAGTGAAAACACTATTAACCCTCTGGGGTCGATAAACGCGGATACGCGTTTTGTGGCAGATTTTCCTGATAAGGCCGAAATGAGCTTGAATTACTCTGCCATTTTTGATCGTACAGATAAGAGCAATACACCATTCGAATCTGTAAGGGGTCTACTTTTATTTGTATACACTCATAATAACAACTAAACTTTGTGTTTTTGAAGAATAAAGAAAACACACAGGGTGCGCTCTCTGCCTTCTCCGTCTCCGCGAGCTGCTTTTAGAAACGAGTCACTAAAATAAACTGTAACTCGGCAAATACTCAGCACACAGACATGGGAGTTATATCTATAGAAAGCTTGAAGTGTCTACTTTTAAATGAAGTAAGTCTTATCGAAAACAAATATTCTGTGATAAAGTAATCCGTATGAAACCAACACGATGTTCAGTCTTTCCCGTCTAACTCATTATCTTTAATGCAATCCCGCCCCCTCGCGGCTCGCGCCGTTCATATGTAAATATCCACATGAGACACGTGCGCATGGAAACGCCCAACATAAACAAAGCGCGAGGAGTTCGTTCATCGCGGCTACTGTCCGTTTTTGCAAGAAGACGCGCTGAGTAAAGGCTGGATTTCCCTCAAAAGAAGAACAATATTTCATCCAGAAGAGAAGATCAATCTGATGAGTAAGTAATGTTTCTTTTTTGCATTAGTTGACGTGTTATTGTGACATAAACTTGAACACATTACTAGTTGGGTTTTTCCCAAACTACAACATGATGAATGCTACGCATCTAAGGATGTTTAGACCATGTTTATTATTAATAATCTGTTCACAAATATATTTTAATAGCGTGCTAAACGATAACAATTACTTCTCAAATATAAAATATCCTCTTTTTATAGTACAAAGTACATCCTTTTATAGTACAAAGCATGCGTGAGTCTATGGCTGCAGAATCATATCTTAGGCAACTATAAAATCATACATGATGTTCAGGATGGCTATATGACTACAAAATCATAGTTGGGTTTTTCCCAAACTATAATTCCTGACTACAATGTTTGAAATTGAGTAAAACATTTTGAATATGATAGGCAATTCACTGTATTTAAATTTCTTACTGCGCGATGATGTTTTCATGCTCTATATAAACCAATAAAAGTAATATGAATGTACACTGTAACATGATGAATGCTACGAATCTAAGTATGTTTAGAACATGTTTATTATTAATAGCCTACTCTGTTCAAAAATAGATTTTAATAACGTGCTAAACAATAATAATTAGTTTCTCAGATATAAAATGTTTTTGTTTTTACGATAGTACAAAGCATGCGTGAGTCTATGGCTACATATATACAGATGCTCGTGATATTAACATGCTCACAAATGTTTTTTTTTTTTTTTTTGGTTGTTTGTATTTTATTGAATCAGATACGTGCACCACAGATGAATCCTGCTGACTTTCAGTCTCTTCAAACTGTTTTCCTCTGAGAGCGCTGTACCAACATAAGATTTTCAACTACACTGATATTCTATGGTAAAACAAGCTCCTTGACTACTGATTGTTTTTTTCTTCTTGAATCCATAGAAAGAGGCAGAAACACTTAAATAAAACAAGTAAATATCAGGTATGATTTACTTGTTTCACTTGTTGAACAGAATCTGTTGCAGAAATGACTCTGTTCACATCTCTGTGGTTAGATCAGTGTGCACAATAATGTGTCTTTGACCTTCATTATGTATGTTTTCATTATACTGTGTTGTAAATAAAATACAAATAAAAAACAAAAAAAAAACATTTTTTCAATCTCCTCACATTCTCTCTTACCTGCCTCAAAGTCACAGTCACACTGATGGGCCATTAGGGGGCCATTAGGGGAGGGCCCTTTGTCTCTCAGGTGAGAATCACTTAATATTCAAGACCATTGCCACTCCCTCGCATATAGGCTTTTGATCACAAAACATGTCTTTAAAAATTTAAATCAATATATTGTTTTCTGTGAGTGAGTAAACAAGCTGATTTTCACATAATTTTGAAGCAAAAACTCTAGGCTACAAGATCCAGTTCTCAAAAGTCTTGTAAACAGATGTTCTGTATGTGTTTTATGGCCTTATTTCAGTGACTTCAAAATTTTAGTTTTTCACTAACCACGCATAAACGTTGCCTTCTCAAAAACACAATCATGTACATAAATGCTGCTAACATATTATTATAGCCCAGTTTGTGCTGTTTACAGTGTTATTAGACTTTAGCCATTTATATTTTTATAAGTAACTGAAAAAAGCACAAATGTCAGGGCATGTCGAAACTTCTCCAGGCCCCCAAAACACCCTCAGACCCCAGAGGGTTAACGAAACTCTCACAGAAAGACAAGAAATTAAAGTAAAAGAATAAAAGGATGTAACGAGACTAGGTGGGTTTTCTTCTCATTGTGTTGGCAGCTGGCAGGTAGGCCAGAGCACGCTCAAAGAGCACTAAACAGCATGTCTAAATGTACAAAGCAAGAGCAATGACGAAAAAGCATGGCTAAAAGTACAAAGCAGAAGCAATGACAAAAAGCATGGCTAAAAGTACAAAGCAGAAGCAATGACAGAAAGCATGGCTAAAAGTACAAAGCAGAAGCAATGACAAAAAGCATGGCTAAAAGTACAAAGCAGAAGCAATGACAAAAAGCATGATTTGATAGTGTCCTGAGTATTTAAACTCAGCTTCTAGACCGTCCTATCTGGACGTCTTGACCAATTAGAAATGATCTTAGCTTAGGGGTGTTGCTCTGTTTCTTCCCCATCATAAATCCTGTATCAGTCACATGGTCCAAATTTTCCCACTCTTGTAAAGTATAATTTTGGACATGACTTCTATAACAAGACTATGATACATTTGACAAAGAACTGATTGGAAGAAACATTTAAAGCATGGTTTTTCAAACTCATACATACCAAGGATGAATATTAAGTCTTAAGCTATTCCCTAGTTATTAAAAGACATACATAATGTGATTAAAACATGATAGTTAATTGTGTGGGTTACATACATGATATGGGGTTATGCATAAACATAAGTCTCATAAGTCCTTTTAAGATGATTTTGGTGCATCTATATGTGAAAAGGCAGTTTCTGTACCGTTCTGTGAACATAAGGACATATTCTGTGAAGACTAGAGAGGTTAAAAGGTCTCCTAAGGAATTTCAGTCTCAGTCTTTGTCTTCTATGTGGAGAGCTGGGGTGACCCACCCAATGAAGTCTCTAGCTCGTGATTTCGATCACAGATTTACATGTGACGGCCATCTCTTTGACCATTAGTCCTGATTAGTTGCCCCAAATTTGACAGTCTTCTTCCTGAATTGGAATTATCAATAAGTGTTCTTTTGTTTGAATGTTGCAAGCTGTTCTGTGAAAGAGGCTTGTTGGTTTGCACCAGACTCAAGGCACCAGGGTACCGTTGACAGATTTATGACGAACATCCTGTTGTCTCTGGATGGGCCTCTTTGTGGAATTTGGCTCTTTTGGTGGTTCTAACACCAATCTGATTGAATCTTGTTGGAGTTGGAGACATCGGCAAGCACTGGATAAACAGAGGCAGAAGAAGCAGACACAAACACAGCAAACAAGAAGACAACACCTCCATGACAGTTACTGTACTGGTGCAGGGCATCAGGTTATTCGGGTACAAGCGGTTATATTTAATTAGTCAATATAGTTTGGTAAACTGAATAAATTTAGTTCAATTTTGGAAACTGCTGTTCTAATTTAGTTTAGTACGTTGATTCTTCGATCAAATTTTGTGATAAAATTTGTTTGTTTCTTCTAAGTTGTCATAACAAGAATGTTCACCTTTAGTTTCTGGTGACACCATTTGTGGTAAACTGAATAGACCTATCGTGCGTGGAGCTCTCTGGCTTCCATTCAGTTTAGAGTGGCTCGCGGATATTAGGTGTGGTGAGTCAATCCTGATATCAGACCTTTGACCCTGCCTTCTGGTGGCTAGGTGTTTCACCTACTAAAGAAAGAGGGGAAGGAAAAGGATAGGTAAAAGAAGAACAAACAAAACAAAGCTGCTGTGGTTTTTCCTCGCTTGGGTTGCAACTACTGTTGAGCTAGGATGTCATGTACAGCTAGGGAGTCATGTACCTTAACTTAGTGTCAGGTGTTCTAACTATTGTGAGGATAGCTGCATGTTACTTCATGGTGGTGTATGTAACTTTGTTACGCTAATATTTGAATATTCTACCTGTAGGAAGAATGTGTTATCAGTAAATGTGGTTACCTCTGGGTGTAGGTAATGTTGTGTGTGTTAATGGTGTAGTGTAAGTGTGGTCAGATCTGTTTCAGTCTGTGTTGTCTCCCCCCTTTTCGGGTATGTCAGTAAAGACTGGCTCTCTGCATCCTTGGTTTGGATGAGGGCGTGTCCATGATCTAATGGGGTTCAGTCCAAAAAGGCAGGAAGTTCTTTAGCAGACAGTTGGAGGTAGTTTGGCATGGCTGTGTGATGCTGGGATGCAAACTTCGTCTCCTATGTTGCATTCCTCTTGTGCTGCCTTCTGGATGTGGCAGACTTTCTGACCTTCTGTGCTTTGGTGTTTGCTGTTGCACATACAGGAATGTGGTTCTTGGAGTTGGAGTTAATTTAGCAGTTTGCTAGTGAGTGATGGATGACTGAGGTGATGTTCTCTGGTACCTCAGAGTTTTCTTCAACGGCTGGCCGTGAGAGGCTTGCTTGTTCTGGGTGGTTGTTGAACAGGTGCTTGTCATCTCTGACATGGTGGTGTACCATGTGGTCACTGGCATTCCGTTCTGTTGCTGGTCACAGCGAGCATGACTCAATTTCGCGGTCATCCGTGTTCAGCTTATTTTGAAGGAACTCGTTCAGTTGTCTCATGACTTGTTCCATGTCTTCTAACGGTAAGCTGTATTGTTCTTGTGCATATTCAGCCCTGTGCATGTCTGAGTGCCAAACCCTAACCCAAGATGGCGGCGCATGCACACGCTGCAGCTTCTCTCTCTCCCGAGAGAACAGTGTTTATCTTGTAAGTCGAAGTGTTTTTGTACGTCTTCGTCGCGTCTATCTGTCTTTAAACGCGCATACAGTCGTGAGTTACTGCTCGACGTCGGCAGAACCACATTTTTAGAGTTAAACCTCGCGCACGCCGAAGAGCTGCGGGACCTCGGTCTGCTCCGGAGGCCTACAACATCACCGACCCCCACTACTGCATCTCGCCCAGAGCGGAGGCGCCATAAGCGGCGCAAGAGAAAGCAGAAGAGGGGAAAGCGCGGAGGTATCCGGGCTAGGCTAGCGGCTAACCCACACAAGCCAGCTATCCCCACCATCGTACTGGCTAACGTACGCTCTTTGGACAATAAACTGGACTACATCTGACTACTACGCTCAACTCAGAGGACTGTAAGAAACTGTTGTGTTTTTGTTTTCACAGAAACATGGCTCAACAACAGCGTTCCGGACTGCGCCATTCAGCTCAACCAACTAACATGCTATCGAGCGGACAGAGCTCTCGTCGAGGGAGGTAAGACCCGTGGCGGCGGGCTTTGTGTTTACATTAATGACGCATGGTGCCGCGACGCTGTTGTGGTCTGCAAACACTGCTCACCCCTGGTGGAGTTTATGATTATTAAGTGCCGGCCGTTCTATCTACCGAGGGAATATACAGCCATACTGCTCGTTGCTGTATACATCCCTCCCAGCTCCAACAACAACATCAGGAGTGAGGCACTGAATAAACTGTATCAGCACATCAGTGAGCAGCAGACAGCCCACCCAGATGCTTTTCTCATCTCAGCTGGGGATTTCAACCACGCAGACTTAAAGAGTGTGTTCCCAAAAATACAACAACACGTAGACTTTCCAACACGAGGAAACAACACTCTGGACTTTGTTTACACCACCCAGAGAGTAGCTTACAAGGCCCTTCCCCTCCCCCATCTTGGCACCTCAGACCACATCACTGTAATGCTAATGCCTGCATACAGACCGATCGTTAAAGTCACCAAACCAGTTCACAAACAGATACAAGTGTGGCCTAAAAGGGTCGTCAGAGGCACTTCAACTTCCACTTGTTTTAGCACCACTGACTGGAATATGTTTAAGCAGGCTGCCACATACAATAACACCACAGACCTCCAAGAGTACTCAGAGACTGTCACTGCCTACATCACCAAGTGCAACGGTCACAAAGACCATCACTGTCCGGGCCAACCAGAAGCCGTGGCTGACAGGGGAGGTCTACAGACTCCTGAAGACTCGTAACGCTGCCTTCAGAGCTGGAGATGAGGTGGACCTGAGGACAGCTAGGGCCAATCTATCCCGCGGCATCAGAGAGGCTAAGAGACAGTACTCCAGGAGGTTAGCCCATCGTTTCAGCGACAGCGGGGACACTCGGAGCCTGTGGCAGGGGATTCAGACCATTACGGACTATAAGCCCCCACCGCGCACCTGTGACAGCACCATCCCCCTGCTGAACGAGCTGAATGCCTTCTTCGCTCGCTTTGAGGCACAAAACAGCACCACTGCAGAGAAGACCCCACCTCCTCCCGGGGACCAGGTGATGACGCTGTCCCCGGACAGCGTGAGGAGATCCCTCAGCAGGATCAATGCACGCAAAGCTCCGGGTCCTGACAACATTCCTGGTTGTGTACTGAGAAACTGTGCAACGGAACTCACTGATGTCTTCACAGACATTTTCAACATCTCACTAAGTCAGGCTGTTGTCCCCACATGCTTCAAGGCTACCACCATTATTCCAGTCCCGAAGAAGCCATCTCCATCCTGCTTCAATGACTACCGTCCAGTCGCACTTACTCCTATCCTCATGAAGTGCTTTGAACGGCTAGTCATGCATCATATCAAGTCTGCCCTCCCCCCCTCCCTGGACCCCTTCCAGTTTGCATATCGGTCCAACCGCTTGACCGATGATGCCATCGCCACTGCCCTCCACTCAGCACTCACACATCTGGACAAAAAAGACTCGTACGTCAGAATGCTGTTCATAGACTTCAGTTCAGCATTCAACACAATCATCCCTCAACAGCTCATTCACAAACTGGTCCAGCTGGGGCTCAACACCTCGCTGTGCAACTGGCTGTTGGACTTCCTGACTGGGAGACCTCAGGCAGTACGGGTCGGCAGTAACACATCCAGCACCATCACACTTAACACAGGGGCCCCTCAAGGATGTGTGCTGAGCCCCCTCCTCTTCACTCTGCTGACCCATGACTGCACACCGTCACACAGCTCCAACCTCTCCATTAAGTTTGCGGACGACACGACTGTGGTGGATCTCATTAGTAACAGAGATGAGACAAACTACAGGTGCGAGGTGAGCCGCCTGGCCGGGTGGTGCAGTGACAACAATCTCTCTCTGAATGTGGAGAAGACAAAGGAGATTGTTGTTGACTTCAGGAGAGTGCACACTCAGCATGCTCCTCTGACCATAAACGGTGCGACCGTGGAGAGAGTGAGCAGCACCAAGTTCCTGGGTGTGCACATCACAGAGGACCTCTCCTGGACTGACAACACCGCAGCACTGGCCAAGAAAGCACAGCAGCGTCTCTACTTCCTCCGCAAACTGAGAAGAGCCAGAGCCCCGACCCCCATCATGTGCACCTTCTACAGAGGCACCATCGAGAGCATTCTGACGAGCTGCATCACTGTGTGGTATGGCGCCTGCAATGCGTCAAGACACTCCAACGCATAGTGAGAGCAGCTGAGAGGATTGTTGGTGTCTCTCTCCCCTCCCTCCAGGACATCTACAGCACCCGTCTCACACGCAAAGCCCACTGCATTGCGGGTGATCCCACCCGCCCGACACACAGCTTCTTCAGTCTGCTGCCATCAGGGAGGAGACTGCGGAGTCTCCAGGCCAGGACCAGCAGACTGAAGTACAGCTTCATTCACCAGGCTGTCAGGAAGCTGAACTCCCTCCCGATCTTGCCCCCCCTCCCCTCTTTTGCCCCACGCACCACTGAACTCTGACCCTCCCACCCCCCTCCCACTTACACACTGTGACCCGCACCAGTCACTTAGTGCACCACTGGACTGCCCACTACCTCAGTCAGCATTGAACTGACCCCATTCAACTACCTCTTCTGACACTTTAAACAGACTGATAAGCTCTTTTTGCACTACACTCATTATATCTGCATAGTTTTGTTTTGTTTAGTTTTGTTTATTTATTTAACCGATTTGCATTTTATCTGCCATGTGCCTTATGCCACTTAATCTAACTCTTTTCTACAATGTCCTTATTTGTATATCTGTATAGTTTGTTTTTATATTTTAAACTGTATTTATCTGCATTTTACATCTACTGTTAGTGTTTTATTGTTAACTGTATGCACCATGGGTCTGAGAGTTACGCAATTTCAATTCTCTGTATGTATGTGCTGTACATGTGGCAGAATTGACAATAAAGTAGATTTTGACTTTGAGTGGTGCTGAGGTGGGTTTCGTTGTCGCTTACCCACACGAGTTGCTCTTGGATGAGTCAGGCGATTACCTTTGGATGTCTGGTTAGGTTTCCAGTTGTTATCTTTTAGGTTTCTTGAGAAGTGTGGCTGGTTCCATGGATTTTTCCAGCGGCTGGGCTGATAGCTGTCGTAGACATGGGGGTCACATTCTCTGTGCTCTTGATGGAGGAATCTTGTGTTGTGATGCAACTGGGTGTCGTCCAGTGCAAGGCTTGAGTCTTTGGTGACAGAGTTCAAGAGTGTGGAGGTTTTGTTACCTTTCTTTTAGACCATCTTCTGCTTGTTGTAGGCCTTCTGTGTTAGGTCACGCAACTGTTGGATGGTCATGGAGCGTGGACAGGCCATGATGCTTAGATGGTGGCTGACTCCAGGGTGCAGATTTCTTAGGAAGAGGCTTTTGAAGTTCACATCCTCTTCAAGGTCAGGTTCGTTGTGTGCACCAAAGTAGGCTTGTCGGAGTTGGTTGTAGTAAGCTTGTGGAGTCTCTTGTCGACCTTGTTTGGTTTCTAAGGCAGTTAACAGTCCATGTTCAGACTGAGAGTCTGTAAACTCTTTAATCAGGACCTCACGAAGTAGCTGGTAGTCTGACTTCGTTCGACTGGGCTGGCGATCTAGGAAGTTTCATACCTCGGAACTGGATGTGGCTCTAAGGAGGTATAACCTGTCTCTGTCAGTCACATGAGGTCTCATTTCTAGATAAAAGTCGATATCTTGCAGATGGGCCTGGATGGTGTGGCCCTCTGTTGAGTTCGGATTGAACTTGCTGAAGTTTTTAGACAGCTTGTCGAGGTCTTTGATGGTCATCTCATGTGCAGCTCCAAGATCTGCTTGGATAGGCTGTTTTCTTTCGTTGACAGGAAAGAGTTCTGTGGCGAGGGCAGGTGAGGTTTTGGGTTGTGGCCCTTCGCTTCTTTTGTTGCGTACCAGTTCTTGGGCGCAGGACTCTGCCCTGCTCAGCAAAGGTGAGGCTGAGAGGTGTTTCTCTCGCCTTGGCTCTTGTTTCTGCTCATAAGCATGTTTAAGTTCTTTTCTGACCATGTAGAGCTCATCGTTGTAGTCGTTTAGTTGTTGGGTCAGATTGTTCATTTCAGTTCCATACCTTTCAAGGTGGTCTTTTAAGGCACTGATTTCAGCATTCTTGTCACTGATGTCATTCTTGGTTTTCTCTAGAAGCTGTTCGGCATACTGGAGTCTGTTCACCAGGTCTTTCTGGGCAGCCTTTGCATGTTGTTGATCGAGCTGAGCTGCTGTCAGGGCTGCTTGGAGCTCCTTAACTTGTTCCGTTGTTTCCTGCTCCCTCTCGTTAGGTGCTTTGAGTTGATCTTGAACTTTCACTTCCAGCTTGTCTATGCGGCGTTGAGCACATTTCAGCTCCTCTTGAAGGTGGGTGACGTGCTTGTCGTGGGTCGCTGGGTCGTGAAGGCATAGCTTGGGGAGCTGGTGATTTTGACTAGCTCCTCGTGGTTGTTATTCTGGCTTGAATCTGGTGTCAGGAATCTTCTCAGGATTAGGATTATTATTAAAAATAATAACAGTTCGAATGTCTTGGGGGTGAGGCTGTCTGTCGTGCCTCTCAGCCAAGTGTTCACATCTTCCCCTTGTGCAAAGGGGTCTGCAGTCTGCGGCATGTTGGAGAGACTGACACAGATCTGTGTGGAGTAGAAGCCTATGTGTGGTGCGACAACTAAGCGTTGTGTCAGTGATTGTGAACCACTAGTGAAGTGTGGTGATGACTGTGTTGGTCTCAGGGTATCTAGGTAGACTAGAGATGTGAAGAATCTGTCACTCTAATGAGGAAGAGGGAAAAGAGAGAAAAAGGTGAAACAAATTCAATTAAAAGAAAATTCCCTCTTTTTTTTTTTCCAAATGAGGATTTTTTTTTTTTTTTCAATTAAATGTTGTTAAGAAGGCAAACAATATTATTAAGTCTCTGTCATAGACAAAGGAATAATAATAATAATTCTGATCTCTTTTCTTAGTCTGACAAGATTGACATCATACACCTCACAGTTGGACCGCTCACCAGGGAGGCTGCGAAGGCAACGATTGATTAAAACTTATCTCTATTAAAATTGATCTCAGCATTGGATGAGATGTTAAAATTTGGATTGCGTTTTCAAATGTGGGGAGGCCAGGAAGAATGAAAGGGGGTTTGATTACAATCAAATTCGTAAAGATGAGTAGTCTTTTTTTATTTATTTATTTTTTTTACAAGATTGTGCATCTCATTCACTTAGAATTGATTGATGGTTCTTACATAAGTCCCTACAAATGTGAAAAGTGAAGAGGAAAGAAAATGGAGAGAACAGGAGAGAGACAGTAAGTTCAGTGGATCAGGTCCACTAGCAAGCGGTTATGCCCGACTACGAGTAGAGTGTTGTTTTCAGTTGCTACAAAATTATCAACAAAAATAAATTTTGGGCGAAAGAGATTTCTCTCTAATTTATTTTCACTCGTAGTGAGAGATAACAATGTCTCCTATGAGCCTCGGGTGTGTGGTCCCGAGCTAGGATACACAGAGGAAAGAAAATGGTAAGACAAAGTAAAATTGAAAAGTAATAAATGGGCTAAATAAGCAAAAAATAAATTAAATAAAGGAGGAAATCAGTAAATAAAAAGAGTGGCTAAGTGTATAAACGAAACAAGAAGAATGAGGGGTAAAACGCAATACAATAATGAGTGAGTATAAGTCTGAGTAGAATCTATTGATATGGGTAATAAATAAGTTAGATAGAATAAGTTTACTTAAACTTTCAAAGTTCAAGGCTTATTCGTACCTAAAATAATTAGGCCCGGAAAAGAATACCAGAAGTAATGATCATATGAAATGATCTGAGGGGAAATTTGAATGATTCCAAATAAATTTAATGTTTTAATTAAATTTTGAATTTTGCACAATTAATAATTGTGAACTAGTATTTCCCTTTCCAGTAAAAGGCAAATAAGTGGTGAGAAGTGAGAAATTAGAGAAATAAGAAAGGGAAAGACCAACAAGTGTATTAGTTGAGATGTTTAAAAAGGGTTAAACCATTTTAGCTTTTCAAATACACACTATTCAACCACTGGCTGTTAAATGCTAACTTCTAACCTTTGAGGCTGATAGCTTTAGCATATACTTCAATGTAAACACAACCGTTTCGTTAGCTTTAGCCCAATGTGGGGTTTGTTTACAATAGCATCGATGTGCTGCGCATGCGCAGTTCAGAGTTGCTCCGGAAGTAGGTTAAGACTTCCGTGTCACGATCGTAACTGTGACAACCAAAACAAACTCTAGTGGACTAGCACATGAATTGTTGCATTACAAGTACAGTTAAGCATGTTACATGAAATGTCGGCGCATTTCAACACTGTACAAATAACAACACCGCTTTTAGTTGGTTCTGCGATGTGGCGCTTAAACTCTCAGTTCGTTCCGAGTTTGATTAAACTTTATTCAAATAGCAGTTTCGTGCTGCAGTTGGGGAAAACAGTGATCGGATCATGAAAGTGTGCCAGTTTCTTCTGGACACAAACACAACAGGTTTCCTTCGCTGTTGGTTCAAAGTTAAACTTTACTTGATCAAGCTTTTAAAAACTCCCATTCAAATCCCTCTCGGAGATTTAATTCAATTTTTGAACAGTGTACACAAACAGGCAAGCATTATTCTATAATGTTTAACCCAGGAGAGTCGAATAGCATTTGATTTGGCAGTGGAACACGCACTGGCAATCAGACTAGGCTTTGAGTAGCTTGAGGAACACGCTCAAAACTATTCTTTATCCACCGATTTATTTCCCTTTTTAATCACTGCAGTTTAGCTCCGTTCAGCTAACAGTAACTGAGATTCGGGAGTATAGCTATTTAATGACCTGGGACACGCAGAACATCAATTCAGCTATAAAACAAGGCATTACAGAACAGAGGAATACGTTCAATTTTTACCTTATTGTACGATCTCAGATAACTTTAAGTTCACTTACTGCAGTTGAACAAAGAGGCGGACTCGAGTTACAGGCTTCTCTGCATTCATTCCTTCAAACAGGGTGCACGCTGCTGACGTCACACACATACACTAGTCTCGGCTCAGAAGCGTCTCATCTTTCATCCGCAACAATAGAAAAGATTAAATAACTTGGTTTATGCTCACAATTTAGATTAATCTGCCCGTATTCTCCACCAATATGTAAATGTAAATACGTAATATATAAGGGAAACAAGTCAATTTAGCTCAAAGCGAATCATTTACGATTTTATAGGGAATTTGAACAGAATCACTGTTTCACGGCTGATCACGGAGTCGGCAGCGATTCACTGAACGAGCCGTATAACATCAACTCTGCACTGGATATTAAAATCCAAAATATAGTGAAAACACTATTAATAAGCACAGTAACAAGATCAGCAGTTTAAGACATTAACTTGTAAGCACAAAACACAAGATACTTCTCTTTTCAATATAAATAAGACTTTATTTATATAAACCTAAGACATGTAAACTAATCTAATCTAACACATGAACACACGCATTCACACGTTGCAGAAAGAGAGAAAGTGAGGAAAGGATGAGTTTAAAGAATGAAAATGTGACATCCCAAGTTTACGGCAATATGTGAAATTGCATAGACCTGAACCATCAATCACTTATTTAACCCTCGCATTGAGTTTCTCAATGAGGCTACAATTTATATTAAACTGCACCAACTCAGCAAAAGTCTGGAGGTTGTACTTGCTTGTGTTGCCTTAAGGGATTCCCTTTGTCGTTGTCTTTGCAGAAAAAGGTTTTCCCAAGTTTGCTGATTTGGCTGAGTTCAGTGGTCTTTCGTAGTGACGTCTGGTCGTTGGCTCTTGATGGGGAGTTGGTCTGGTTGAAGTTTGGGCGGGTGCAGTCGAAGCTGGACTTTGTGGCAAACTTATCTTAACGAAACTCTCACGGAAAGACAAGAAATTAAAGTAAAAGAATAAAAGGATGTAAAGAGACTAGGTGGGTTTTCTTCTCATTGTGTTGGCAGCTGGCAGGTAGGCCAGAGCACGCTCAAAGAGCACTAAACAGCATGTCTAAATGTACAAAGCAAGAGCAATGACAAAAAAGCATGACTAAAAGTACAAAGCAGAAGCAATGACAAAAAGCATGGCTAAAAGTACACAGCAGAAGCAATGACAAACAGCGTTATTTGATGGTGTCCTGAGTATTTAAACTCAGCTTCTCGACCGTCCTATCTGGACGTCTTGACCAATTAGAAATGATCTTAGCTTAGGGGTGTTGCTCTGTTTCTTCCCCATCATAAATCCTGTATCAGTCACATGGTCCGAATTTTCCCGCTCTTGTAAAGTAGAATTTTGGACATGACTTCTATAACAAGACTATGATACATTTGACAAAGAATTGATTGGAAGAAACATTTAAAGCATGATTTTTCAAACTCATACATACCAAGCATGAATATTAACTCTTAAGCTATTCCCTAGTTATTAAAAGACATACATAATATGTGATTAAAACATGATAGTTAATTGTGTGGGTTACATACATGATATGGGGTTATGCATAAACATAAGTCTCATAAGTCCTTTTAAGATGATTTTGGTGCATCTATATGTGAAAAGGCAGTTTCTGTACCATTCTGTGAACATAAGGACATGTTCTGTGAAGACTAGAGAGGTTAAAAGGTCTCCTAAGGAATTTCAGTCTCAGTCTTTGTCTTCTATGAGGAGAGCTGGGGTGACCCACCCAATGAAGTCTCTAGCTCGTGATTTCGATCACAGATTTACATGTGACGGCCATCTCTTTGACCATCAGTCCTGATTACTTGCCCCAAATTTGACAGTCTCCTTCCTGAATTGGAATTATCAATAAGTGTTCTTTTGTTTGAATATTGCAAGCTGTTCTGTGAAAGAGGCTTGTTGGTTTGCACCAGGCTCAAGGCGCCAGGGTACCATGGACAGATTTATGACGAACATCCTGTTGTCTCTGGATGGGCCTCTTTGTGGAATTTGGCTCTTTTGGTGGTTCTAACACCAATCTGATCGAATCTTAAATGGTCTGATTCGCTCTGATATCCTACATGTCTATGGACATTTTTCTTTTCTGTATATTTTTATTACTATTGTTATTTATAATTATTGTCTATTCTCTTCATTATTAGTGTTTTTATTACCTTAATTATATGTTGTCTGCACTATGTTTGTACTTTCTCTACTGGAAGCTCCTAAAACCAAGACAAATTCATTGTGTGTGTGTGTGTGTAAACACACTTATATAAAGCTCTTTCTGATTTTGATTCTGATTCTGGATCAAAAGCTGGGCTAAGGAAGGTACAGATCCACAATGACTTGTAGGCAAAATGTCCAAACATAAAGAACAGTTCCCAAATATGTAGGTCAAAAGGATCTGGGAAAAAGTCCTTCTAAATCCAAGCAAGGATCTCAAGAGAACATGCATTCATCAAACTTTGCCTAGACAGAAGAACTTCAAGACTGAGCGAAGTTACAAAAAAATGCAGGTCTTATATACACGCACGCACGCACGCACACACACACACACACACACACACACACACACACACACACACACACTTGTTTCGCTATCCTTGTGGGGACCTCCATAGGCGTAATTGTTTTTTCTACTGTACAGACCGTATATTCTATTGCCCTAAACCTAAACTTAGCCCTCACAGGAGACTTTTTGCATTTTTAGATTTTTAAAAAACTCCATTCTATGTGATTTATAAGCTTCTTTACCCGTGGGGACCTCAATTTAGGTCCCCACCGTGACATGAGTCCCCATGAGTCTGTGTGTATTCAGGTTTAAGTCCTCACCTGAATAGAAAAACAGGTATACGCGCACACACACACACACTCTAACAAGCCAGGCACAGATGATATCATTGAGCTAATAATGAACAGGAAATCAGGAGGATGTTGTGGAAAGCCTTTTGCTCGCTGTTTCCCTCTGCTGGACAGACCGAGGCGTGACAGACATATTTATATTTATATTCATACAATATATTTTCTGTATATGTTTTTATGCAGCTCATGGTATTTTTTATAAAAAATAAAGGATGTTTATGACAAATGACAAGCAGGTAGCATTCAGTCCAACATACAAAGAGTGCATGTCTGTCTATAATAGAATCAAAATCCATTTTAGATCACAATCAGAAGTTATTACAAGCACTCGATGATGGTTTAAAGTGGGGTTTGAGCAAAAACATTAATTACTTACATTTTGAAATGTAGCTTGATGCTAATTGTACCTCAAATTATATTTTCTTGTAAGCAATATGTATAGTTTGTGTTTCTGATGAAGAACCAAAAGTTATTTATCTTAATTTAATGCTGCATACTGAGCAGTGGACGATGTAAAAGTCATATGCGAGATACATAGGCTACATGAAGAAAAATGCATTGCTGGTCGGCACCACCTCGCGTGCAGGTGTGAATTAGCAGAAGGCGATTAATCGTTTCGTGCTCAGTGTGAAAGCAACATTTGTTGGCGATTCGCCTCGCTTTTTCACATCACGCTCAGTTTGAAACGGCCTTTACAATGTGCAATAAATCCAAAGTGGCACCCTATTATGGCTGGAGCTCTGTATGTTGTCATAGATACCATGCTTTTCAAGGGGCCAGTGGTTTTCCATGCGGTAGCTCTTGAAAACGTTGTAGATGTTGACTACTCTGGTCATTGTTCTCAGAGGAAGCAGTGTCAAAAATTGTCAAAAAACTATTTGGTGGAAAAATCATCAAAAACCATCTGAACGAAAACAGCCACCATGTACATCGTTCCAGGTCCCATTCTAATTGTCCCATCACATCTGAAGAAAGCAAGGAAACTCTCCTTGTCACAGTGCTGCTGGCACTGAGCTGGACATCAGTGACAGCAGACATAATTTCTGTCTTGCTTTTGTGGTCCTTGAATAAAGATTTAGCCACCACTCATTGCTTTCTTCACCACGACACCGTCGATGATCGGTGAAGATGCGTGTCACTTTAAAGTTTTTAGGCTAATACTGCCTTGTAGCCTTACTCTGATTGGATAAAAAGATGTCTTGGTGACCTACCTTCAATCAGGCTGTGAGCAAACAGACAACTTGACATCTTTTTGTGTGTATTTGTCAGTTCAAGTGTGGTAAGTTGCGAGAGATAACTGAGGGGCACTTTCTGTGTGGGCACTAAAATCGGACCAAATTGAGTTCTCTTTCACATTGTCATGCTTTTTCAAATTTATCCATACAATGGCATGTGAAAGTTTGGGAACCCCTTGCAGAATCTGTGAAAATGTGAATAATTTTAACAAAATAAGAGAGATCATACAAAATGCATGTTATTTTTTATAATTTTTTTTTTAGTACTGTCCTGAGTAAGATATTTTACATAAAATATGTTTACATATAGTCTACAAGACAAAAAAAAAAAAAAAATAGCTGAAATTAAAATAACCCCCTTCAAAAGTTTGGAAACCCTTGGTTCTTAATACTGTGTGTGGTTACCAGGATGATCTACGACAGGTTTTTTTTTTTTTTTTTTTTTTGTTCATGAGTCCCTTGTTTGTTCTGAACAGTTAAACTAAGCACTGTTCTTCAGAAAAATCCTCCATGTCCTGCAGATTCTTCAGTTTTCCAGCATCTTTTGCATATTTCAACCCTTTCCAGCAGTGACTGTATGATTTTGAGATCCATCTTTTCACACTGAGGACAACTGAGGGACTTAAACACAACTAGTAAAAAAGGTTCAAACATTCACTGATGCTCCAGAAGTCAAGTCAAGTCAAGTCACTATTATTTCTATAGCGCTTTTAACAATGCAAATTGTGTCAAAGCAGCTTTACATCAGCTTGATATAAAGCTTGGTGGCTTGATATCAGCTTTACAGTATTTAGACGGGGAAATAGTTTGTCAAAATAGTGTCATTCTCCTCTGGCCAGACAAAATCAGCAGTTTAAATCTAGGCTAAAGCAGAGTCAGATTGTGCAAAGGACTCATCTGGTTCTAGGAGACAGGGTCTTCACTGGGGATCAGTCTCTGGGGCTCATCTAGTTGTCCTGGTCTCCGCTGACGTTCAGGGCTGTAGAGGTAATCTCTAGGTGCTGATCCACCATTTGATATGGATACGGACTGGATCCGGGTGGCTGCAGTGACCATATGATCTGGATACAGTCTGGATCTGGGTGGCTAGGGTGACCTCGGAATAAGAAATTGTTGTGTTCTAAGATGGCGCCACAGATGGCAGCTACTGTGCTTTGCTCTTCAATGTTTGTACTGTTTTTGTTTGTGTTTCCTGTTTTTTTGTTTCTCAAACACCATCAGTTTTACCAGGGATGACCTGCTGATTCAGCAGAACACGCCACAAAATCTTTTACCGGTTTTTGATTATTCTGACGTTTTGCTGGACATTGTAATTGGCGGAGCGGTAGCTCTGGTCAAACGCTTCAGGACGCGCAGACGGGGGAAGCGAGCCGGCGCGCTTGTGAAGCTCAGACAGCGCGGATTTAGAACGGCGTTACCTAGCATCCATCTCGCGAATCTCCGCTCTCTACCCAACAAAACAGACAAACTCCTTCTGCTCTCCCGGACAAACAGGGATTTTTCAAACTCTGCTGCTCTGTGTTTCACGGAAACCTGGCTGAACGACGCCATACCGGACAGTGTGCTACATCTGCCTAACTTCCAGCTGATCAGAGCAGATCGCGACGCAGAATCAACGGGGAAATCGCGCGGCGGCGGGACGTGCTTTTACATCAATGAGAGGTGGTGTACAGATGTAACTGTGTTAAAGATGTGCTGTTCTGATCTAGAAACTCTCTTCATTAACTGCAAGCCTTTCTACTCGCCGCGGGAGTTTTGCTCGTTCATTCTCGTGAGTGTTTACATCCCTCCGCAAGCGCACGTGAGCTCAGCTTTACATTAACTTGCTGATATGATCTCAGAGACTGAGCAACAACACCCGGACTCTGTTTTAATCATTCTCGGGGACTTTAATAAAGCAAATCTCTCTCGCAAACTGCCAAAATACAGGTAGCACATCACATGTCCCACCAGAGACAGTAATATATTGGATCACTGTTACACAACGATAAAGGACGCATATCACTCTGTCTCACAAGCAGCTTTAGGACTCTCTGATCACTGTTTGGTTCATCTTATACCGACCTACAGGCAGAAACTCAAATCTGAAAAACCTGTATTAAGAACTGTTAAAAGATGGACTAATGAAACAGAGCAGGTTTTACAAGCCTGTTTCTCTCTCACTGATTGGACTGTTTTTGAATCTGCTGCAAATGATCTGGATGAGCTCACAGAGACTGTAACATCTTATATCAGTTTCTGTGAGGATATGTGCATTCCTACCAAGACTCATCTAACTTACAACAATGACAAACCATGGTTCACTGCAAAACTCAGACAGCTCCGTCAGGCCAAAGAAGATGCTTACAGAAAGGGGGATAAAGTCTTGTATAAACAGGCCAAATACACACTGGAAAAGGAGATCAGAGTGGTAAAGAGGAATTATTCCAGCAAGCTAAGGAAAAAATTCTCTTCCAGTGAATCTGCTTCAGTGTGGAAAGGTATGAAAGACATCACCAGTTACAAGACACCATCCCCCAGCACTCTGGAGAATCAACACCTGGCAGATGATCTGAATGAGTTCTACTGCAGGTTTGAAAAAACACCCCACACCCGCCCTAAACACCTCTCCGCACAACCATTAACACCTCCAGCAACCCCCCTCTTCCCCACACCTGCAATTCAGATCAGCGAAGATGAGGTGCACCAGGTCTTCAGGAAGAACAAAAGAAGGAAAGCACCAGGCCCAGACGGTGTGTCACCAGCCTGCCTAAAAATCTGTGCTGACCAGCTGGCCCCCGTCTTCACACAGATCTTCAACAGATCACTGGAGCTGTGCGAAGTCCCCTCATGCTTCAAACGCTCCACCATCATCCCCGTCCCAAAGAAACCCAAAATTACTGCACTTAATGACTACAGACCTGTGGCTCTAACATCTGTGGTCATGAAATCATTTGAAAGACTGGTTTTGGCTTATCTGAAGTCCTCCACTGGACCCTTACTGGACCCCCTGCAGTTTGCCTACAGAGCAAACAGGTCTGTGGATGATGCAGTCAACATGGGACTGCACTTCATCCTGCAGCATCTGGACAGACCAGGGACTTATGTGAGGATCCTGTTCGTAGACTTCAGTTCTGCTTTTAACACCATCATCCCAGACACCCTTCAGAATAAACTAACTCAGCTCTCCGTCCCCACCTCTGTCTGTCAATGGATCACCAGCTTCCTGACAGACAGGCAGCAGCTAGTGAGGCTGGGAAATTCTCATCCAGCACCCGCACCATCAGCACTGGAGCTCCTCAGGGCTGTGTTCTCTCCCCACTGCTCTTCTCCCTCTACACCAACGACTGCACATCTAAAGACCCCTCTGTCAAGCTCCTGAAGTTTGCAGACGACACCACACTCATCGGCCTCATCCAGGATGGTGACGAGTCTGCTTACAGACAGGAGGTTAAGGAGCTGGCTGTCTGGTGCAGTCTTAACAACCTGGAGCTGAACACGCTCAAAACTGTGAAGATGATCGTGGACTTCAGGAGAAACCCCCCTGCTCTCCCCCCACTCACCATCATGAACAGCACTGTGACTGCAGTGGAGACATTCAGGTTCCTGAGCACCATCATCTCTCAGGACCTGAAGTGGGACAATCACATTGAGTCCATTGTCATAAAGGCCCAGCAGAAGTTGTACTTCCTTCGCCAGCTGAGGAAGTTCAACCTGCCACAGGAGCTGCTGAAACAGTTGTACTCCGCCATCACTGAATCCGTCCTCTGCACTTCAATATCTGTCTGGTTCAGCTCAGCTACCAAATCTGACCTCAGAAGACTACAGAGGGTAGTCCGGACTGCTGAGCAAATCATTGGTACAACCCTCCCCACTTTCCAAGAACTGTACTTATCCAGAGTGAGCAAAAGGGTTGGCAAAATCACTCTGGACCCCTCACATCCAGCACACTCTCTCTTTGAACTGTTGCCGTCTGCTCGACACTACAGAGCTCTGAGCACCAGAATGGCCAGGCACAGGAACGGTTTCTTCCCTCAGGCAATCCATCTCATGAACACTTGACATTAAATGTGGAACACACAACACTATTATACATTATTTATTCACCACACATACTTATTTTTTCATTTCAAATTTGCACATATCAGACCTGTAAACCATAATTGTCTATATTATATATTGTGTTTTTGCTATTTGTACATTGCCTATTTGTATATTTGTATATTATTCTTTTATTATCTGTGTCCTGTCCTGTTGCTGTCTTTCTGTTGCACTGTAGAGCTTCTGTCACTAAAACAAATTCCTCGAATGTGTAAGCATACCTGGCCAATAAAGCTCATTCTGATTCTGATTCTGATTCTGAAAGAAACAGACTAATATTAGCGTAGATGCCATTCTTCTAACGATGTAACAAGTACATCGGGTGTTTTGGGAAGTGTTCCCAGTTCCGGTTGATCTAATTAATGCAGCCTAACAATCCTTTAACGGATTTGAATTATAGAAATGCAATAGTGTATTATGTGTAAGCCAGGTGGAAGAGATGGGTCTTTAATCTAGATTTAAACTGACAGAGTGTGTTTGCTTCCCGAACAGTGTTAGGTAGATTGTTCCAGAGTTTGGGCACTAAATAGGAAAACGATCTCCCGCCCGCAGTTGATTTTGATATTCTAGGTATTATCAAATGGCCAGAGTTTTGAGATCACAGCGGACGAGAAGGACTATAATGTGATAAGAGCTCACTCAAATACTGAGCTGCCAAACAATTCAGGGCCTTATAGGTAATTAGCAAGATCTTAAAATGGATACAATGTTTAATAGGGAGCCAGTACAGTGTTGACAGAACTGGGCTAATGTGGTCATATTTCCTGGTTCTAGTAAGAACTCTAGCTGCTGCATTTTGAACCAGCTGGAGTTTGTTTATTAAACGCGCAGAGCTACCACCCAATAAAGCATTACAATAATCTAGCCTCGAGGTCATGAACGCATGAATTAATGTTTCTGCATTTGACATTGAGAGCACAGGTCGTAATTTAGATATATTTTTAAGATGGAAAAACGCAGTTTTACAAATGCTAGAAACATGTTTTTCGAAGGAAAGATTGCTATCAAAAAGTACGCCTAGGTTCCTAACTGATGACAAAGAATTTACAGAGAAGCCATCAAGTATTAGACAGTGATCTAGGTTATTACATGCAAAAGTTTTTGGTCCAATAATTAACACCTCTGTTTTTTTTCAGAATTTAGCAGTAAGGAATTGCTAGTCATCCAGTTTTTGATATCAACTATACATTCCGTTAGTTTTGCAAACTGGTAAGTTTCATCAGGTCGGGAAGAAATATAGAGCTGGGTCTCATCAGCATAACAGTGAAAGCTAACACCATGTTTCCTAATGATATCGCCCAAGGGTAACATGTAAAGCGTGAAAAGTAAGGGGCCAAGTACTGAGCCTTGAGGTACTCCATACTGCACTTGTGATTGATATGATACCTCTTCATTTACTGCCACAAATTGATGGTGGTCAGATAAGTACGATTTGAACCATACCAGTGCACTTCCTCTAATGCCAACATAATTTTCTAGTCTATTTAAAAGAATGTTGTGGTCGATAGTCCCAAACGTGATGCTAAGATCCAGTAGCACCAATAGAGAGATACAACCATGGTCAGATGATAAAAGCAGGTCGTTTGTAACTCTAAAAAGAGCAGTCTCAGTACTATGATATGGTCTGAAACCTGACTGGAAATCCTCACATATATCATTTTTCTCTAAGAAGGAACATAGTTGTGATGATACTACCTTTTCTAATATCTTTGACAGAAAAAGGAGATTCGAGATCGTCTGTAATTAATTAATTCTTTGGGATCAAGTTGTGTTTTTTTAATGAGAGGCTTAATAACAGCCAGTTTGAAGGTTTTTGGGACATATCCTAAAGACAATGATGAGCTAATAATATTCAGAAGGAAACATGATGCATTAAGAGCCGGGGGGTGAAAACTTTTTTTTTTTTTTTTTTAAAGTTTTTTTTTTTTTTTTTTTTTTTTATTTATTTTTTTTTTTATAGGTTTAAAGGGGCTTCGTTCAAAGCTTTAAATCTTTTACCTGAACAATCAGGGGAAAGCCTCAGTGCTTCATGAGGCTTCATTTGCCCATCCCTAGCTGGAGCAAACTAGGGAATCAAGGCAAGAGCATCTACAGAGAAACAATGAGTGACACTGAACAAGGCAAACACAGAGAAACAATGAGTGACACTGAACAAGGCAAACACAGGGATATATATATATATATATATATATATATATGTATATACACACACACACACACACACACACACACACACACAAGGTAACAAGGAGAGGGAGGAGCTAATGAATTAATATCCAAACAAATGAAGGTAACTATAGCAACAAACAGGGTGGTACAGGGAACTGAAATAGGAAGAAAGCACAGGCTAAAATCAAGACAGGTATCTATCAGACAGAAGGGGTGATGTTCTAGGAAAAAAAAAAATGTTTACAGCACCTTTTAATGTCCAAATATTATCTGTGCTCAATGTTTATTTTTCTCTCTCTCTAACACAGGTATAATTGTGACATCATGGTCTAATATGGACAGAGAAGCCAGGGAGACATATCTGGTTGTGGTTCAAGTGAAAGATATGCTCGGACTCACCGGAGGCTACAGCGCCACAACCACTGTGACCATCAGCCTGATGGATGTCAATGACAACGGACCCACTTTCCAGCACAGTGAGAATCCAAAATTAAAATTTTATATTTAAGAAAACCCACAACCTTTCATAATAATAATAATAATAATAATAATAATAATTCATTAAAATAAATTCATTATTTATATATCGTTTTTCTGCTTTTTTAAGCACTCAAAGTGCATTACATTGTGCATTGTAATTATATAATGTATAATGACATTATATATAATGTCATTATATATGACATTATATATAATGTCATATATAATGCAATAAAGTCGTGCTTTGTATTATAAAGCATTTTCAGATCAAGCTGGGGTGACTTGTTATAAGATTATGTGGGATTAGATCAGTACTTTTTAAATGGACAGAAACAAAAATTAGTAATTATATAGGCCATGATGTGATATTCAGTCAGCTTTAGCTCAGATGAATGAACGAATCTCTCAGTGACCTTTATCTTCCTGCTCCAATCAATGAGGTCTGGAATAATGAAAAAAGAAGAAAGGTTCCCAGTTGAGATGCTTGCACTGGCAACAGAACCAGAATCTGTAGTTTGTCTGCATCAACATATGTCCTGGACAACATCTGTCATTCCCAATGCCAGTGCCCAAAGTTGTTTTTCTCAGATATTTTTGTCATGACCATAGAAACCACCCCTAAAATCACTCAGACCACTGCACCTTCCCCTATGGCTCCTGTCGCTTCAGTATTCCTAGTCTCCTAAGAGTTACCCACCATTGCAGCTTATCCAAAACTGCCTGCCACAACAGCTTCCCAATCAAAAGATCTAGTGCTTTGTCTGAACTTCTGCATTTGATTTGGGTTCATTTTAGATTGTGGTTTAACATATTTGCCAAGTTTTTGGATCAGATTTTTTATCTAATCTTTGTTAAACAGTAAATAGCACTAAAAGAGGTGGGGCTAACTCATGCTTTCTTTGTAGAGCAGCCAGTGTTCCTCACAAACAGCTTAATAAATAACATTAAATAACATATTAAAGGTTGTGATGGGAAATGTTAGGATAGGTGAAGAGTAAGAGGACAGGAAATATAATTAGCATTGTATAAAAATTAATAGAGGTCAGTGGAAAATTCACACCATGTCAAAATGCATCTGGGTGTGTGAGTAATGACATTTTACTTTATTATCAGCATTCAGTGATTTATTGTATTATGTATTTTATTATTATTATTTTTCCTGTTTCTGTTGCCAAAACACATGAATGTTATTGACAGTTGTTGTTGTTGTTTTGTTTTTGTTTTTGTTTTTTTCTCCATTTTCCTCTGTCAAGATTTGTACACATTTGCTATATCAGAGTCAGCCCCAGTGGGCACTACAGTGGGAAGAATAATGGCAGATGATGGTGATGTTGGTCTGAACGCTAAAATGAACTACAGCTTAGAAGATCTTGAGGAGAGCAGCACCTTCACAATCCAGACGGACCCTGACACTCAAGAGGGGATTGTCATACTGGCTCAGGTCTTACAGTACAATACAGATATATGCATATGTAATCATCATCATCATCAAGTCTTCATCATCTTTTTTTTTTTTCTTTTTTTTTTTTTCTGAATATCCATGACAGTGTTTCACATATGTTGTGCATGGTGTTCTTAGAAACAAATTCAAGATTAATTTATATTTATTTATATTTGTACTAATTAATTAATATTTTATTTAAATATTTTAATTCATAATTCATAATTTAATTCATAATGTTAATTTTCAAATTTCAATCTATAAACACTGGCAATCACTGGACAACTGTTTTATGTTTGTCTTTTATAAGTGTTCTCTTGTCTCTGCAGCCACTGGATTATGAGAGCAAGAGGCGGTTCGTCATTGCTGTAGAGGCCATCAATGAAAACATAGATACACGCTTTTTGAGTGCATATGAGTTTCGTGACAGGACAACACTCAAAATCACTGTGACAAATGTGGATGAACCACCCATCTTTTATGAAGCACCTTATAATTGGAAAGTTCTAGAGAGTGCCCAAATAGGCACTCAAGTTGGTACGGTCTACGCTAAAGACACTGACACCACCAACAACCCCATAAGGTAATTTCTTTTTCTTTACTTTTTTCCTTCTCTCTTTTCTCATTTCGATCCATACTACCCTAAAGGTCTACTACTACTAAAGGTCAGATAAGAATGACAATAACATTATATCAGAGGATAAACATTGTGGCTCTATTGTGCTTTCAAACATTGCTTAGTTTCTTTGAATGGTCCATGTCAACTTCTAGCTCAATCAGTGGCATACATAAGGGCCTGCAATGTCCAGATCAAAAAAGCCATGGGTATAACTTCACAAAACCTCGACTGGCTAAAGCCCACCTACTGATGTGACACAATACACACTATCCAAGTAAGTTTCAGTTTAGTTTGCATCAATCCCGGGTTTTAGGTACCATGAAAATGGCTTGGCTTTTAGCGGCATTCATTGCCATAGTAATCTACACTCCACAGCTAACATGCTCTGGAGCAGGTTATGTTCTGGGTAAGAGATCTCAAACTGAAATTGGACCAATCAGATGTGTGCAAAGTAACACGTCTGACGGAAAAAAAAAAAAAAAAGTTACTGCCCCAGTTTCTCTTCCTCCAATTTGAAGGTCATTATATAGTAAAAAAAAAACAAACAAACAAAAATATTGTGGCTTTAATGATAATCGCTGAGATTTATTTTAGTAGATTTATATATAATTTATATAATTATTATGATTTATATTATTATTAATCAATTACACACAAGCAATTTTTTTAGCAATTATTATAAAACATTTATTTGAAATGACTATTAATATATACAGATCATATGTAATATAAATAAGCTGTAGAATCAATTGATAATGCTTTAATAATGACTACGTGAACTTACATGTTCGAGTCTCTATCACTGTATATCAGGGTTCCTCAAATCTTACCCTGGAGGGCCAATCCACTGCAGAGTTTAACTCCAACCCTGATCAAACTCACCTGTCTGTGATTTTCTAATGATCCTGAAGACATTGATTAGCATGCTCAGGTGTGTTTGATTAGGGTTATAGCTAAACTCTGCAGGAAAGTGGATCTCGTGGTCCAGATTTGAGGATCCATGCTATATAATATCAACTATATCAGTGGTTCCCAATCATGGTCCTGGAGAACCCCCAACACTGCATGTTTTTAATGTCTCTCTTATCTAACACACACATTTGAGGTCTTGGAGTTTTTGCTAATGAACTGATGAGTTAAATCAGGTGTGTTTGATTAGGGAGACATTTAAAATATGCAGTGTTGGGGGTTCTCCAGGACCAGGATTGGGAACCACTGAACTATATACAAGTGCATCTCAGTGAATTAGAATGTCATGGAAAAGTTCATTTATTTCACTAACTCAACTCAAATTGTGAAACTTGTGTATTAAATAAATTCAATGCACACAGACTGAAGTAGTTTAAGTCTTTGGTTCTTTTAATTGTGATGATTTTGGCTCACATTTAACAAAACCCACCAATTCACTATCTCAACAAATTAGAATATGGTGACATGCCAATCAGCTAATCAACTCAAAATACCTGCAAAGGTTTCCTGAACCTTCAAAATGGTTACACAATAGCCTATACAATCATGGGGAAGACTGCTGATCTGACAGTTGTCCAGAAGACAATCATTGACACCCTCCACAAAGAGGGTAAGTCACAGAAGGTCATTACTGAATGGTTGGCTGTTCAGAGTGCTGTATCAAAGCATATTAAGTGAAAAGTTGACTGGAAGGAAGAAATGGGGTAGGAAAAGGTGCACGAGCAACAGGGATGACCACAAGCTTGAGAATACTGTCAAACAAAGCTGATTCAAACACTTGGGAGAGCTTCACAAGGAGCGGACCGAAGCTAGAGTCAGTGATCAAGAGTCACCACGCTCAGACGTCTTCAGGAAAAGGGCTACCAAGCCACTTCTGAAACAGAAACAATGTCAGAAGCATCTTACCTGGGCTAAGGAGAAAAAAACTGGAATGTTGCTCAGTGGTCCAAAGTCCTCTTTTCAGATAAAAGTAAATTTTGCATTTCATTTGGAAATCAAGGTCCCAGAGTCTGGAGGAAGACTGGAGAGGCACAGAATCCAAGCTGCTTGAAGCCCAGTGTGAAGTTTCCACAGTCAGTGATGAATTGGGCTGCCATTTCATCTGCTGGTGTTGGTCCATTGTGTTTTCTGAAGTCCACAGTCAACGCAGCCATCTACCAGGACATTTTAGAACACGTCATGCTTCCTTCTGCTGACAAGCTTTATGGAGATGCTGATTTCATTTTCCAGCAGGACTTGACACCTGCCCACACTGCCAAAAACACCAAAAGTTGGTTAAATGACCGTGGTGTTGGTGTGCTTGACTGGCCAGCAAACTCACCAGACCTGAACCCCATAGAGAATCTACGGGGTATTGTCAAGAGGAAGATGAGAGACACCAGACCCAACAATGCAGATGAGCTGAAGGCCGCTGTCAAAGAAACCTGGGCTTCCATACCACCTCAGCAGTGCCACAGACTGATCACCTCCATGCCACGCCGAAATGAGGCAGTAATTAAAGCAAAAGGAGCCCCTATCAAGTATTGAGTACAAATACAGTAAATGAACATACTTTCTAGAAGGCCAACAATTCACTAAAAATATATTTTTTATTGGTCTTATGAAGTATTCTAATTTGTTGAGATAGTGAATTGGTGGGTTTTTGTTAAATGTGAGCCAAAATTATCACAATTAAAAGAACCAAAGACTTAAACTACTTCAGTCTGTGTGCACTGAATTTATTTAATACACAAGTTTCACAATTTGTGTTGAGCTAGTGAAATAAATGAACTTTTCCACGACATTCTAATTCATTGAGATGCACCTGTAAACTAACTTCACAAGTTTCACTTGTGACTGCACTAATAGAGTGAGAATTTCTTTTATTTGTCCTCTTTCATGGACAAATACTTTTTACAGTGTAAATGTGTTTAAATTACTTTAATTAAATTACTTTAAATTACTTTAATTAATTGAGTACGGGCAAAGGATTATGGGAAATGGATTCCTGGGTGAATGGTAAAAGTCAGGGATGGCGTGCCCACTGGTGGAGCTCATGGGCACTCCAGTTGGTGACTGTGACAGAAATGTAATCACGGGAGCAATGTTGACATCCAAAAAGGTGTTTATTTTAGGTAGATGTGCAAAAATATTAGGTGCTCTTAAAGTAAATAACATTAAGAGCATAAATAAAACAAAGGTTATTAATAAAAACAGCCTAAAAACTAGAATACAACTGGAGCTGAAGTATACCATGCTCAAGCAGTGCCACAACAACCTTGTTTGACTTACTCTTAACAATCCGTTCTTACTCTTAACAAAACATATTTATTGCTTCTACTAATTGGAAGACATAATTTTTTTATAAAAAACACTCTTGCCTCACCATATAATTAATAAATAAGTACATCAGATAATTAAAAACAAGAGTTAAATACAAAAAAAAGTAATGATGTATTTTATTATTATTATTATTATTATTATCATTATTATTGTTGCTGTTGTTGTTGTCATTGTCATTAATCTCGCTCCATCGCAACACTTTGTGGGATATTGAAAGTCAGCATCTTGGCATAATGCAATTTTTTTTTTTTTTTTTTTTTTAAATCCACATTAAATTCAAAAAGCATTTTGTTCCTGTTGGGCAGAGATAATGACTGTGATTTTGAAAGTTGTCCAGCTTGATGACAAAAATATATGAACCAAGTTTTGTGACTGCAGGTAAAACTGACCCCACTACTTTAGTCAAAAAAAAAAATAATAATAATAATTAAATAAAAATAAATTTAAAAAAGCCCCAAAACCCATTGGAAAAAAAAGAACAGAAAAAAAGAAAGAAAAATTGAAAACTTTTTTTTTAACCCCAAAACATTGAAAATAAAAATAAATAGGGCCTTTTTCCAGAACCCCTACCTCAATGATCTTAGCCAAGTCAATCCCAACCCATGACATGCTTCTAGGAAAGGGAGCTGTTTACAAATCATTAGTCACATTGTGTTTTATACCGTATAATGCCGCTGTACAGTATAATCTTCTGTAGAGTTAATTTATAGTAGATATTGAAGTTGTAATTATAACTGAAATGATGCATTCATGTTGACCCTGTTTCTTATTTCCCTAGTTGGATTTGTTGTTTTGTACATTTGTTTGTAAATTTGAAGCAATCTGGAGAAACAGACTAAAAGATTCTGAATCCGCAGAACAGAATACATTGTTTGCCATACCATATATGTGCTTGGCCAGACAGTCCATGATTATTTGATTTACCTGCTGTTGTGCATGGTTGAAATCTGCATATGGTAAAAAAAATAAATAAATAAAAAGTATACGAGAAAAATAGCTCCAAATAACAATTGTTTTCTTTGGACAGATACAGCATTTCAAAGAGCAGTGACATACAACAGATGTTCAGAATTGATCCCAGTAATGGGACAGTGTATGTGGCTAACCTTTTGGATCGAGAAACAGCAGCCTGGTACAACATGACCATCGACGCCAGAGAGATCAGTGAGCACATTCTTGCCATTAACATGCATCAACCACTGACTACCACATGAATGATTTGAAAATACAGTGTACTGTATACATTACAGATGTAATGTCTGATCTGGGTTTGAGTTTTGTTTGAACTGTTGTCTTCTTATTTTTGCACTGCACTCTGTTCAGTTTCCTGTATTTGTTCATTTGGTACCATGGTTTTGGCTTTGCTCTCATGTATGACTAGGGTTGGATATCATTTTAATTTTATCGATTCCGATTCTGCTTGTCGATTCCGATTCTTATCGATTCCTATTTTAGATTCCAATAAGATAAAAAATCCAATATAAAAAAAATAAGTCAAACATTTAGATGTCAAACATTTATTCTGTGTCTTTTTTACAAAGCATTCTGTTTCAGCTAAATATCATGAGCAAAAATCAGCAGCCTACAGCACACTTAGGTCTACAAGAAGAACTTTTGCCTATGGTTTTAGTAAAAATCCCACAGCAAAAACAACTAGACTATAACTTTCAAATGTTAAAGACAAGTAAACAGTCAGTAATAAAATAGAAACAAACAAATCAAATAGCATAAATAAATACAACTGAAGCAAATGTCAAGAACAGAAACTATAATTAAAGTTTAAAGTGTCATGAAACCCCCCTGTTTCAGCACTAGTCTTTTACACCTTAGATCTGAAAAATACTCCAGAAATGGGCATGTAAAACTGTGGAAAAGTAGAAATGTAGAGGGTGGGAAGAGGGGAGACAACAACCAATAAAACACAGACCTACAACACACTCATTATACAGATAAATGAATATTAAAATATCTTTAAAACAGAAAGAATAAAGGCAGTTACTTTTTGTTTACTCTTCTTTGAATTTTTGGTCTGTATCGTTTGTGTATCACAATAATCTGTTGTGTCATTGCATTCATGATCAGACTTACCGCTGTATCAGTGCCCTTATTTGTGTGTATTTCATTTGAAGAAGACATTATGTGTGCAGACATGGTGTTGGTTCATGTTTGGAGCATGAGTTGAACGCAGGAATCATTAAGCAGAATCGAAATGCACATGTCTTATCAAATACCCACTTCTTGGAAATTTGGAACCGGTTCTAAAATGGAACAGGTTTTCGATACCCAACCCTATATATCTATTTAATGTCAGGTTTGGGGTCAGGGTAGCCAGGTCTGTGAAACAAAACCAGCCCAAAACTATCCCAATCATGTATTTTTTTGAGGTTTTCTTCTCCCGGGGGACCACTCTGTCCAAATCGAGACATGAGCGGAGCAAACACAGATGAACATTACACAACAAACTGGCACAGGAAAGAAAACACTGGGAGAATAAATAGGGAAGCAAACAAGGAGGGTAACAATGGAGGACAGGTGGGGCAGATGAACCATTATTGCTGAAGGCATTATCCATGTTACTGAGTAACTGAAGCAAGAAGCGTGCAGATCCATTTGCAAAGCTTTATTATTAAACTTGGTCAACACAGGCAAGGGTCGGACAAATGGCAAACAGGTATATATAGAGGGCAAGACAGAAGAGTACTCAAGTAAACAGGTGTGGGTCGATCGATGGCGAACGCAATCCAAAGGAGGCAAGCGAATAATCCACAGACAGACGATAATCCAGGCACGGTACAAACAGAGTCCAAATGGCAAGACGAGAGAGCAATCCATGACAGGTAGGCGATCAGGAAACAGACAATCAGGCAAAACTAGAAGTAACTAGATTGGACTAGAGTAAGCAAATAGGAACTACACAAAATTATATATACACAATAAACTTGCTCCGTAAAGTGCTATCACTAGGAGAGCGTTAAACACAGACAATACTCGGCGATTTGAGAAGGATCTAAGTGGGTGTTATATAGTGTGTGTAATTGACTACAGGTGAGCGTGTGATTAATGAAATGGCATGTGGGAAATGTAGTCCAAGATAACATGAAACAGTCGTGACAATCCACAAAGAGCTTACAAAGGATGTAGGGGATCTCACTATGGTTACCAATTAGGAGGGGACCAAAGTATTTCCAAAACATTAGATACACAATGGAATGCCATGAAGGCCATCATCGACAAGTGGAAACAATGGGGCACCACAATAACATTCCACAGAACAGGTCACCTGCCAAAAAAAACTGATGTAAAAACAAGATGAAAACTTATTAAGGAGGCTGTCAGAAGACTTAGGCCATTTCTCAATATACGAGTTTGCATCCTTGTTTTCTTGTATTATGTCATCATCAACTATAGAAGTACGATTGCAATACTCAAGAACGCAAGTGTAATGGCTCCTATCTGCATTGTGTGTAATTGCGAAAACCGACACCATCTCACTCCTCGGGTGGATAATTTAATTCTGTTAAAACACATTCAAATGAAGTGATCAGTTTCACAGCATTCTTACACGAACCTTACATTAACCATTACAATATCATTTACCAACAAGAAAGAAGAAAAATACATCATCAAAATATAAAAAGAGCAACAAAAGAAATGCATTTTTCAAGAGCACTCACCCACCACAACCACTCTCTTGACTGGCGCGAATATTAATGACTTAACCGGAACCAGTTTCCAACATAGTGCCAGCCAATGAACAGAGAGTACGGGCCGATTGTAATTAAAGGGCCATACACATGTAAAAATTAAAGCAAGTGGAAGCACCTTTTTTAACCGGTTACACAAGTAAAGAGAACACATGAAAGTGTCCAGATGTGTTCTTGATGTTGAAGATGCATCGAATGCAGACTTGAGAGAATTGAATCATTACAAATCCCAGAAGATGCTGTGGCACATGATGTAACAGAAGCCTGTAAGCTTTAAACTTCTTGTTCTCGCTTAAGAGATTCCTGTCACAATTGTTATTTGAACAGTCAACATTTGTTTTGCATATTTTTTCCCCCACATAAGCATTTATACCCCACACAGAACATTTATTTGTTTTGCCTAAAAATGTAATGAATCAGAGAGTCAGAGAGTGTTCTGTCTATGTATGCAGTTGGGTTTAGCCCTGATGAGAATAACTATAGCAAGAGCCCATTCTCTCCCTAATGAATTGCCTTGCATGATTCAAGGAGCAAGGCTACAATATCGCTGTCACAAATCCTGTCCATGCACTTCCGGTCGTTCACCACCAGAGGTCACCCGCTCACTACATGGACTCTTGCACTACACTAACTGTTGCACGTCACCTCCAGACTACATTTCCCAGCAGCCATTTCACTAATCACACGCTCACACCTGAGACTGATCACACAGCTGATTCCCATTACACCCCTTATATAAACCATGGACTTCCGTTCACAGATCGCCGAGTATTGTATGCACTTATCGCTGTTCTAGCTTTAGCTGCCTTACAGAGCCTGTTGTAGTTTTCTAGTTTTGCCTTGCCCATTTCAGATTGTATTTTCCCCTGCCTGGATTATTGCTTTGTACCTGGATTATCTCTCTGCCTTGCCCTGTTGGATACTGTTCGCCGATCGTCGACCCACACTTGTCCTTGTTTACTCTTTGTCTTGCCCGTGTTATACCTGTTTGCCACTGTTCGACCCTGCCTGTTATGACCACGTCTCTTCTCAATAAAAACTTGCATATGGATCCGCACGTCTCATGTCTCGTCAGCCCCGTTACAGAATACTCGGCCACACAAGGATCCAGCAACTTCTCAGATGGACATTGGTCAGGTATGGACACAACTAGACTATTGTTTGCCCTTAAACAAGGCCCACGATCATTGGAGAACCATATTAGAGAGTTTTTAGCTTTCGCTCATTATTCAGATCTGCCGGACATAATCTTGATTGAAATTTTTTGTGATGGCATTAATCAGCCTCTGCGATCTCAGCTCAGACGCGAGGGTCCGCGTTCATCACTGAGTTGTTTTTTGGACTATGCTTTATTGACTGTTGGTTCAGTGTTCACTGTGGGTGTCGCGGAGGAATGCGACATTGCACTCACTCATGTAATGGCGGCGACAGCTGAGCCCGTTCACAAAATGGCGGCCACAAAAACATCCCGTCATGTCATTGCTGCCATTCATGAGCCAAGTCAAGTCACAGTCAATCTACATGAGCCAAGTCAGGTCACCGTTGATCTTCACGAATCAAGCCAGGTCGCAGTTGATCGTCATGAGCTAAATCAAGCTACAGTTGATCATCGTGAGTCCAGTCAAGTCACCATTGATCTTCCTGAACCCAGTCAAGTCACCGTTGATCTTCACGAGTCAAGCCAAGTCGCAGCTGATCTTCACGATTCAAGCCAAGTCGCTGATCGCCCAGAGACACGTCACGTCTCAGCTGATCTTCCAGAGCCTCTTCATCTCCCCACTAACCTTCCAGAGTCTCTTCACGTCTCAGCAGACCTTCGAGAGTCCCTTCACGTCACCACTGACCCTCCAGAACCACGTCACGTCACCACTGATCATCCAGAGTCTTGTGACGTCCAGTTCGTCACACCCAGATATTCAAGGTCAGTGCTTCAATTTCTAAGTCTGGTATCCAGTGTGAGGGATGCACCACTGGTGTCGGCACGTGCAGCTGGTATCCCCAAACCAGCTCACTTTAACCCTCCTGTTCCTGCTCCTATTCACCTGTCCGAAGCGCTTCCCATGATGGGGATCGCTTTATGTTGCATTTGGGCTGCATATACCACCACAGAACTGCCCCAGGCGATGGCACCTGCTGCAGCTTCTCCAGAGGAGGTGGCACTTGCTGCAGAACCTCCTGAAGCAGCGGTGCTCGCTTCAGATCCTTTTATGGTGGTGGCGCCCAGCAATGTACTCTCAGCCTGTCGTGACGTGGTCAAGGAGACGGTTACCACTGTAGAACCTCCGGAGGTGGCGGCAACCGCTGCAGAACCTTCGGAGGAGTCAGTGGTAACCACCGGTGAACTCACGCCCTGTCCTGTCACGGCTAAGGAGGCCGTTTATGAACTCTCGCCTTGTCCTGTCACGGAGGCCGCTTTTGAACTTTCGCCCTGCTCTGAATCAGCCAAAGAGGCAATCTCTGAACTCTCGCCCCATTCTGAACCAACCATGGTGGTTGCTTGTGAATTGTCTGTCTTTAGCCCAGAAACTATAAAATATAACTATATCCGCCGTGGTGGCCTTCTGCTCAGGTCTGGTGGTCTACCGCTCCATCTGTTCCAGTCTGGAGGTCTTCTGCTCCGTCTGCTCCGCACTGGTGGGCTCCAGTCCTGTCTGCTCCGCCCTGGTGGGCTCCAGTCCTGTCTACTCCACCCTGGTGGGCTCCTGCTCCGTCTGCTCTGCCCTGGAAGGCTCCTGCTCCATCTGCGCCGCCCTGGTGGGCTCTTGCTCCGTCTGCTCCGCCCTGGAGGGCTCTAGTTCCGTCTGCTCCACCCTGGATCTCTGCTTTGCCAGCATCACCCTGGTTTTCTGCTCCGCCATGGTTCCCTGCCTCGCCAGTTCTGCCTGGGTGCCCTGCTCTGCGGGCTCTGCTTCGGTCCCCGACCACTCCACTTCCACATGGACCTGGCCCTCCGTCCCTCCCCCTGTTCCGCCTCTGCTCCACCGCCCTCCTGGATTGCATAGGAGCGTCTGGAAGCCGCTCCTTGGGGGGGGCTATGTCACAAATCCCGTCCATGCACTTCCGGTCGTTCACCACCAGAGGTCACCCGCTCACTACATGGACTCTTGCACTACACTAACTGTTGCACGTCACCTCCAGACTACATTTCCCAGCAGCCATTTCACTAATCACACGCTCACACCTGAGACTGATCACACAGCTGATTCCCATTACACCCCTTATATAAACCATGGACTTCCGTTCACAGATCGCCGAGTATTGTATGCACTTATTGCTGTTCTAGCTTTAGCTACCTTACAGAGCCTGTTGTAGTTTTCTAGTTTTGCCTTGCCCATTTCGGATTGTATTTTCCCCTGCTTGGATTATTGCTTTGTACCTGGATTATCTCTCTGCCTTGCCCTGTTGGATACTGTTCGCCGATCGTCGACCCACGCTTGTCCTTGTTTACTCTTTGTCTTGCCCATGTTATACCTGTTTGCCACTGTTCGACCCTGCCTGTTATGACCACGTCTCTTCTCAATAAAAACTTGCATATGGATCCGCACGTCTCATGTCTCGTCAGCCCCGTTACAATCGCACATGCCTCAGACTACAGGGTCTTATTATTTAATCATTATTACTATATTTCTTTTATCACAAATCATTTATAGTTAGTTAAACCCATTTTTAATGTCAAAAGAGACCTGAAGCTTACCTTTTTTTCCATTTTGTTTCACTTTTATGTACTCTTGTCTGAGAGCACAGGGGATATTATTTAACCAAAGTTGGTAAGCTCCCTTAGCTTTTCTTAATTAAAGTTACTGATGGGCAAAAACGAATAACGTATGTTTTACTGCATCTTTCAGGCGATGAGCAGCTGTCCTCCTCGGTGTCTTTGCACATCACAGTCCTTGACATCAATGACAATGTGCCCACCCTGTCACAAGACTATCAGCCCTATGTGTGTGAGGACACACAGGCAGGAGAGGTAAACCACACAAAGACAGACAGAGACTGAACTTTTTCCGTCTGAGAATTGCATGCTCATTTTGCTCACCTCTTTTAGTTATAATACCAGTTTATTTCAGTGAAGTAAAGAAATCACAGAAAGATCAACAACTAACAGTGGCCTGCTTCTGGTTAGACTGCATTGGTGTATTGAAAACATACAAAACAAACATACACAGTTAAGTTACTCTGGTAAAGTCTATTTTCTGTATGTGCATGGATGGATTTTTACATAAAACCAACATTTTAACAATCACTAGATATTTGTATACACATAAGTATGTCCTGTATGTCCTGTAGGCAAGGATCTAACTGTTTGAGTTTGAACTGTTAATGAATTGAGGTACATACCGATTATACGTTCTCTGCCTTTCTCACTTAAAGCTAATTGAGTTGATCAGTGCCACTGATGCAGATGATCCTGTAGATGGCCATCATTTCTATTTCTCCATGATCCCAGACAAACACATCAACCCCAACTTCACCATCAGAGACAACCAAGGTATGTCACAACATGAGCTTTCTAAGTTTAAAAAGGCTGTTTCACACACATTACACCTGCGCACAAACAGTGAGTGCTGCATATTTATTTTGTCGCTTATATTATTTATTGATTATTCACACAACAGCAACACTGTGCTAAACAGTTTTGCCCAGCTGCGAGTACAGTTTCATGCTGAACTCAGCAGAAAATATACCTGCCAGCCACAGGCACACAGACAGCACATTCTAATTACCTGTAGTAAATCTGACTCAATCTAAATGATTTAAGCAGTTTATATAGTTTGGAGTTATGATTTTTTTTTTTTTTTTTTTTTACTCATAAAAATTTAAATTATGACTGTTATTTAAGATGGAAAAAAAGCTCAACATAGTACCTCAGAAATCACTACTCACTGTTCACTCTTCACTGCTCAAAGAAAAAATTAAGGTAATACTAAATCATTACGGTATAACAATATAAAAGTCATTACCTTTAAACTTAAGGGATATCAGTCTGCCCAGTTAGGAAGCATGACTGATTGTGAATCAGTTTCACCTGCTTTGGTGCAAAAGAAAGTGACATCAGTTGCACTGGAGAGGCAACAACAAGACAACCCCAGGCATGTGATCAGCTAGAGACAAAAAAGCAACAAAATCTGACCATGCCCAAGCCAAGTATTAATGGAATTGTTATTATTAAAGTACCTGCCAAAAGTTATAAATAAAGAATAAAGTAAAAACAGCAATATTGTGAAAAATTATTAGATTTTTGAAAAAAAAAAAAAAAAAAAAAAAAAAAGATTTCCATTTTAATATATTATAAAATGTAATTTATTCCTGTGATACAAAGTTGAATTTTGAGCATAATTACTCCAGTTTTCAGTGTGACATCAACTTTTAGAAAACAGTACAATTTGATTTGATGCTCAAAAAACATTTCTGATTATTATTAATCTTGAAAACAATTATGCTGCTTCAAATTTTGTGGAAATGGTGATACATTTTATTTTTCAGGATTCTTTGATAAATAGAAAGTTCAATTAACAGCATTTATTTGCATTAATGATATATATATATATATATATATATATATATATATATATATATATATATATATATATATATATATATATATATATATATATATAATGATATATATAAACAACACACTGGACTTTGTTTACACAACAGTTAAGAACGCATACAAAGCCGAACCCCGCCCCCACCTCGGGTACTCGGACCACATCTCTGTTATGCTAATCCCAGCATACAGACCACTTCTAAAACTCACCAAACCGGTTCAAAAGCAGATCACAGTATGGCCAGACAATGCCACCTCAGCACCGCAGGACTGCTTCCAGGACACAGACTGGAACTTGTTTAAAGAGGCGGCCACCTACAACAACCACACAGACCTGCATGTGACAGTGACCAAAACCATCACCACACATGCCAACCAGAAGCCATGGATGACAGCAGAGGTTCGTGGGCTGCTAAAGACCAGAGATGAAGCTTTCAGATCAGGAGATAAAGCAGCCCTCAAAACAGCAAGAACCAATCTGTCTCATGGCATCAAGAAGGCAAAACATCAGTATGCTAAAAAAATCAACAATCACTTCACAGACAGCAGAGACACTTGGACCCTGTGGCAAGCCATTCAGACCATCACTGACTACAAGCCCCTGCCACAGGCCAGTGACGATGACACATCCCTACCAGAGGCACTCAACTACTTCTACTCACGATTTGAGATACAGAACGACACACCTGCACAGAAACTACTCACATCTCCAAACGACCAGGTACTCTGTCTCTCTCCAGTCGACGTAAGGAAGACCCTATCCAGGATTAACCCACGAAAGGCTGCAGGCCCTGACAACATACCTGGACGTGTACTGAAAGACTGTGCTGCACAGCTGACGGATGTCCTAACAGACATCTTCAACATCTCGCTGAGCCAGGCAGTCGTCCCCACGTGTCTTAAATCCACCTCCATAATTCCAGTACCAAAGAAGTCACCTGTGTCCTGTCTGAATGACTATCGTCCCATAGCACTGAACCCAATCATGATGAAGTGCTTTGAGAGGTTAGTCATGCAGCACATCAAGTCCAGTCTCCCAAACACGCTGGACCCACTCCAGTTTGCATACCGTCCAAACCGTTCCACGGACGATGCAATATCCACCACTCTCCACCTAGCTCTTACCCATCTGGAACAGAAAGACTCTTATGTTAGAATGCTGTTCATTGACTTCAGCTCAGCATTCAATACAATAATCCCACAACAGCTCATCCACAAACTAAACCTGCTGGGCCTTAACACCTCCCTCTGTAATTGGATCCTGGACTTTTTAACTGCAAGACCTCAGTCAGTCCGTGTCGGCCGCAACACCTCCAGCACTACCACACTGAGCACAGGTGCCCCACAAGGCTGTGTGCTCAGCCCGCTGCTCTTCACACTGCTGACCCACGACTGCACTGCCAAGTCCAGCTCCAACCACATCATCAAGTTTGCTGATGACACAACTGTGGTAGGCCTCATCAGCAACAACGATGAAACGCACTACAGAGAGGAAGTGGCACAGCTGGCTGAATGGTGTGGTGCTAACAACCTGTCCCTCAATGTGGGTAAGACGAAAGAGGTTGTGATGGACTTCAGGAGAAACTCTGTTGACCACTCCCCACTGACCATCGACGGCTCAACCGTGGAGAGAGTCGGCAGCACTAAATTCCTGGGAGTGCACATCACAGAGGATCTCACCTGGACCACCAACGTCACGTCACTCAACAAGAAGGGACAACAGCGCCTCCACTTTCTCCGCCGGCTGAAAAGGGCAAGTCTCCCTCCACCCATCCTCACCACTTTTTACAGGGGCACCATTGAGAGTGTGCTGACTACCTGCATCACTGTCTGGTATGGGAACTGCAGTGCTGCTGACCGCAAGACCCTACAACGGACAGTGAACACTGCCGCAAAGATCATCGGTGCCTCTCTCCCCTCCATCCTGGACATTTTCCTTTCACGATGCTCCAACAAGGCCACCAGCATCGTGAAGGACCCCACCCACCCCTCTCACAACCTCTTCCAGCTCCTGCCATCAGGTAGAAGGTACCGAAGCATCAGAGCTCGCTCTGTCAGATTTCTCAACAGCTTTTTTCCCCAGGCTGTGAGAGCTCTTAACTCCAATCCCCCTGTCCCCCTCTGAAACCATGAACACCTCAGCCCTCCCACCCCCCAACTCATTAAAAACTGTTGACAATTTTACTAAGTGCAATTCTGAATGTGCTACACACAGGTGAGTGGGCTATACAAACCACCTGTAGTAACGCACTCATCCCACTATATGCACACTAGACACTTTCTACAAACACTCCCTGCCACAAAGACTCTTAAGAAAATATATGTCTACTTGAACATTGCACTACAAAATAATACACGTTTACTTGAGCATTGCACTACACAATCTTTTTGCACTATGCACTGTCTCCCACAAAATCTCTCTTCTGCACAATAATTTAATGTACAAAATATATATTTTTCTGCACAATTTCATGTACATATATCTCTTTCGCACAATTTCATGTACAGTATTTATGTAAAGTTTTTGTACAGTCTCAGTTTGTGTATGTGTGGACAACTAGGAATAGCAGTTATAGTATTTTTAGTATATGTATAGTCAGATAGTTAACTGTTGTATAGCTCTATTGTTTTTAATATACTTGCATTGTTGGATGTTTATCTTAGGTTTAACTAGTATGTAGCACCGTGGTCCTGCGAGACACGACATTTCGTTCCACTATATGTCCACACATGTAGCAGAATGACAATAAAGCTCGACTTGACTTGACTTGACTTGACTTGACTTGACTATATTTATTAAATTTATTAAAGCATTTATTAAATAGAAATACAGTTATTTTGTAACATTTTAAGTGTCTTCATTCTTCACTCTCTTTTCATCATTTTAATGTACAGTATGATGAATAAAATTATTAATTTCTCTGTTTTTTTGGAGGTTTGATCATTTTGTTCTCAGCAACTTACACCCCATATTATAAGTAAAGATTTTCAACTTGAATATTTCATTCATTAATATCCAATGTGTGATTGAAATGCCACTGTTTCAGCACTGGTCTTTCACACCTTAAATCTGAAAAAGACTCCAGAAATGGGCGTGTAAAAGAATTGGGAGTGAAGAGGGTGGAAAAAGGGGAGAAAACAACCAATAAAACATCTAAAAATAAAGTGTTTTAGGGTTTCATGACAATTTAAGTGTTTTCGTTATTTTTTTATTTTCATTTTTTTAACTTGTTACACTTCTTTAAATGATATACTGTATGAATATATAATTGTGTCATAATCTGAAACTGTCACAGATAACACAGCTAGCATTCTGGCACGGAGAAGCACCTTCACTCAACATGATCGCACACACTACCATCTTCCAGTTGTGATCAGAGACAGTGGTTCCCCCATTCTGTCCAGTACCACCACTCTAACCATCAGGGTGTGTGCGTGTCAGCCTACCGGTCACTGCCTATCGGGTGGTGTGGAAGTCTCTCTGGATGTCAGTATGCAGATTTTACTGGGCCTCTCTGTTTGCCTCATCACACTTGCAGGTGAGACATTATGGGAAATGTTCATTCAAAGTGATTATTTTCAAAGTGGTATTTATGTAGCCCTAGATAGATTTCTCCATTTCTGATTAATTATGGGCTTCATATGTGGTTGCGTCAGTACTGAATTACAAGACTCTCTTTTCTAGCAGAGCTCTTGTGTTAATGAGGGAATATTCTCTACTCTCCAAGCAGGCAAGTATGACAGAACACAGGACAATCTAATAAGCTCTCATAATCAATATACTGATAAACCAGTGTGACCTCACACTAATATAATAACACTGATGCTTAATCAAGTGTCAGAATGCTAATTATATAGTGTATGTAAATGAGGCTACATATATAATTTGCATATGTGCAGTATTGAGTGAAACATAATGAGCATTTCTCCTTAAAGTCAGACAGCCATTATCCCAATCATTTTGTCAGACTTGATTTTGTGATAATGACCAGCTAACTATAATAGTGTCACTATTTCGACACACTATTTCCCTGTTTAGTACTGTAAAGCTGCTTTGACACAATCTGCATTGTAAAAAAAAATGCTATATAAATAATGGTGACTTGACTTCACTATATATTATTGTGTTTTTAAATAGTGGTGCAATATTTATTTTCTGTCTTGTGTTCCCCTGTTTTATGTTTAAAGACTTTTTTGTAATGTGTTTGCTCCCTTCTTTGTCTGTTTTTGCTTCCTGGGTTCAGTTTCTGTTTGCCTTGTTCCCTATGTTGCCTTGTTTGCCTTTGTAGTTCTCCTTGTTTGTTACCATAGCTACCCTTATTAATCACCTCCAACTGTTCCTTGTTAGCCCTGGTTAACTTGCATCTATATACGCCTGTATTTTTGCTCATGTTCTTTTTCTGGTGTTGTCCATTGTGGCTGTGTGTTGGTTTTCCTCAGTTCTGTTCCTATGTTTTTGGTTCAGTTTTGTTCCTTGTGGAACTCCATTTGTTTTTTGTGATTGGCTGTGTGCATTTTTGTCATTTATTGAATAAGCTACTCAACTCCATTTGGATCCGGCTCTACCTCCTTTCTGAGATTGCCAGCTTAACAGAACACCATACCAAGGTATGGATCCAGCACTTAGGCTAATTTGCCTTAGACAGGGCACAAACTTCCTCAAGGAATACATTCAGAACATTCTTGAGGGACGCTTTGTGAATTTCTGGAACATACCCTACAGCTATTTGGTTTCTCCTTCACAGTTGGAGAGGTGTAGGAGGACCCTGACATGGCCGCCATTTCAGAGTCTTGTCCCATAATTTCTGCCACTCCTGAGTCTCAGTCCATCATGTCTGCTACATCAGAGCCTTGATCCGTCTTGATAGATGTCTCTGCCATGATAGAGCCTCCAGCAGTCATGGACGCCACAGCTGGCATCTTTGTTGGTATCTTGTCCAGTAATCTCAGAGGTCCTTCCACCACTGGCGACGCTTTCTCTGATGGTGACCGCTATCTTGTATGTTTGGGCAACACACTGCCCTCCAGCTCCTCCCAAAGTGACAGCATCTGCTCCAGCTCCTCCAAAGGCAGTGGTATCCATTCCAGAGATATTTTCCTGTCCCGTCATGGCCAAAGAGGCCATCTCTGAGCTCTCAGCCTGTCCTATCATGGCCAGGGAGGCCGTCTCTGAGCTCTATATCTGTCCTGTTATGGCCTCATCTATGAATTTTCTGCCTGTCCTGTCATGGCCACAGAAGCCATCCCTGATTTTTTTTTTTTTTTTTTTGGTTGTCCTGTCATGCCAAAGGAGGCCTGCCATTTAATGACCACAGAGTTGCTCCCTGCCCCTCTGCTCAAAATCTGTCTTTTGTATTTCTGCTGGGTGACTTTATGCCACTCCTGGTGCAAAAAAAAATATATATATAAATAAATAAATAATAAATAAATAAATAAATAAAAATACAAGCAGCTTGCTTTGTTTGATGGCTGTTCCATCTCCCTCTTGAAAACATAGCAGAGGTATTCCGTTGGGTTTAGGTCTGGAGAATGTGCTGGCCATGACATTGTCTTGATGTGGTGTTCTACCATCCACACCTTGATGGACCTGGCTGTGTGGCATGGGGCATTGTTCAGCTGGACAAACCAATCTTCAGATTTGGAGAAGATTGTCAGAGCAGAAGGAAGCAAGTTTCTTTCAAGATAACCTTGTATTTGGTTTGCTTCATGCTGAAGCACCCCCAAATCATGACTGATCCTTCACCAAATTTCACTTAATTTTTACTGGCTACATAGTCATGCCAGCAGTAAAGTTGACTCATCTCTCCATCTCACTGGCTGCTTTGTGGAAGCCTTTCATCTCTTCCAAGCCACCTCTTAATTCACTTCTTCTCTGCTGAATAAGGCATACTTATGTTATGGTAGTGCGGCATTAGCAATGCATACTTTAGTTGTGTTACAGGCTTATTGTATGAGGCACCTGGACAAGGGCTTGGGACTGGATGCCAAGAGAACGTCTATGCAGACATTTGGAATTTTACTTTCTTTCAAGTGGCCACTTGGGCAGCAGAGGTGAGCCTGATAGAAATGTTCTGAAGTGGAGGCCAAACCCCTATTCAGATGAAGAAAATTATGAATTCACCTCTTTCACCTCATGTTAAAAACTCATCTCGCAGACTCAAAGGTGCCATCTAACTAACAAGCTATGGAGCACTGTTAGAAATCAGGCTTTAATTCCTCTCACAGGCCATCTATTGGCTTGGCAGCAGTTAGAGAGAGTGTCAGACTGGATGTTTCGAGCCATGCACTAAGGTTACATCATTCAGTATATACAAACACAGACAACATTTCTAGGAATGACTTCTACATACCCAAGAAAGAAGTCAGAATGTGTGCAAATCTGGATTTGAGGAATTACTTCGCAAATTGTACTAGTTTTGTGTCACACATTCACAAAGTATATGGATGTGGTCTTAATTCTCCTGTGACTGTGTGGCATTCACATATCATATCTCAATGATTGGTTGGTGTTTGCTCAGAGAACTTGGCTTCACAGCATTGCGATGTATCCTTGATAGCTTGATAGACTGGGTTCACTGGTCATGTAGGCACATACTGTATAGTACACAGCATAAAAGAGCACAACATAAAGATATAGTTCTATATTTTTAATGATCAATATTCCAATTCACACAAAGATGATAACATTGAAATTTATTAGGTCAAGGTCAAGTTTATTTATATAGCACCTTAAAAACAAGAAATGCTGACCAAGGTGCTGCACAGTCAAGGCATCAAAAATATCAACTAACAACAGAATTAAGACAATATAAAATTTAAAATCATTAAATAATACAAAAAGTAATACAAAACATCACCAAACAAAATAAACAAAACAAACAAAGTATTTTCAAATTAAGCCTGAGAAAAAAAGTTATGTTTTAAGAGATGATTTAAAAGAAGATAATGTAGGGGATGATCTGATGGATAAAGGCAAAGAGTTCCAGAGCATAGGACCAAGACCTGAAAAAGCAATGTTCCCTTTAGATTTTAAACGAGATTTTGGGACAATCAATAACTTCTGAGAAGATGATCTAAGCGTTCTCACAGGAGAATAAAAATGGAGAAGATCTGAAATGTAAATTGGGGCAAGACCATGAAGTGCTTTAAAACAAAAAACTAAAACCTTAAAATCAACTCTGAATTTAACAGGTAACCAGTGAAGTGAAGCTAACACAGGGGTAATATGCTCCCTCTTTTTTGTCCCTGTCAAAAAGCAAGCAGCAGCATTCTGTACCAATTGTAAAAGTGATAGTGAGAACTGGTTAATTCCAGCGTAAAGAGCGTTACAGTAATCCAGCCTTGTTGAAATGAATGCATGAATAACAACCTCTAAATCGTTAAAACTGAGAAAACTTTTCAGCTTGCAAAGACCCTTAAGCTGCAAAAAACTGGCTCTGACTACAGAGTTAATTTGTTTGTCAAATTTTAATTCAGGATCAAAAATAACTCCCAGATTTTTAACCTTTTCATGGATGTTGTCTTCAAAAGGGCCCAGAGTAGGTCTTAAATTTTGTAAAAGGTGAGAAGGACCAAACAACATAACTTCAGTCTTTTTTTTTTTTTTTTTTTTGATTCAAATGTAGGAAATTATTTTCCATCCAATTCTTGATGTCCTCTAAACAAGCCAGCAAGGAGGACACCGAATCAGAACCTGATTTTAGAGGAAAATAAAGCTGAGTATCATCTGCATAAATATGGTATGAAACTTTGAGACTCAAATATAAAACAAAGAGGGAGCAAATACAGGGAGAATAAAATTGGACCCAAAATAGAGCCCTGGGGTACCCCACAAGTGATGGGAACTGAGCTTGATGAAAATTCACCAATTTCCACTGAAAACCTCCTGTTTGTGAGATACGATACAAACCAATCTAATGCAGTACCACAAATGCCAACCTCAAGATTTAATCTTTTTAACAAGATGCGGTGATCTACTGTATCAAAGGCAGAGCTCAGGTCCAATAATAAGAGAATAGTACAGTTACCACAGTCAGCAGATAACAAGATATCATTTACTACTCTTAAAAGAGCTGACTCAGTACTATGTTTTGCTCTGAAGCCAGACTGAAAAGGATCCAAAATATCATTAGAATTTAGATAAAGGGAAATCTGGTTTAATACAACCTTTTCCAAAACTTTGTGCAGGAACGGCAGTTTTGAAATCGGCCTATAATTATTTAATTCAGTGGGATCAAGGTTTGTTTTTTTGAGTAAAGGCTGGACCGCCACCCTTTTAAGGCAGGAAGGGACAGTGCCTGTCTGTACAGAACCATTAATAATAGAAAGTAAGCTAGGCAAAACAGAGGGCAGAACATCCTTCAGTAGCTTTGTAGCAACAACATCACAAGAACAGATAGCTGATTTCATATTTAAAATAATGTCTGACAACTCAGAAAGAGAAATAGCTTGAAAGTTTGAAAATACAGAAGAGCTAGTATTTCCATATTGAAAATTCTGGGATGAATTACAAGAAATGTGCACCCTGATAGAAGCAATCTTGTTAATAAAGAAGTTACAAAACTTCTCTCATAACTCCAAGCTAGGATCTGGGCCAGTTGGTCTAGATGAGTATAACACTGAATTCAATGTAGAAAACAAAATCTTTGGACAATGAGAATTTTTAGAAATTAAATTAGAAAGATATTTTGCCCGTTCCAAAGAGACGGCTTCCTGAAATTTAGACAAGCTGCTCTGCAAGAGTTGATATGAAATTTGTAATTTATCCTTTTTCCATCTTCTTTCTGCCCTTCTGCAATCCTTCCTTAAAACTTTAATGTTGTTATTAAACAATGGCTGATTTTTTGGTTTAATCTTTTTGGATTTGAGAGGAGAAACGACATTTAAGATTGCTAAACAAGAGGAATTAAAACTATTTGTCAACTCATCAACACTTATACCCTGTGCTGCCAGGACACTACTGTGAGTTGGCTGGGCTATAAAAGCTTCGGTGAACTGCAGGGCCATGAAAGGGTTAATAGATTGAGAAAAATAAGTAGAAGACTGGTTTACAGGGCTAGAACAAGTAATTACACTGTCAAACAAAACCGGCCAGTGGCCAGAGAGTCCGGCCTCACTAACAGTTACATTACTGACAGAGAAACCTGATGAGAAAACATAATCAAGAGTATGACCCAGCTTGTGTGTGGGACCTGAGACATATTGCGTAAGATTAAAAGAGTCTAGAAGTTGTACAAAATCTCTTGAAAGAGGTCTCGAAGGACAACACAGGTGTATATTAAAATCACCAACAATTAAGAGATTATCAGCACTTGGAACCAAGTCTGATAAAAAATCTGAAAACTCCTATAAAAAGTCATTGTTAGCTTTTGGAGGTCTGTATATCAAAACACAAAGTAGAGGACTGGAAAGCTCCAACACTGAAATTTATTAAACACATACTTAAAGAAAAGAATAAAAATGTCCACAGTATCTGTAAATAAGAAAATTATGATGATGGGTTGCACAAATTAGTACATTTTGCACTAAATTAAACAAATGTGTAATCCTAGTATGCAGAGTATGCTTCATAACTAAATGTAGAAAACAGAAATGTAAATATACTGCTCTGACCCTTCTTGCATTGATGGAAAATTTTTCGCATTTCTCTTGTTTAACTCTCAGAAGACAATCATTTTGATTGCCTTGATGTTTGATGGGGAGTGATGTATACTGCATGATTTTCAGCTTGGGAGAATGCATAGAGTCATTGTCAAGTTGGAAATTGTTCAACAATGTAGGGGTATCATCTTCTGTTTCAAAGGTTTACATTACATGTGTGAATTCATTGATAAAGCACAACGAATTCCCCCACACCTTCAGCACTCATTCATCCCTATATAAAATTTTTATCACCTCCAAACTTCACTGTAGGAATCAGTCACTTCTCACTGTACTGCTCCCTCTGCAAAGCAATACATTTTGGATGCTTTTTGATCCAAAATTGACTTGGTCATTGATCACAGATGAAGATTTGATATTAACACAGATAGCGGTGTTGTAGCAAATTAAGCTCAAAGGAAAATGTATATAAATAATTACAACTAATTATACATATTTATATCAGTTGCCAGAAGTAACTATAGTAGAATATTACAATTAACTTATCTGTTCGTCCAGCGAACATGCAGTGTAATTTCATATCATCTCTAAGAAATTACATTTTTGTGGCCACAGAAAATAACTTTCTTACAGTACTAATGCATTAGAACAGTGGTCATCAATTCCAGTTCTAGGCTACCACTGCTCTGCACATTTTGTAGGTCTTAATTATTTAACCCCTGGAGTCTGAGAGTGCTTTGGGGGCCTGGAGAAGTTTTGACATGCCTTGACATTTGTGCTTTTTTCAGTTGCTTTTAAACATATAAATGGCTAAAGTCTAATAACACTGTAATCAACACAAACTGGGCTACAATAATATGTGAGCAGCATGTTTGTACATGGTTGTGTTTTTGAGAAAGCAACATTTATGCGTGGTTAGTGAAAAACATCTCAAGGTTACGTATGTAACCCTAGTTCCCTGAGGGAACGAGACGCTGTGTCGAACGCTTTGGGAATGCCTTCAGCGAGACCATGCTCTGAAACGTGTGTAATCAAACCAATGAATGGGCGCGATGTCACGGACGGGGTGACATGTGACCAGGAAGCTATGAAAGCATGTGAGGTGGATACACCGGCAGCTTCTGGAGAATGAGGGAAGCGCTAGCAGGGATGCCGGAAGTATGGCAGGAGACGCAGCGTCTCGTTCCCTCGGGGAACTAGGGTTACATATGTAACTAAATCTAGTATTTACTATTTACTTGCAGGACCCATTTTGAGATATTTGGCAGAAGCTTCGACGCTGCCAGAAAATCTACTAAGGGAATCAGTCTCTCGAGACTGACCTCCAGTGTAATAGGAGACCTTCTCAGAGGTAACGAGCCTCCCAGAGCCGCTACGTTTCCGGGCGGACACTGGGTGCACTCGCTGGAGACCATTGTGCCCTGAAGCACCGGCGGTGGCAGGGTTAGCAGCTCGGTCTCCTGAGGACACTGGGGAGAGACGGGCACCGTATAATGAGGTGTACACCGCTCTTCCCCAGCGATGGCTACCCTCAGAAGTCCTGGGACACAAACATCAGGGCTTTTTTGTCAAAGACCTCTTAGCCAGAAAGATGGTCCTCAGATTGACCTTCAGCTTCGAAGTCTTTGATCGTGAGCGTCGCTGCTTTCGCGAACCCCGTTCACATGGGGGCGTGCGAGTCGCGACGCTCACTTTCTGTGCTTCTCTGTATGAGGAGCGGGCACACGGTTGGGGCTGCTCCAGTCCAGCAGCCCCCTGAGCTAGAGAGCAGCGAGGAGAGCAGCGAGGAAAGAACCGCTGAAATGCTGCCGCTTGTTTACGAGCCTCCTGAAACCTGTCGACAACGGAGTTGACGGCGTCGCCGAACAGGCCAGAAGGTGCAAGCGGGGCGTCGAGGAGGAAAACCCTGTCTTTCTCTTTTATATCTGACAGGGTCAACCAGAGATGCCTCTCCGCGGCCACTAGGGCTGTCATAGACCGCCCGATTGCTTTGGTGGTCTCCTTTGTGGCGCAGAGAGACAAATTAGCGGTTCTTCTGAGTTCTTGAATATCGTCAGATTTTAGTTCCTCGCCCTCATCCAGCTCTTTCAGCAGGTCCGCTTGGTAAGCTTGCAACACTGCCATCGTATGTAAGCAAGCACCAGCCTGATCTGCTGCCGTGTAGCCTTTGTTTACCCCAGCGCCGGGGCTTTAAGAGACGATGCCACACCGGGAGACAGATTCTGTTCAACCCAGGGCATCGCTCTATAACCGCGCTCATTTAATCCAGAGACGTTACTATAATCAATAAGAGAGGGACTAAAGAGGCGGGCCGAATACGGTCTTCCCCACAATCTCAAAACCTCAGAATGGAGATCGGGGAAAAACGGCAAGCCCCGGCGTGGAGGGAGCGGCTTAGACCTCAAAAAACGCTCATCTGACTTGCTCTTTGAGGGTTCAGCCTGCTTCTCGGCGGGCTATTCGAGATGTAACTTGACCACAATGTGAGTTCTAACCTCCACAAGCTCCTCATACTGTGCAGACTGGGGTGGTTCATCGGCACTCTCGCCATTGCCCTTCTCAGAGGATGACAGTTTGAGTGCCGAGCACTCTCCATGGGCGGAGGAAACCGCTCCGTCAGAGCGTGCTTCCGAGCCCTGGGAAGTGGCGCTGGATCCCGCAGCAGAGGAAGGAGAAAGGGACTCACCCGTCTCCATTCCCTCCATGAGATCCACCTGCGAACCCCACGACCGCAATCGCCGCGCTGCCTCGAGGAACGCTGTCGAGGGCTCCCTCCTCAAAGAGAGTCCTCCGGGAGCGACGCATCCGCAGTGAGAGGCGCTTGCAATGCGGACAGTCAGCTCCCTCGAGAGCTGACTGAGCGTGATTTGCCCCCAAGCAAACAACACAAAGGCTGTGTGTATCCCCACCCATGATGTAACAAAGGCAGGGAGGAACAGCCTAAACTGCTGTTTACTTTTATCACACCCCTTATCAGACTTAGAATTAGCCTTTGGCATGGCTTTATCGTTTCTCACAGTGACAGACAACGGTAAATAGGACATACACACACAGAGCGCTTCGCTGAATGACAGAAGCTGCCGGTGTATCCACCTCACGTGCTTTTATAGCTTCCTGATCACGTGTCACCCCGTCCGTGACATTGCGCCCATTCATTGGTTTGATTACACACGTTTCAGAGCATGGTCTCACTGAAGGCGTTCCCAAAGTGTTCAACGCAGCTCAAGTTCCTGAAGGGGAACTAAAATTTTTAAATCACTTGATGAAGGCCATAAAACACATACAGAACATTTGTTCACAAGACTTTTGAGAAGTGGATCTTGTAGCCTAGAGTTTTTGCTTCAAAATGTTGTGAAAATTATCCTGTTCACTCATTCACAGAAAACAATATATTCATTTAAATGTTCTAAGTCACTTTTTGTCTCAAAAGCCTGTATGTGAGGAGGCTTGAATAATCATGAATAATAGTGTGATTCACACCTGAGGAGACAAAGGACCACATAATGAGCCTTTCAGTCAGGTGTGTGACAAGAAAGAATGTGAGGACAAAAGAAATATATATATTTTTTGTTTGTAGTTTATTTATAATATATTCAACTATCACACAAAATAACTTGAGATTCACTTGTAAGTCCCATTAAACCATTTATTAGAAACAAACAAACAACACAAGAGTCAAGACGTCGTGGGTGCAATATCCAAAATATCCAAAACGGTCTCAGGAAAATGGGAGACAGCAGAAACTGCACGAGAAAACAAATGGATGTGAGCAACTCAATGATCAGACAGCAAACATGGTGACAGTATATGTGTCATGAATCGGGTCCATGGACTTCCATTTGTTCGCCACCAGAGGTCACCCTTCCATCACATTGACTCTCACACCACACAGACTGTCACACACTACCCCGGACTTCATTTCCCAGCAGCCATTTCCCTAATCACATGCGCACACCTGATACCCATCACACAATCACACACACTACTTAAGCCATGGACTTCCTCAGTCAGATCGCCGAGTATTGTACGCAAATATCCTAGTGATAGCTACCCTACGAAGCCCACTTAGTTGTCTTAGTCTTGCCTTGCCTGTTTTCCCGTGTTTTATTCTAGCCCGTGTTTCCTGGATTAACCCTTGCCTTGCCGTTTCGGACTCTGTTTGCACCTCGTTTGGATTATTGCTCGTGTACCTGGATTATTGCTCTGCCTTGCCCCGTTGGATACTGTTTGCCGATCATCGACCCATGCTTGCCCTAGGATTACTCTTTGTCTTGTCCCTGCCATACCTGTTTGCCATTGTTTCGACCCTGCCTGTATTTATGACCATGTCTTTAAATAAAAGCTTGCACATGGATCCGCACGACTCACGTCTCATCAGCCCCGTAACAATATGTATAGGCTACATTACCAGTCAAAAGTTTTTAAACAGTAAAATTTGTAATTTTTAAAGAAGTTTCTTCTGCTCACCAAGCCTGCATTTATTTAATCCAAAGTACAGCAAAAACAGCAACATTTTGAAATCTTTTTTACTATTCAAAATAATGGTTTTCCATTTAAATATATTATAAAATATAATTTATTCCTGTGATTTCAAAGTTTAATTTTTAGCATCATTGCTCCAGTCTTCAGTGTCACATGATCATTCAGAAATCATTATAATATACTGATTTGCTGCTCAAAAACATTTATTATTATTATTATTATTATTATTATTATTATTGAAAACAGCTGAGTAGATTTTTTTTCAGGTTTCTTTAATGAATAGTACTTTCAGAAGAACAGCATTTATCTGAAATAGAAATCTTTTGTAACATAAATGTATTTATCTTCACTTTTGATCCATTTAAAGCATCCTTGCTAAATAAAAGTATTAATTTCTATAATTTCTTAATCCCCCACTAACATAAATAAATAATTAAATAAATAAATAAATAAATAAATAAATAAGTGAGTGAGCATTTTGATAGGCTTATCAGGAGCAACTATATTATTACATTAGCAATCACTAATATTGCCCACGTGATTTTACTTTTACTTTACTTTACTTTTAGTCATTTAGCAGATGCTTTTATCCAAAGTGACTTACAAATGAGGACAACAGAAACAATCAATTGTAGTATTAAAACAACTAAAACTGATCCAAAACTAAAAGCTAAAACTTTATAAATAGTATATACACACACATAAATTAAAAAAGTTAATAAATAATTAAATAAAAATGAAAAATAAATATGACAAAATTTCTAAACTTAACATCTAAATGAAAACAAAGCTACAAACAATTAAAAATATTAAGAGAACAAAAGGTATAAGAGTATAATAATGATTCTAACATAAAACGAAGTCAGACACCAAAAACAACTACGTGTATGTACACGTACACACAGACATATATGCACACACACACATCCATAGATTCAATATTATTTCATTTCCATGTAGTTTGTTGAAGTACTAAAATAACTCAAATTAAATAAAACGAAAACTTAATAACTTATACAGACATAATAATAAAATGACAAACATTACTACAACTGTAACTAAAATTAAAATAGATAACATATACAAATCAAATTACATTAGTTTAACAGTAATCCTTAAAAAATAACTGTGCCAAACATACAAGTAAGAAATGATTATAAAAACTGAAAGAAAAGGGAAACAAGTAATAGGAAAGAGAATAAATGAAAAGCGATACTTATCCCTTGGTTGTCCCTGTCTCGTGGAGTCGCTCGGTAGAGTCGATGGTCTTTACACACTTCGGTCTTCACACAACGAGGGCTTCACACGAGAGCTGCCGCGACCGCTGCCATGGTATAATAACCTTTTTTATACCCGTCTAACAAATCACTAATTGAATTCAGCTGGACGCACTTTCCTGTTAATCACAATAAATGGCCACGCAAGCGTAGACACTAACAAGGTACACCATACAGTACGAGACCAAACACGATTTCAGCACGTCTCCACTCAGTAAACAAAACAAGCGTTTCCTAGCAACGGCAACTGCGCTAAACACTAATGAGAAAAGTAAATACACTTACGAGCTACTTTTAACTTCCGCTGATAGACTGCTTCTCTCAAAGAGTATTTCTTACACCGTCTTCTGCTGGCGCTTGAACACACTTTCCTGTTAATCACAATAATGGCCATGCAAGCGCAGACACTAACAAGGTACGCCATACAGTACAAGACCAAACGCGATTTCAGCACGTCTCCACTCAGTAAACAAAACAAGTGTTTTCTAGCAATGGCAACTGCGCTAAACACTAATGAGACAAGTAAATACACTTACGAGCTACTTTTAACTTCCGCTGATAGACTGCTTCTCTCAAAGAGTATTTCTTACACCATCTTCTGCTGGTTTTTTATATTTTATATTTTATATAAAATATATTATGTTTTTTTTTATAATTTTATATCATAGATTCTCACATGCTTTGAATGTATTATCGTACAGTATAAAAAGGACATTCTATATCTGAGAAACTAAATTATTAAGCACGTTTGAACATATTTGGAGACAGAGTATTTCACAGTAATGATTGGTCTAAACATTCTTAGACATTACTTTTATATCGTCTAAACAATAATTTTATATAGTATTGTTTATAGAACATACAACCATCCTCACGCTGTACAATATTTAGATGCAATGAAAGGTTGCCTATCATATTTCAAAATGTTGCACTCGATTTCACACATTTTAGCCTGGAATTATAGTTTGGGAAAAGTCCAACTAGTAAATGCGTTCAAGCTAATAAGAAACATTACTTACTTGGCATGAAAGATCTCCTCCGCTGGCTCCAGCTCCACTCGCATTCTGTTTGTGAAGTAAACAAAGCTTATTCCTCTCAGCGTCTTCTTCCAAAAAACGAAAAGTATTCGAAATGAACATGTTGCTGCTTTGTTTACAGTGATGTGGGCGCTTACATGTCACGCATCTCACGTGGAGATCTGTAATATCAATTGCGTGGACGGGATCACATTAGAGATAGTGAGATCAGACGGGAAAAACTGCACGTCGCTGGTTTCATACGGATTACTTATGGATTAATATCACAGAATATTTGTTTTCGATAAGAGTTACTTTATTTGAGCGTAGACATGTCAAGCTTTCTATATATATATATATATATATATATATATATATATATATATATATATATATATATATATATATATATATTTCTTGAGTCTATGTGTAATGTATTCGCTGAGTTTCAGTTCATTTTAGTGACGCGTTTCTAAAAGCAGTTCGCGGAGACAGTGAATACTGAGAGTGCACCATTTGTTTTCTTTATTTTACAAAAGCACAAAGTTTTGTTGATATGGGGAGCATACACAAATAAAAGTAGACCCTTTACAGATTCAAGTGATGTATTACTTTTATGTGTCCAATCAAAAGTCAAGTCAAGCCACTATTATTATTATAGTGCTTTTAACAATGCAAATTGTGTCAAAGCAGCTTTATATTAGCTTGATATAAAGCTGGGTGGCTTTACCTCAGCTTTACAGTATTTAGACGGGGAAATAGTGTGTCGAAATAGTGTCATTCTCCTCTGGCCAGACAAAATCAGCAGTTTAAATCTAGGCTGCAGTAGAGTCGGATTGTGCAAAGGACTCATTTGGTTCTTGTGGTCTTGTCCCGATGGCCGGCTAGGAGACAGGGTCTTCACTGGGATCAGTCTCTGAGGTTCATCTAGTTGTCCTGGTCTCCGCTGACGTTCAGGGCTGTAGAGGTCATCTCTAGGTGCTGATCCACCATCTGATCTGGATACGGACTGGATCTGGGTGGCTGCAGTGACCATCTGATCTGGATATGGACTGGATCGGGTGGCTACGGTGACCACAGAATAAGAAAGAAACAGACTAATATTAGCGTAGATGCCATTCTTCTAACGATGTAACAAGTATATTGGGTGTTTTGGGAAGTGTTCCCGGTTCCGGTTGACCTAATTAATGCAGCCTAACAATCCTTTAATGGATTTGAATTACAGAAATGCGATAGTGTATTATGTGTAAACCAGGTTAAAGAGATGGATCTTTAATCTAGATTTAAACTGACAGAGTGTGTCTGCTTCCCGAACAGTGTTAGGTAGATTGTTCCAGAGTTTGGGCACTAAATAGGAAAACGATCTCCCACCCGCAGTTGATTTTAATATTCTAGGTATTATCAAATGGCCAGAGTTTTGAGATCGCAGCGGACATGAAGGACTATAATGTGATAAGAGATCACACAAATACTGAGGTGCCAAACCATTCAGGGCCTTATAGGTAATTAGTAAGATCTTAACATGTATACAATATTTAATAGGGAGCCAGTGCAGTGTTGACAGAACTGGGCTAATGTGGTCATACTTCCTGGTTCTAGTAAGAACTCTAGCTGCTGCATTTTGAACCAGCTGGAGTTTGTTTATTAAACGCGCAGAGCAACCACCCAATAAAGCATTACAATAATCTAGTCTCGAGGTCATGAACGCATGAATTAATGTTTCTGCATTTGACATTGAGAGCATAGTTTGTAATTTAGATATATTTTTAAGATGAAAAAATGCAGTTTTACAAATGCTAGAAACATGTTTTTCGAAGGAAAGATTGCTATCAAAAAGTACGCCTAGGTTCCTAACTGATGACGAAGAATTTACAGAGCAGCCATCAAGTATTAGACAGTGATCTAGGTTATTACATGCAAAAGTTTTTGGTCCAATAATTAACGCCTCTTTTTTTTTTCCAGAATTTAGCAGTAAGAAATTGCTGTATATACTATACATTCCGTTAATTTTGCAAATTGGTAAGTTTCATCGGGTCGCGAAGAAATATAGAGCTGAGTATCTTCAGCATAACAGTGAAAGCTAACACCATGTTTCCTAATGATATTTCCCAAGGGTAACATGTAAAGCGTGAAAAGTAAGGGGCCTAGTACTGAGCCTTGAGGTACAACCATTTTTTTATTTTTATTTTTTTATTTTATTTATTTATTTTTATACAGGGACAATGCACAACAAAACTGTTGTGCCAGAGTTAGCTATAAAGCTAATTTGCATCTGCAGTCCCTGGGCAGGATGTTGTTACAAAATTACCAAGTTCAATCAAAAACAATACAATACATACAACACATACAATATCACATCATACTCCATTAAATAAAAAAATCAAGTCAATGATCACATATCTGATTTTCCTTAAGCCATACTTTAAGCGTAGTTTTAAAAATACTAAATGTTGCACACGCTCTAATATAAGCAGGTATTAAATTCCATTTTTCTGCTGCTCTAACTGAAAAAACTGATCGTCCAAAAACAGTTTTCTTAAATTTAGTTTAACAGTCACCTCTAACTGATGACCTAGTCTGCCTGATATTATCCTTACAGAAAGTCACACATTGTTTAAGAGGTGGTGGTGCAAGATCATGAAATAATTTATACATCAAACACACATCAGCAAAAAAGAAAAAATTATCAAACGTCAATAATTTATAATTTTTAATAATATTGCAGTGATGATAACTCCTTGGCTTTTTAGCTAAAATTTTCACAGCTCGTTTATAAATAGTATATAATGGTTTTAACGTAGTTATACTTGTATGGGACCAACTTGTAGCACAATAAGATAAATGAGGGAGGATCATTGTATGCATAAAGAGTTTAGCAGCAGCCACAGGTAATTGGTGCCTAATATTTCTGAAGATCATCAAACTTGCTCTAGTACTTTTAGACACCTTTTTTTATATGTTTTTTAAAATTTAAATTAGAATCCATAATCATACCCAAATATTTAAAATGCTCAACAATATTTATTACCTCTCCTTTAACTAAAATATCTGGACAACGCTCATCAACTTCCCTGATCGAAAAATACATTCCCACAGTTTTACTCATGTTAAGAGTGAGGCAAGAATGACATAGCCAATCTGAGACTTTGTTCAATGCAGAAGTAAGTTCGATAGCAGCTTGTTCTTTTGTCTTAGCATAAGTATAAACAACTGTATCATCTGCATACATCTGAACCTGGACCTCTGGACAAACTGTAGGCAGATCATTAATGTATAAGCTGAACAAAATTGGTCCAAGAACCGACCCCTGTGGGACTCCAATATTAGAATCAAGAAATGGTGAGCATGCATCATTAATTCTTGTACATTGTTCTCTTAAACTTAAGTATGACTCCATCCATGTTAATGTATTAGTAGAAAAATTAAACCTTGATAACTTAGACAAAAGAACATTATGATTAATGGTATCAAAAGCCTTTTTAAAATCTAGGAAGACAGCACCAACAACACCTCCCCTATCAAGACTGGATTTAATTTGTTCAACGAAATAACAGTTTGCTGTTTCCGTAGAGTGATGTGCCCTAAATCCAAACTGCATAGGATGTAATGGAAAATGACCAAGATTTAAATGCTCTACTAACTGATTACAAACAACCTTCTCAATTACTTTAGAAACAACTGGTAGAATACTAATAGGTCTATAGTTAGTTACATTAGCAGGATCACCAGTCTTAAATATAGGTGCTATTACTGCTGACTTCCAGGCACTTGGAAAATAACACTGCTCTATTAACAAATTAACCAAATGAGTAATAGGTGTACTAAGAATATTTGCATACTTTTTAACTAATACAGAATCACAATCAAAAACATCCTTGGCCCTAGAACTCTTAAGTTGGCTTAACATTTTTATTAAATAGGACTCAGATACTTTAGAAATATTAAAAACAGGAAGATCATGATTTGGTAATATAAAATCCTTGCTTCTCACACTAAATCCTTGTGTTAAATATTGGACTGAATCTATAAAAAAATTATTAAATACACTGGCAATTTGATGTTTATCTCGAATTAACCTTCCATGAACTTGTAATTCAGTGCCTTTACCATTTTTATTATTTTTCTTTCGTACTCTATTGATATTCTCCCATACTTCTCTACTATTCCCCTTTGCATCATTTATAAGGTCAATAATAAATTTTGCTTTCGCTTTTCTCAATTCCTTTACAACTTTATTACGTAAGTGTTGAAATGTCCTTCTATCATGAGCTAACCCTGATTTAAGCGCTGTTTTTAAAGCATGGTCCCTCTGTCTCATTAACTTCCATAATTGTTTATTTAGCCATGGCAAATTCTGCTTCTTTCTGGAAAAAGTGACATTTTTACTAAATTCACCCTTGATCTTATTAATTGTTACCATTAAACACTCAGAGGCAACTTCTAAATTATCAGTAGAAAGAATCTCATTCCAATCTAGTTTTTTAAATTCCTCTTCAAATTCGTTTTTAAGTCTTTTCGGTATAATATTTAGCACATTTTCTTTGTCTTGTCGATATAAAAACCTATGTTTTGTTAATTTTCTTACCACTAATGTAAGATTATGATCTGATAGCCCTGTTAATAAATTTATTGACTTAGTTATTCTTTCTGGTTTGTTGCTAAATATTAAATCAATTTGAGTTTCAGATGATGAGGTGATTCTAGTAGGACCCTGAATTAACTGTACTAGGTCAAAATGACTTACTATCTCCTGAAGCTTTTTCCTATTTGACTTCTCATTCCAATTTATATTAAAATCTCCAACCAAAATTAACTCTCTATTTCGATCAAAACCCTTCAAAAGATTTCTCAGATGATCATAGAACATACTATTTGATGAAGGAGGTCTATATATGCCCACTACAGTAAATGTCATACATGGAGATAAAACAATTATTACAGCAATATGTTCTATATCCACTAATGTATTAAGTTCAATTTCTTTACACTTAATGCAGTCCTTCACGTACATAAGCAGTCCACCACCTTTCCCAAATTGTCGATCCTTTCTGAAGACTTTATATCCCGGGACCAGATATGCAGTGTTTGGCCATGATCAGATGATGAGAGCAGGTTGTTTGTATCTCTAATGAGAGCAGTCTCGGTACTATATGGTCTAAAACCTGACTAGAAATCCTCACATATAGCATTTTTCTCTAAGAAGGAACATAGTTGTGAGGATACTACCTTTTCTAATATCTTTGACAGAAAAGGGAGATTTGAGATCGGTCTGTAATTAATTAATTCTTTGGGGTCAAGTTGTTTTTTTTAATGAGAGGCTTAATAACAGCCAGTTTGAAGGTTTTTGGGACATATCCTAATGACAATGATAAATTAATAATATTCAGATAAGGATCTATGATTTCTGGAAGCACTTCTGTTAATAGCTTAGATGGAAAAGGGTCTAACATACATGGTGTTGGTTTTGAGATGATTTAACAAGTTTATACAATTCTTCTTTTCCTATAGAAGAAAATGAGGGGAATTGTTCCTCAGAGGATCTATAGTGAACTAATACTGTGGCTAATGACTCCATGGTTACAGTTTTATCTTTAATAATATCGATCTTGGAAGTAAAGTAGTTCATAAAGTCATTACTACTGTGCTGCTGGGTAATGTCTGAACCTGCTGATTTTAATATTTTTTGTTAATTTAGCCACTGTATTAAATAAATACTTGGGGTTGTATTTGTTTTCCTCTAAAAGAATCAGAATCAGAATCGGAATCAGAATGAGCTTTATTGCCAGGTATGTTTACACATACGAGGAATTTGTTTTCATGACAGAAGCTAACGCAGCACAACAGAATGACAGTGACAGAACAAAAAAATACAGATAATAAAAAGAAGAATTAAAAAGAACAAGTAAATAAGGAATAACAATATACAAATTGACAATTGTATGTACAGGTATATAACAGTAGACAGTTTTGTATGTACAGGTATATATGTGCAAATTGAAATGTAGACTAAGTATGTGTGTTAGATTAGTGTATAAATAGTGTGTGTCATTATTGTCAAGTGTTCATGAGATGGATTGCCTGAGGGAAGAAACTGTTCCTGTGTCTGGTCGTTCTGGTGCTCAGAGCTCTGTAGCGTCGACCAGACAGCAACAGTTCAAAGAGGGAGTGTGCTGGATGTGAGGGGTCCAGAGTGATTTTGCCAGCCCTTTTGCTCACTCTGGATAAGTACAGTTCTTGGAGAGTGGGGAGGGTTGTACCAATGATTCGCTCAGCAGTCCGGCCTACTGTTTCAGAACTGTTTCAGCAGCTCCTGTGGCAGGTTGAACTTCCTCAGCTGGCGAAGGAAGTACAGCCTCTGCTGGGCCTTTTTCACAATGGAGTCTATGTGAATTTCCCACTTCAGGTCCTGGGAGATGGTGGTGCCCAGGAATCTGAATGTCTCCACTGCAGTCACAGTGCTGTTCATGATGGTGAGTGGGGGGAGTGCAGGGGGGTTTCTCCTGAAGTCCACGATCATCTCCACTGTTTTGAGCGTGTTCAGCTCCAGGTTGTTAAGACTGCACCAGACAGCCAGCTCCTTAACCTCCTGTCTGTAAGCAGACTCGTCACCGTCCTGAATGAGGCCGATGAGTGTGGTGTCGTCTGCAAACTTCAGGAGCTTGACAGAGGGGTCTTTAGATGTGCAGTCGTTGGTGTACAGGGAGAAGAGCAGTAGGGAGAGGACGCAACCCTGGGGGGCACCAGTGCTGATGGTGCGGGTGCTGGATGAGAATTTGTCTAGCCTCACTTGCTGCTGCCTGTCTGTCAGGAAGCTGTTGATCCACTGACAGACGGAGGTGGGTACAGAGAGCCGAGTTAGTTTGGGCAGGAGGCGGTTTGGATTGATAGTTTTAAAGGCTGAGCTGAAGTCCACAAACAGGATCCTCACATAAGCCCCTGGTCTGTCTAGATGTTGCAGCACATAATGCAGTCCCATGTTGACTGCATCGTCCACAGACCTGTTTGCTCTGTAGGCAAACTGAAGAGGATCCAGCGAGGGTCCAGTGATGTCCTTCAGGTGGGCCAGCACCAGTTTTTCAAATGACTTCATGACCACAGACGTTAGAGCCACAGGTCTGTAGTCATTTAGTCCTGTAATTTTGGATTTCTTTGGGATGGTGATGATGGTGGAGCGTTTGAAGCATGGAGGGACTTCACACAGCTCCAGTGATCTGTTGAAGATCTGTGTGAAGATGGGGGCCAGCTGGTCAGCACAGGATTTCAGACAGGCTAGTGTCACACAATCTGGGCCTGGTGCTTTTTGCCTTTTCTGCTTCTGGAAGACCTGGTGGACCTCGTCTTCGCTGATCTAAATTGCAGGTGTGGGGGAGAGGGGGGTTGCTGGAGGTGTTAATGGTTGTGTGGAGAGGTGTTCGGGGCGGGTGTGGGGTGTTTTTTCAAACCTGCAGTAGAACTCATTCAGATCGTCTGCCTGTTGTTGATTCTCCACAGTGCTGGGGGATGGTGTCTTGTAGTTGATTATCTCTTTCAGACCTTTCCACACTGATGCTGAGTCACTGGAAGAGAATTGGATCCTTATTTTTTCAGAATAATTCCTCTTTACCACTCGGATCTCTTTTTCCAGTGTGTATTTGGCCTGTTTATACAAGACTTTATCCCCCTTCCTGTAAGCATCTTCTTTGGCCTGACAGAGCTGTCTGAGTTTTGCAGTGAACCATGGTTTGTCATTGTTGTAGGTTAAATGAGTCCTGGTAGGGATGCACAAATCCTCACAGAAACTGATATATGAAGTGACATATTCAATTCATAATCTATCACATAATCATAATTCATAATCAACACATATTCTGTTACATCATCAAGTTGTTCTAAAAGAGACGTAAAGTAAGCAGATCTAGCAGTTTTTAAGGCTTTCCTGTAGGAGAGAGTATTTTCCCGCCAAGCAATACGAAATACCTCTAATTTAGTTTTTCTCCAGCTGCGCTCCATTTTCTTGGCTGCTCTCTTTAGGGCCCGAGTGTGCTCATTATACCACGGTGTTGGACTCTTTTCCTTAATCTTCCTTAAGCGTAAAGGAGCAACCGTATCTAAAGTGCTAGAAAAGAGAGAGTCCATAGTTTCTGTTACATCATCAAGTTGTTCTGAGCTATTGGATATCCTGAGGAACTGAGATAAATCAGAAAGATTATTTATAAAGCAGTCTTTTGGGATCGAGGTGATGGTTCTTCCATACTTGTAACAAGGAGTTGGCTTTACAGCTTTAGCTATATGGAATATACACAAAACTAGATAATGATCTGAGATATCATTGCTCTGCTGCAAAATTTCAACGCCGCTGACATCAATTCCATGCGACAGTATTAAATCTAGAGTATGATTTTGACAATGAGTAGGTCCTGACGCGTGTTGTTTATGAATCAATGAATGAATATTTTTCATTATCAACATGGCTATTAAAATAAGCAACAATTAGGACTATATCTGCAGCCAGCACTAACCCAGATAGAAAATCAGCAAATTATCTAATAAAGTCTGTATGGTGCCCTGGTGGCCTGTATACAGTAGCCAGTACAAACATAACGGGATTTATCATTAATACTTGTTTCTTTGGATAACGTTATATGAAGCACCATTACTTCAAACGAATTATACTTGAAACCCGACCTCTGAGAAATACTGAAAATATTGCTATAAACTGTAGCAACACTTCCCCCTTTGCCTTTTGGACACGGCTCATGTTTGTAACAGTAATCTTGGGGGGTAGACTCGTTTAAAGTAATGTAATCATCTGGTTTTAGCCAGGTTTCTGTCAAACAAAGCACATCTAGTTTATGGTCAGTGATCATATAATTTACAAAAGGTACTTTTGTAGAAAGGGATCTAATATTCAATAAGCCAAGCTTTATCATTTGTTTATCTGATTTAAATCTGTTTTTTATTTGTTGAACATCAGTTAAATTGTTACTCTTACTTTGGTTTGGACGTTTTCTGCATTTTATAGCTCGGGGAACAGGCACAGTCTCTATAGTGTGATATCTAGGTGAAAGAATCTCTATGTGCTGAGAATTAACTGACTTCTGTTACGTGAGGTGGCTAGCAGACGGTCGGTTTAGCCAGTCTGTCTGCTTCCTGACCTGGGCCCCAGTTAGTCAAGTATGAATTCTAAGACTATGTGCCATATTTCTAGAGAGAAGAGTGGCACCACCCCAGGAGGGATGAAGACCATTTCTTTTCAACAGGTCAGGTCTGCCCCAAAAACTCTTCCAATTGTCTATGAAACCTATGTTAATCTGCGGGTACCACTTAGACATCCAGCTACAGAGTGATGACAGTCTGCTATGAATCTCATCACCCCGGTAAGCAGAGAGGGAACCAGAGCATATTACAGTGTCTTACATCGTACTTGCAAGTTCACACACCTCTTTAACATTATTTTTAGTGATCTCCGACTGGCGAAATCGAACATCATTAGCGCCGACGTGGATAACAATCTTACTGAATTTACATCTAGCATTAGCCAGCACTTTTAAATTTGCCAAGATGTCAGGCACTCTGGCTGCCGGTAAACATTGGACTATGATGGCTGGTGTCTCTATGTTCACGTTCCGTACAATAGAATCCCCAATAACTAGAGCACTTTCATCAGGTTTCTCAGTGGGTGCGTCACTGAGTGGGGAGAACCTGTTTGATGTTTTGATCGGAATGGAAGAGCGGTGTTTTGACCCGCGACTATGCCGCCTCACAGTCACCCAGTTGCCCTGCTGCAGAGGCGCTGAAACTGGAACCGAACAATGTACAGGAGTCCCTAAGATAGTCGCATCCAAAGCAGTATCTACAGCTCTCACATTCTTACTTTCCTCAAATAAAGTTTGGATGCGTGTCTCTAATTCTGAAATCTTCTCTGTCAGCCTAACTATTTCCCTACATTTACCACATGTGAATCCCTCGCTACTGACAGAGACAGATAAACTGTACATGTGGCAAGTGGTGCAGGTGACAATGCAAGGAGAAGCCATTACTCACCGTGATGGAGTAAATGCGACTCACCACAGTAGTTTGATGGACTCATAAAAAAGGAGCGAGAGAGAAAAGAAAAAGAGCGAGAGAGAGAAGAAGCAGTAGAAAACGTGAATGGAGATGTGATTGACAAGCGAATAGGCTAACGGAATGCTAATGCGCTGCTACACACGGCGCTCGTGGTTTAGATTAAGAGATTAAAGGCGGATGATGTCAAATTGATGTCAAACTATCATGTGCTGAAGAGCTGACGAGAGCTGAAGAGCATTTAATGTATTATTAAAAATTACTTTTTCATTTTTTCCTTTTAGAAATATTTAATAAATTATTACATCACTAATCAATACCAGCAATTGTCAAGCCCATGGACTGTCAGTGTGTTTGTTTTCCTCCCCATGTGCTCCCATTGACCTAGTCTCTCCCCTGTCTAATTAGTCATTCCATTCACCTGTGTTTCCCCAATTACCTCGTTGAGTTGAGTATTTATAGTGTGGTCTGCCCCTTGCTTTCTGTCCAGTGTTAAACGTCTTTGTGCTAAGTGTGTGTCTCCTGCCTGCCCTGTGATTCCCCGTTTTGGAATATGAAATACTGTTGTTTGAGAATTCTCCTACGTCTCCGCGTTCCTTCGTTCCTGCACAGTAGAGATCGTGACAGAATAACAATGAATAAATTAACAAATCAATGGTCTGTTTATTCACATGGTTGTATTTTGTCAAATAAATTAATATTATTTAATAATAGCCTACAATATATTTATATACAAATATAAGTACATTGTATTACAACAACAACAATGTATACTATTATAATTTATGTATATTACATCATTTAAATGCATTGACTAATAACACAAATCATGAATTTGTTATTTGTCAATTATTTAAATGTGTATATATATTCTTTTTCTATTCTATCTGTTTTCTTTTTTATATATTATATAATTAAAAAAAAAAAAAACCTTGCTATGTGTGCTGTTTTAAGCTAACTGAGACTTGTTATAGCACTTGCATATCATTGCTCTTTTGTTGATTTTGATTGATTCCATTGTCCTCATTTGTAAGTCACTTTGGATAAAAGCGTCTGCTAAATGACTAAATGTAAATGTAAAACAAAGCTACACGGAGCTACAAACAGCAGCACGCCAGGCAGGAACAGGAAGCAATCTCAAGTTCTTTTCTCTGTCATCTGGAAAATATGCAAGTGCTCCCACCAGCGCCTTTGCCGACCCCAGGCAGTTAACACACCTAATTCATCAGATCGTTAGGAGGGAGATCCATGAACTGAACCGAGGGCGTCAGACAAGAGAGACATACAAAATGTGCAGAGCAGTGGTACCCCAGGACTGGAATTGAGAACCACTGCATTAGAGCATGTAGCAAGATCGGCTCATTAAATTGATTTTGTCTACGAGCATAGATCACAGAAACCAAACTCATGAAATTTGTGCACAAAAGTTTTACTAACTAAACACTGGCACATACCTAGTCTAAACAAACATATACAGTCACTCATACAAACATAGGAAAAAGGCAGGGAAATACAAATGAATGAATGAAACCGTTAGAAACCAGAGAATGAACCATGAACCATCAGCATCTTTGGAACAAAGGGGTCTATTACGTATACTAAACCTCTCTTTCGTTTAGTTAAATGTACAACACTTCCATTGCCTTGGCCGTTGAACAAGCGTCCGGATGCAGTTTTGGATGAATGTCTTGGTTTGATAGTGTTGCAGTTGCGATCATATTCTTCCGGGTTGAAGAATGACGACTTCAGAGATATTATTCTGACTCAGTTGTGGTCGGGAGAGTTCTCTCCCATGGCATCACAGTCAGACAGGATGTATAACAACAGTAAGAGCAGAAGAAGAGATAAGAGCGTGAGGTCCCTGCGACAGTGCCCTTTAACTTATGTAGAGGTCACACCTCCAAAAGCCAATGGTAACTTAAACTTTTGGAGGGAATGTTTATGATCCTTTGTCTTCGTAAATGGTATATTGCATATGTAACTGGATTGGTGTTGAAAAAGACTATTACAAATTCTTATCATACTAATATGTTGCATAGGTATCAACATATACACTATCATTTAGATCAGTAAAATACAAATTCAGATCATTAAATTACGAATTCATACTAAAAATGGTATATGTGAGGTTACATTAGTAGGTCTATCATAAAGCATGCATGAAACATTATACAATACAAAAGACAACACTCAAAAACAGTAAGAATGCATAGAATGTCCTGGGGACATGCATGTTAATGCGTAGGAAGGTTTGTCTATTAATTAATGAAATAAGTCTTGCTCCATGGGCAGTATGTGTCTGTTTCAAAGTGAATTAAGTGAGAGAATCTCTCTCTACATTTCATTGGGTCATAAAGTTTATCTGGTTACTGTGGTAACCAGAGGTCTGTTCTGTCATTTTGGGTTATTTGCATTCAGAGGAGGGTCTCATAGACCCTCATGGTTGGCTTGTTGGGTTTAGGCTGTTGGATTAATTGTTAAATATAACCGATACTAATGTGTCTGATTTGTCCAGCCATTACAGTGTGTTGCAGCATTATTCTTGGTTCTAAAACAAATTTGGGTCTAAAAAAAGTTTGCAAAGCTTATGTTGTGAGATGTTTGTAAACCAGTCACAATTTACCAAAAAGACAAATAATGTCCTACTTATTTGGCAAATATCACATCAGAATTTTCAAAAAGTAATAATAACCAGATGATAATCAGACTTTTCTGAAAATAAACTTCTAACTGATGGTCAAAAGCTGCAATGAATTGGTAAGTGTTGATCCATTACTTTTGAGATGCTCTTGTGCTAACATATTCGATCTTTGTCAACTGTGACAATGCAGCATTTTGTTTTGATTTTCAGTTGTCAAAAATGGTTTACCTTAAATCTCAAATAGCATATACGATATAAAGGAATAGGGAGTGTTTCTCATGTTCCTAAAAAGAAGTTGAGTTGGCAACCCTACTATAGATGTTGTGGAGATTCATTCTCATATTAATATAGCTTTATGTTAATTATTGATTTGAATGAAGTTATGGACCTGACCCTGGTAAGAGTTTCTTGATTATATCTGGTTTAAAAAGTGTTTGTTTTAAAAGCGTAGTAAAACCTATTCTTTCTCTGGTTTGCCCTGCAGTGCTGTCCACGCTAATGCTAGCTCTGCGAAAGTACAAGATATTACGGCAGGAGAAAATTGCAACACAAGAGTTGGAAACAGTGGAGTTCTCTGAGAAAATCTTGAGTTTTGCCATCCCAGGGACAGAGTCCAGCCAAACAGTTCCTCTCCGGCACCCACGTCAGCGAGAGCACAAGCTCTGTCGGGAGGAGGTCACCACAAGTATCCGCATGTCTCTGCGTCACTCTCACCTCATTGGACCAGAAGACACAGTCTTTCAACAGTTTATGATGGACCGGCTGGCTGAAGCAGATGAAGACCCATATGTTCCACCCTTTGACTGTCTGCACACATATGCCTTTGAAGGGACAGGGTCTGTCACAGGCTCACTCAGCTCACTTGAATCTTCCACATTTGATCCCTGCATGAGTCAAACTCGTGATGCGGGGCAGCATCTCCTGCGGCTGTCACCCTGGCTAGGAGCAGCAGCTGACGAGACCTCATTCTGACCTGAGGATAACAAAAGGTTTCTAACGTGGCTTTTTTCCATACCTACCAATACTGAATTAATTAAACTGAACTTTTAAGGGTCAAAAGCAAAGAAAGTTATTGAACCCTATTCGTCTTCTGCTACTACTACTTCTAAAACTTTTTGGGAATCAGAGAATGTATATTGCTGAGCCCCTAAAGTTGGTATGATGGCCCTATATTGCACCAACATTCATCTTTGGGTAGCGGTATAATAGTAATCAAATTTACATTTTCGCTAATAACTATGAAACTGTGTGAGATATGATGTTTTACCTCTGATTCCTTGAGATCTCCTGAACAATTTGGTGATATACTGTTCCATTTCTATGTATAATTTTTTTGACCATTTTAAATGTTCTCTCTTTTCCACCTAATTCATACAGAATAACAATAAGAACAACACCATGTCCTAACTACACACGACATGACATGATTCCAGCGAAAGCAATTTGTCTGTCCCCACCAAATGCGACGCGACAGAATCAATCAAATATCACAGCCAATCAAAAGCGTGTATGGGTGGGCTCTCTCTGGAAGTGCACTGCACTCTCAATGAAAAGTTTATAATCTAATTCATAAATATTAAACCTTTTTAACATTATTAAATGTACAAACTGGGTGACTGATAACATCTTTGTTATGGAATGCACTCGTTGGTTCGATATTGAGTTCACAGTTTTAACGTATATATTTGCTTTAATTTATTTTCAAGATCTAAGGTAATCTAAGGGAAATCTATTGTTGCTTTCAGTATGGCAATAAGGTCACACAAAATAATATTTAAACTCATATTAGACACGTTTAACTTTGAATAAAACACATAATCACCTGATTATCTACTGTCATATAGTTTGTATGTTGTTTTCCAGCCGCTACGTTGCGGAAATAGAAACCGTTTCTAAATTAGAAATTTTGCGTGTCGCTCGTCACGGCTAGTTAGGACAAAAACTCTGATTAACATGGAAAAGCATCACATCGCATGTAGTTAGGACACGGTGTTAGAATAAGAATAAGAATAAGAATATATTTTGGGTGTGGCCAATGATCATATCTAACATACTACCAAACACCAAATAAACAAATAAATAAATCCAAGCCAAACAAATCACGCTCACACACTTCTATCACTATCCGATCATGAAAAGACTGGGTTTGAATGCTCTCTGCAATGTATAATAGTAGGCTACTTAGGGCAATTGCTTTAATTAGGGTACTGGATACAGCATTGAAATTAACTCTGAAGAAGTCACTGAAATAGACCATAAAACATGTACTAAACGTTTGTTTGCAAGACTTTTGAATGCTGGATTTTGTAGACTAGAGCTACAAAATTATGTGAAAATCATCAATATATTTAACTATTTTAGAGCCTTTATGTTAGAAAGGCTGTATGTGAGGGAGTGTCAGTCGTCATAAATATTAATGTGTTTCACACAAATCCAAAAGTTTGTTAAAGTTACTTATAAATGTTAATATTTAGATGAAATTAAAAAACTGAGAAGAGCATAGCCATTATACTAAACATAACAAATAACATTAAAGTGTGGAGATGAAGTGGGGGTGGGGACGTGCTTTGTGATGTGTATAATTAGGTTCAGTTTACAGTTTGTTATGTATTTGTCATCATTAGACATGCCTGGGCTGCAGCTTGTGGGTGGCATGTGTGCATTTGTTTATCATGTTGACATAGACAGCACTTACATGCAACACAGAACACATGAAGTTCTACTCTGTTGCTCTCCATCTCTCTCCCTAAATGAGTCCAGCACAGTTTTGGCGTGGGTTATGTTAGGGGATAAAATATACAGGGGCACCAGCACTGATATTACAAACCCCTAAGCAAATGTGCAGTTGCGCCTCTGATGACATACCACCAGACAACATATCTCATCTTAACATCCTGATAACATTGCAATGGCAACCGGGAAGCCAGATTCAAGCTGCTGGAGAAGATGACATCTGACAAATCTCTCTGTTTCTCATCAGTTACATCAAAAGGATTTCAATGACTGCACCAGACTGGTCAAGTAACATTAGCCATAGTCTATTTGAATTACTTTTGTTAATATTTATGTCTCTTTCATGATTTTATACCTTTGAGCATCTGAAATATCTTCTAGCAAGTAAGATAGCATAGCATCCTTAGGTCTTAAATCCTTTCATTCATGTAAATATATTTAAAATTATTTGATATTTTAAACATTAGTGCCTTTGATAGTATTTGCCATGTCGCAATTACCGACTGGCATGGTCATAAGGTTACAATGCAAACAGAGTGCTACGACAAAAGTTTGGTCATATTGCCTGTAATTATCAAGTAACCTGGAACACCTTGATTAACTGGTTCAGGGGCCTTTCCGTAGATTTCATCCTAAAAGTGTACGTACACACAAAAGCTAGATTTGCCAGAACCTGTGCAAAAATCATTTTATAAATCCCTGTCAGCGGAAGATTGTGCGTACATGTCTCCTCCCCAAAATCACCATATATGGAGCTTACAACGCCTAGTTTTATGATGCATAACCTCATCTGCATATCATTTCCATGCATATTCCCATCCATGTGACACCATGTTTAAAACCGTCAAAGGTACAAGACTTTAGTTAAATATGACATGCGGACTAAAATTGCTATTTGTACGGTACATTACATTGCTAAAAATCGTTCACGGTCCTTGTCTTGTTTTTGAATAAATATATCAAATTAAAATTGCACATAAAAACAAAATTGTATAAAATACTTCTCAGAGAATATTATTAGAATAGAATGGATCTCCTTCTTTTCCACTGGCCAAAGCAGTATATAATTGTTTTAAACAAATCAGATGTTTTAGGATATTTAAATGGGCTATAGTAGAATCAGAAATAGGCTACGGTGTGTGTAAATAAGAGTACATAATTGTCTGACGCGGCGTCTCTGACAAAATATTATAAAAAAGAAATGTGCAAATCTTACCGTTTGCTTCAGATTCTATTCTTCAATCACAATGCTATTTTCATAATGTTCTGAAGATCACAGAAGAAGTCTGCCTTCACGCGAAATAGACACCTCCGTGCAGACTGGTTGTGCAGTAGGCTAATATAATCGGACCTATTTAAACTTGCCAATGGACCGTTCGACCACCGAATCCAGCAGTGTCTGCCACAATATCAAAGTAAGTGCGCATATTGTTGATGTTTTTGCTAAAAATATTTTCTCTTAACTTGAGATCTGCAGTTTAAAGAAACATTACTGTGCTGTCATTAATGACACACTCCTTGATGTCATTAAAACAGCATGCAACAAGAAAAGTGATCAAAAAATAGCGCATTCACTACAAATACGTCTAAATATCTAAATTCATGTTTTGTTTAAATTTTGAATAATGACTTTATGTAATGTTAATGCTTAACTCCATTAATCAGCAGAATATTTTATCTAAATGTGTATATTAAAAGGAAAAGAGAGTCTAAAATCATTAATTCGCTATTATGCCAGTAAAAGAGTGCGTACGCACGGTCTAGAGCTCCCGTACAGTGCGCACATATTTACGCCACATTTATTTTTTATAAATCCCAATATGTACGTGGGAAATTGCATATGCACATTTCTATGCCCGTTTTGTGCATATGCAACGTTTATACATGAGGCCCCAGGTGTCTTTGATTGTGGTTGGAGCTGAAATCTTCAGGATGGTAGGTCTTCAGGAGCAGGGTTGGAGACCCTGGGCTTAAGATGTCTGCCCATAGAAGAATTAATAATAATAAAAAAAAAAAAAAAAAAAAAAAAAAAAACCCAACTGGTTCAATTTTTATTTTTTTTTTCCCCAGTTGCCACAACAAAAGTTTGGTCATCATATTATGTCGCAGTTACATAACAGACACATTTTTTGGTTATTTGGAGGAACATGATGGTTTTAGATGTTAAGAGAAGCTCTTTAGTTTTACCAGCTTCCATAATGTAAACCATACAGATTCTTACTTGTATTTTTCATAAAAGAATAAAGTGTTGTGAAATTAAAGATAGTGGAGAGTATGATATGATTTAGTAGAAACATTTGGAGAAAGATTAATAAACCCTTCACATGTTTAGCTAGTGTCTGGATTATTGTTATTGTGGTCTGCTTGCTCACACTGCTTACTCTATAAATAGGGATCTCACTAAATTATGCTGAATATCCTTAGATTTACTTTAGAACTACTAATGAACTACTAATGTAAAAATAACTTTGTTACTATGGTAAGAGATTATCTGTCCCTACTGAGCTAAAATATAGAATGTTATATGCGATACAATGGTTAAAAAAGAACATGAATGAATGAATTTTATTTTTCAGTTTGAATGTTGAATTCCTCAAGCAATATCTCTGACACACCTGTGCCAAATAAAAATTATTTCAAACTTCAGTCTCAGTTTTTGTGCATTTGCCACATAACTTTTTTTTTTTTTCTCTCTCTCTTTCTTGCATGACAAAATGCTACAGCTGGGACTATTTTAAAATTATGCACACATACAGAATTGAGGACTGATGTGTCAGAATTTATTTATGTGGTGAATCCCTAGCAGCATCTTTCTGTCCACTGAGATGACACACTCTCCCTCAGGTCTTGCCAAGTTTTGACATTAACATATCTCTTCTGGCAATTGCTCATTCAGAAAATTAAATCTCCCTAAAGACCCCAGGCCTTGAAACATGAAGAGCAATTAATGAACAAAAATACTCTTCTTTTGAATGTTGTAATATTCCACAGACATACCTATGGCAAGACATTTTATCATTTAATTCCCCTGTCCAACTCCAGATATCATGCAATTTTGACTCACTATAACTGGTATGAAAGATATTGAGAATGCTATTTTAACTAGTCATAGTTCCATTGACCTACATATTTTTATTTATTTATTTTTTATATATATAGTTACAAATGAGTTTTGATTAGTTAAGGTTAAAAATTGTAATTAAAAGGTATCTATAATGTTGAGCTAGATTTAATTCTAATATATAATTATCAAAGTACAATTTGAGATTTTTAATTTCTCCTGATTGACGTTATTCAAAATACATTTTAGACATGTTTAGTTCCTATGTCCTTGGTAGGGTGACCACCACCAAACAAACCAAATGTGGGACAATTACTAAGTTTGTGTGGGACAATGTGGGACAGCATTGTCCCAGACATTTTACGAACACTAAACATAACCTGAAACTGTTATATAATTCTCTGTCTAACTTGATTAAAACATTTGTATTCTACCTTTCAGCTTGTAAAAATACTTTGTCCTTTAATCCCTTCCAGAAAACACCATTACACCACAATGCAACATAACATGACTTTATTTTACATTACATTTTAAATTCAACATCAATCACCCCAAAGGCAGCAGGCATCATGTAGATAACTATTTCTGAAACAGTTCTGACCAAATCCAACTAAAATCCAAAAGAATTAATAATGAATAAAATATAAAACAACATGAAATTATTTCATTGACAGTCTTTATATTAAACTAAAAACTTTCATATGCTTAGAAAGGATGTGAGTTAAAACAACCACAGCAGGCAACAAGTTGATAAATTATGTTCCCTATCAAAAGCTACTCTCGATGCTGCATATCAAACGCTAATGAGAACATTCTTTGTTCGACCAGTTGTGAAGCATGTGTGTCAAACACTCTAAGAATTGGCTTAAATAACCTTGGTAGGTGACATAATTTGATTATGTGCACCTGAGGGTTATAAATAGACATGAGACGCACACATCTTCAGGTTTCTTTGTCTTTAGAGACTGCATTGTGTGTGTGTGTCACGCTGAAAGCAGTATCATTATAAACTGAAAGTGAAAGTTAAAAGCTTACTAGTCATGTCGAGTTAATCCGCAAAGAGATGCGTGCCTCCTTGTTTACAGCTCATCTCTGAAGAGGACTCGCATGAGTTTTGTTTGGGGTAAGAGCATGCTGCTCTTGCGTTCGAGGGCGGCAACTGTGAGCACTGCGATTCACTTCCTATCTGTGTGCTTCGCGTTCAGCTCGATTTCTTTTACAAAGAACGAGCTTCTGCACCCTCATTAAGATCGCACTTTGATCTGGCCGAGGCTCAAGATGTGGGTCCTCCCCTTTCTCTTGTGCTCTCGGGAGAGTTAGCCCGCTAGCGTCTCTTCCACCTGGGATATCATCATGTAGCCCTGTGCCTTTGAATCCACAATGGTCGAGTAATTAAAAGTTGAGGCACAAAAAAAACACCAGTGCCACTGGTGTTTCGGGGGTCAGCAATCTCCAGAGAGATGTTACAAGTTCGGCTGTTTCCTGCCTTGTTTCAGGACACCAAACACTTAACATTCCCCCCAGCAAAACAAAGTGTCACAGACAGTCTCCCTTTCACAGAATTTGGCAGCGTGGAAGCTACTGCCAAATAATCTCTGCTTAGGTCGTAAGGACTCCACAAGAAAGCTACAGGATACGGTTTTCATATCATCCTTCACGTTTCAACGGCGTGGTCTCCACTACCGTGAAACCGGAAGAAGCGTATTTGTTGACACAGGAAATGCAAGCTCTGTTGGACAAGGTGATTGTGAAACATCTCCCCTCCTAAACAGAGGGTCGAGCTGCTATAGCCAATATTTTCTGGTTCCCAGAAATGATGGGGAGTTGCGTCCAGTCTAGATTTTTGCGGGCTGACCGCTTTCTAAGAACGTAAAAGTTCAAAATGCTGACAATCAATAATTGTTTTCTCAGATCCAATCAGGGGATTCGTTATCGATAAATGATCTCTAGGACACGTACTTTAATTTAGAATCTATTTTGGGGGAAAAGCTTGCCAGTATCGGGTTCTTCCATTCGGCCTAGCCTTATCACCCCGCACATACGCAAACTGCATGGATTCAGCTTTAACATCGGCGACTGGCTGATTTGACCCAGTCTTAAGAGTGCGCTTCGACATCGGGATGTCGTCCTCGCCCATTTTAACTATCTGGGATTGAGACTCAATGCCAAGGAAAGCGTTTTCTCTCTTACCCAGGGGACAAGATATTTAGGGGTTAACAGGATTTGATCGTAATGTGGCCACAGCTGTCTCCTACACGTGTCGAATCCATTGTGAACACCCTGAAAGGATTTCAGGCAAGGCCAGAAAGTTACTGTACATTACTTTCAGAAAGTTCTAGGTCTCATGGAGACTGCATCCATGTGAAACCTTTGAACGTCTTGCACATGAGACCATTGTGACTCAGAGCCAGGGGATTTATAAGGGTTACACGCTAAGGGCTTCGTACCCTTTCTATGTGGTTCAGATCCCGGTTTTTGACTTTGGGTCCCACTCTAGGTACGTGTTGTCGTCGCAAAATGCTAACAACAGACGCTTCCCTCACGGGCTGGGGTGCGGTCTTGGATGACCGTACAGCCCAAAGGATCTGGAGAGGTTATGTTCTCGAATGGCACATCAATTGCCTCGGAATGATGGCTGTATTTCAGGCCCTGAAATACATCCTCCAGCAGGGGATACCATCCTAGTGCGGGGGGACAATACTGTGTTAGTTACTAACATAAGTCGCCAGAGCAGACTGCATCTGTGCCGCCGGAACAGGCTAGGACAGCAGGTTCTGCTTTGGACACAGGACAAGCTCCTGTACATCAAGGCAATTTACATTCTGGGACATATGAATGTGGGAGCAGATTCACTATCCAGACAAAGCTGGGAAACACAGGGATGGAAACTCAACTCTAAAGTATTCCGACGAATTTAGGGAGCACGCTGTTGCTGCCCTCGATGACGCTGAGTGCAAGCACTGTAATCACTTTGATCGGAGTGCTCCACTCGAGGCTTGCTTTCTTTCAGGAAGAGGCGAGCCTCTGCATCCTCGTTGCGATCATCTTTACACATTTCCTCCGACAGCTCTGTTCCCAGGAGTCCTGGCCAAGGTACGTTAACAAGGGTCTCGCCTCTTACAGATAGCGCCCCGTTGACCAACCAGAGTGTGGCTATCGGACCTAATATCCCTCCTTGATGGCTCGCTGTGGGCGATTCCGGTCAGGAGAGTTCTCCTATCTCTGGCACAGGGGACAGTATTTCATCCCCGGCCTGAGTTCTGGAACCTTCATCTCTGGCTCCTGAGGGGGACCACAAGAAATGTTGAGTTTCCAGTAGATGTTCTACAGACTATTCTGATTGCTAGTACTCCTTCCACTAGAAGAAGTTATGCCCTCAGATGGTGCTTTTTCGAAAGTCGGTGTATGACACACCATGCAGACCCAGTTCACTGCCAGGTTGTTTCAGTGCTGGAGTTCCTGCAAGAGAAATTGTCCTCAGACATGTCCTGGTACTTTCAGAGTCTATGTGACCACCAGTTCAGCCTGCCACGCTCTGATTGATGGTGTTTCTGTGGAAAAGCACCTTCCAGTCGCCCGCTTCATTCATGGAGCTCAGTGGTTGAGGCCGCCCACCAGAGCGACAGTCCCTTCATCGTACTTAGCCTTAGTGCCCTAAGGGTCTGGTTGGGACCCCATTTTGAACCACTAGATTCAGCGCCTATCAGGTTTCTGACTCTGAAGATGGTTTTTCTCATGGCTATTACTTTTGGGGATTTGCAGGCTCTGTCAGTCTCATTATTCTGCTTAGACTGGTCAAAACTATTTTGCATCCTCACCCTATTATCTTCCAAAAGTTCAATTCTCGACCGTATATCCAGTCGTTCTTAAAGCCTTCTGACCTCCACCATTTATGACACCGGAGCAAGAAGAACTTCACTTACTGTGTCCAGTACATGCTCTTCAGATTTACGTCCACCACACTAGCCAGAGCAGCTTTTCATATGCTATGGCTGTCACTAGACAAACAATGTCACATTGGGTGAGGGATGCTATTGCCCTAGCCTACAAGGCGCGCGGTCAAGCTTCATCTCTTGGAGTTAGGGCCCATTCAACCAGGTGGGTTGCATCCTATGTTAAGCCTCTGGCAAGAGGTGTCCCCTTGCATCAAGTGTGTGGTGCGGCAGGCTGGTCCTCTCCGCACACATTTGTCAGACTCTATAGTTTGGATGTCCATGCTACTCCGGGCTTGCATGTCCTTGAGTCAACATCCCAGAGTCATGTCTGAGACCTCTTCAATGTTTGTGCGCACACACTACACAACCTTGGGGGGTCCAGACACTTCCAGTGTGGCAGCGGTGGTATTCTCGTTCCTATTAGCGTTTGATACGCAGCATCGAGAGTAGCTTTTGGTAGGGAACGTCTCGGGTTACTTAACTGTAACCCTGTTCCCTGAAAAAGCAGGAAAGAGATGCTGCACCTCAATGCAGCACTGTAGGCGTGCCTGGACGTCTCTTCAGACAAAGGTTTAACCTGAAGATGTGTACGTCTCATGTCTATTTATAACCCTCAGGTGCACATAATCAAATGATATCATCTACCGAGGTTATTTAAGCCAATTCTTGGCGTGTTTGACACACATGCTTCACAACCGGTTGAACAAAGAACGTTCTCATTAGCGTTTGATACGCAGCATCTCGTTCCCGCTTTTTCAGGGAACAGGGTTACAGTCAAGTAACCAGAGACATTCTCCTCCAGCACCAGAGAGCACACTTGGTTGAAACACAAGAAAACAGCACCATACCAACCAAATATTAAAATCATGCTGGAGGCTCACATTATTCTATTATGTAAAGAGTTAGATATATTCTATATTGTAAAGAATGAATTATTTTACCTTACTTGTTCTTGAATTTATACTTTTTATTTGAACGTGCAGCCTCCAGTAGGGCCTTCTGCTTAAATGCATAGCTGTAGAACTCTTTACAACTGTATCCAAAGTTGTTCTTAATCTGAATTTCACACTTGATAAGATCTACAGAGCACCGGTTTCATTGGTCAGTCCATGCTGCAGTCATCAGGGAAAAAAACTCTCTCCACAAATGCATTGGTAACAGGGATACTTAAGAGAAAGGATGCAATTGCAGTCAAATTTGGTGTATTTGTGCCTTGGAGCAAGGTTGACCACTTCTTAGCAGCAGGAGCTGTTTTCTTTACAATTTCCTGTTGGCATGGTAAAGTAACACAGTATTCTTCATACAGTTCATCTATGTCCAGTTTTTCCTTTATCTGAAGGATATCCACCACATCACAAAGATGGGAGAATGTGAACTCTCTCTTCAGCCCCAAGGCTGCAACATTCATGTGGTAGCTGTTGTCGGAGAAGTCATACCACTTTTCAAGGTAGCTGAGCACAGACTCATAGAAATTGTAAAAATCCTGTTGGATTGCTGCTCTCTTTTGGTCTGTGAACTGTTGGAAGAGAGCACTGGTCTCTACACCAAAAAAAGCCATCCACTTGTCGCTGTTGAAGCTTTGTTCTGAGAGTGGACATAATTTCATATACAGTATCTCAAAAAAGTGAGTACAACCCTCACATTTCAGCAACTATTTTATTATAACTTCTCAAGGGACAATACTATAAAAATTAAACTTGGATTTATTTTAGAGTAGTCAATGTGCAACATGTATAGCAGTGTAGATTTACTATGCTCTGAAAATAAAATACAGCCATTATTGTCAAAACAGCTGGCAACAAAAGTGAGGACACCGTAAGTGAACATTTCAAAACTGTGTCCAAAGTGTCAATATTTTGTGTGAGCACCACTGTTATCTAGCATTGCCTTAATCCTCCTGGGCTTGGAATTGACCAGAGCTGCACAGGTTGTTGCTGGGATCCTCTTCCACTCCTCCATAATGACATCACAGAGCTGCTGGATGTTAGACACATGACGCTTCTCCACCTTCCGCTTGAGGATGTCCCACATGTGGTTAATAGGGTTCAGGTCTGGAGACATACTTGGCCACTCCATCACCTTCAGCTTCATCAGCAAGGCAATTGTCATCTTGGCCGTGTGTTTGGGGTCATTATCATGTTGGAAAACCCAGTTTCTGAAAGGAGGGCATCATGTTCTGCTTCAGAATGTCACAGTACATGCTGGAATCCATGTTTCCATCAATGAACCGCAGCTCCCCAGTACCAGCAGCACTCATGCAGCCCCAGACTATGATGCTACCACCACCATGCTTGACTCTAGGCAAGACATAATTTTCTTGGTACTCCTCACCAGGGTGTCACCACACATGCTGGACACCATTTGAGCCAAACAAGTTTATCTTAGTCTCATCAGACCACAGGACATGGTTCCAGTAATTCATGCTCTTGGACAGGTTGTCTTCAGCAAACTGTTTGCAGGCTTTCTTGTGAACCAGCTTCAGAAGAGGCTTCCTTCTGAGATGACGGCCATGCAAACTGACTTGTTGCAGTGTGTGGCGTATGGTCTGAGCACTGACAAGCTGACCTTTCACTTCTGCAACCTCTAAAGCAATGCTGGCAGCACTCATGCATATGTTTTTTGAAGCCAGCTTCTGCACCTGACACACATCACAAAGACTCAACTTCTTTGATTGACCCTTGCGAGGCCTGTTCCGAGTGAAACCCATCTTGGAAAACCTCTGTGTGACACTGACCACTGTACTGTAACTCAGTTTCAGGGTGTTACAGATCTTCTTATAGCCTAGGCCATCTTTGTGGAGAGTAACAATTCTAATTCTCAAATCCTCAGAGAGTTCTTTGCCATGAGGTGCCATGTTGAACATCCAGTGGTCAGTATGAGAGAATTGTACCCAAAGCACCAAATTTTAACTGCTCTAATACAAGATACACAAATTTGTATAGTCCTGTTAAGCAGACAAAAACATGTACATGATGACACGTGGCGTTGCATGATTAAACGACGTATAGCTGTTATCACTTAGGGTGTACTCACTTTTGTTGCCAGCTATTTTGACAATAATGGCTGTATGTTGAGCAGTGTTTGGTGTAACGCGTTACTGTAATTAAATTACTTATCCACTGAAAAAGTAAAGTAAGGGATTACTGTTAATTTTTAGGTAATTTAATTACAGTTACTTATAAAGTACTTGCGTTACATACAGTAAATAATTTGAAATCAAATTTACCATCTAAAGATACAATTGAACGCATCGGCTTTAACCCTCTGCACGCCGGCTCGTTCACTTTCAGATTTTCCTGATTCACAGAGAAACCTTAAATACTCAGATACATATAAGACTAAAATCAATACAATCAAAAAAGCCTGAAGTGTCTACTTTTAAATGAACGAATTCAAATCAAAAACTAATATTTCTGATTATGTAATCCGTATGAAAGCAAGGTACAGTCTTTCCCGTACCTAAAAGCTTGAAGTTTATACTTTTAAATGAACGAATTCAAATCGAAAACGAATATTCCTGATTATGTAATCCATATGAAAGCAAGGTACAGTCTTTCCCGTATCTGAAAGTTTGAAGTTTCTACTTTTAAATGAACGAATTCAAATCAAAAACTAATATTTATGATTATGTAATCCCTATGAAAGTAAAGCGAGACCAGTCTTTCCTGTATCTGAAAGCTTGAAGTTTCTACTTTTAAACAAATGAATTCAAACCAAAAACAAATATTCCTGATTATGTAATCCATATGAAAGCGAGGTACAGTCTGTCCCGTATCTAAAAGTTTGAAGTTTCTACTTTTAATTGAACGAATTCAAATCTAAAACGAATATTCCTGATTATGTAATCCGTATGAAAGCGAGGTACAGTCTTTCCCGTATCTGAAAACTTGAAGTTTCTACTTTTAAATGAACGAATTCAAATCGAAAACGAATATTATCTGATTATGTAATCCATATGAAACTAAAGCGAGATACAGTCTTTCCTGTATCTGAAAGCTTTAGGTGTCTACTTTTAAATGAACGAATTCAAATCAAAAACTAATACTTCTGATTATGTAATCCCTATGAAATCAGGGCTCCAGACTGCGACTAAAACGGTCGCATTTGCGACCAAAAATATTAATTTGCGAGTGAAGTTTTTGCTGAGGTCACCACTGGCGACTATATGTATTTACATGTTATGACTTAAAAATTTGCATGTAAGGCCTTTTTTCCTGATTGTTTTGCAATCACATCTTTTGTTATGTTCATGTATTAAACTTAAAATTAAAAGACAATGTTTTGAAAGACGAAAGGCAAAAAGTTTGAAACAGTCCCGCACAGCAGCACTGCTGCACACAGTCTGCTAAACGCAGCGCGAGATAGATCGAAATGACGGAGACGTGCAAGTAAAAGTGCAGAAAAGCTGTGTCTATTTCGTGCACAACTTGAAAAAATACAACAGGTAAAGCTGTCAGCTGTGTGGATATTGGCAATATCCTTAACAATTCTTGTTTATAATAATTACTAATATGGCTTCTTCTTATCAAGATTTTAGTCTATATGCTGTGTTCTGTTAATGCGTGAACTTCATATTATTTGAAGCGCACTTGCTGTCCAGTAACCGCAAAAAGCTTTGTGCTTTGTTACATTTTAATGAACAATATATCAGCTTTAAAATTATGTCAAATTCATAACGAAATTCAAACAATACAGTTTTGGTGCTCTTTAATGCGGACCACCAGCGTACACTTTCGGTAGTATAAATACAAGTAGTCCGCGTCCGCGCTGTCCGTGTACACATCTGGATTGCACAAGCGTAAAGTATAACACAGGCTTACTGCGGCAGGTGCGATCGCTTTAGCGCCTCAGTTAGTACGAAATGAACATGGTTTAATATCAAAAGGTAGGCTATTTTATAAGAGAGCCTACAGTACAACTTACTGAAATGTCTCGTGTAAAAGCTCATTCAGTGTTTCAAACTGCGGGAAACGTGTAAAGCTTGTAAACATTGCACTGTAATAATACATTTACCTCAGAATAACCATTCAGTGTCCATAAGCTCATCAGTCACCTAGAAAAATATCTATAAAGAGGAGCATTTTGCTATATTTATGCGCTATTGCATATTAATATTTTTACTTAATCTGTTGTCTACATGATTCAACTCTTCCTATAAAATTGCATTTTACTAATGACGAAAAACAGACAATGTGTGAAAGACATCATTTATAGGATGCACTGAGGAGGAGCTCAAACTACAATCAGTGGCCAAGTGATGCTTATGGTCCATGATATTGGTACAGATTCTGTGTAACGAATCATTCTTTGTGACTGTATATTTCAAGTTGGAAAAGACATTTAGTTCCCCACTTTAAGTGAACCTTAGTTCCCAGGTCGACCTGATCATCTACAAGATGGATTAAAATGCTGATAAAGTCAAGAAAAGATGAGACATAAACACATGGCAGTATGATTGAAATGTTAAAATGTAGGGGGGAAAATGAAATAATAATAATAAAATAGAACACTTTTATTCTGTGGCACCTAAAAAAATAATTTGGCGCCTAAGTTTTTTTTTTTTTTCTTATAGGAGCCAATGGCTCCTTACTAGATTTTTTTTGTCTGGAGCCCTGTGAAAGTAAAGTGGGACCAGTCATTCCCGTATCTGAAAGCTTGAAGTGTCTACTTTTAAATGAACGAATTCCAATCGAAAACAAATGTTATCTGATTATGTAATCCATATGAAACTGAGGTACAATCTTTCCTGTATCTGAGCTCATTATATGCAGTTACCTGCGCACAAACACCCTCACCTAGATACAAAATAAATAAATAAATTAAAAATAAATAAATAAAAAAAAATCAAGATTCATCTAATTTTCATCATTTTTGAAAGAAGACCTACTATGAGGAATTAATCTCATAAGAACAGCGCGATCTGACATGGCTTTATTCAGCAGAGAAGATCATTTCTGTAATTTATTCTTACCTACATTAGTTATTTTTACATAAACCTGTACAGATTTTACTAGTTGGGCTTTTCCTGAACATCTTGCCAAACTGAAATGTATTGTTTAACTTTTAAGCTTTTTTGTTATTCAGATATTTTGCAGAGTATTTCTATTTGTTAACCAAAGAAGGTTACATTTTTGATAAAAACTTTTAAGTATTACAGTTGTTTTAAAGCTAAAAGGCTAAACTATTCTATGTTTGACTCAAAATGAAAGAATAAAGAGTTTAATTTCTATTAAGGTTTATAGGGATTTTAAGATGTAGCCTAATTAGCGATTTGAATAATTAAGTTACTTAGTGAGTAACTAAGTTTCTTTTCAGACAGAGTAATTAGTAAAGTAATTTAAATACAATATTGATGAAGTAATTAGTAACTGTAATTAATTACTTTTTGAAAGTAACTTACCCAACACTGATGTTGAGTTATTTTCAGAGCACAGTAAATCTACACTGCTATACATGTTGCACATTGACTACTCTAAAATATATCCAAGTTTCATTTTTATAGTATTGTCCCTTGAGAAGATATAATAAAATAGTTGCTGAAATGTGAGGGGTGTACTCACTTTTGTGAGATACTGTAGCTCACAGACAGTACGGCCATCTGCCTCCAAAAGCAGAACCACCTCATGGAATATCTTCAGTACATTATTGAGGAAGGACAGGTAGGCCTGTAACTCAAGAGGATGCCCCTCACTATCTTGATCCTGTTTAAATAGTTTCCATAGCATCTTCGGACAATGTTCCTCTCCCAGTGACAAAAAAAATAAGTCTTGACTGCAGACCAGCTATCATATAGCCTTGAGACAACAGGCCATATACTCAACCATCTTGTTGGTACGTGTCTCAGGAAAGCCTGAAAATCTTCCTCCACAAAAGAAAATACAGCTTTCAATTCTTCTGTGTGCTTTGAGGAGGATGAGAAGTGACTAAAAATCGTGTTGACTGTGGTTTCAATGTCTATTTCCAGTCTGTCTCCAGCATATTTTGCACAGTTGTGCACTATGTGAGCCATACAGTTTTCCTTTATAATGCCAGAGTTTTCTGCTTTTAGCTTTTGGAAAACAGAATTGTGTTTGCCATAATTTACACTTGCATTATGCAGTGTATGCAGAAATCATATCAAGTTGTAGGTCATTCTCTTTTAGCTTGTTCATTTTCTGGCAATGTATTGAAGTAGATGATTTGTCACTGTCTTCATAAAAATCGAATAGCTTGTTTTTAAATCCCAGCTCTGGCGTCCAGTATCTCAGTGACAGTGGGAAAAGTTTTGTACTGCCATGATTTGACGCATCGGAAGCCGCAGAAAAAAAGGCGTGTGTGATTTTTTTCTCACCTAGGAGCTGAACCAGCGATGTTCTTAATTCTCTTAAACAGCGGGACATTTTCTCAATATGCAACGTGCAGGACAAGGGGTGAAAATGCTCTGCGATACAACGCAAAGTGGGATGGGTGGTCACCCTATTGGTTTCCTTGGTTTTGATAGTTATTGATTATCAATTGATTATGTTGACCTGTGTCCTGTTAAGTTCCTTGTTTTCTTGTGTATTTATATGCCCTCAATAAAAGTTCCTTTTTTGGTATTCTCTTTATGTTTTTGTGTAAAATATACTTTGGCTTGTTTTCATTGTCCGTGTTCTTCCTGGAAGTGTTTTGGTTTATCTGTGTTAATATAGAACTCTGCATTAAAATCTGCATCTCCTCTACCTTGCCTGAGCAACCGTCAAAATATAATTTTAGGTATTTTGAATTTTTACTTGTCAAACCTTAAGAGATACCTTGAACCTGATTTTTGAATAGGAAAATCTGACTGGGGAGAATTTCAATATCTGATATTAACATTCTTACTGGTGAAAATTACTTTATAGATATCAGAAATGTGATGCAAATACACAATTGCTTCAAAGTAACCAATCCGACCTTTGAAAATGTTGCATTCTACGGTTTTTTCTAAGAATTGTTTATAATAATAATTCCTGTGTTGTATTGCCATATATAAGGAACAATGTTTATACAGGTTCATTTAATGAAGGGGTGCCCAACCCGGTTCCTGGAGATCTACCTTCCTGCAGTTCAGTTCCAACCCTGATCAAACACACCTGTCTGTAATCATCAAGTTCTCCTTCAGATCCTAATTAGTTGGTTCAGTTGTGTTTGATCAGGAAGGCAGATCTGCAGGAACAGGGTTGGGCACCCCTGATTTAATGAATGTGAATGCATGTGAATTGTTGTTATTACCCACCCCTTGTTTCTATTTTGTCCAAGTGCTCAATTGTTTGTAATTGCTGTTACATATGCCAACTATACGGTGGCCCAGTAGTGCACAACACAACAAAATCTCAACAACACAATGAAATCGCCACAGCACAACTGAATTGGCACAACACAATGGAAACAAGCTGCACATAATGGAAACAAGTCACAACACAATGAAATTAGCACGACACAATGGAAATGGTCCTATATGTGCACACAAACGGGTCCCATCCATTTGCTACATATTGATGTGTGAGTTCTTCTTTAATACTTACAGCATTTCGTCTTTTTTAGCGCAGTTAAGAGTTGAAAGACCTATAATAAATATATATATATATATATATGTATATGTGTGTATATATATATATATATATATATATATATATACACACACACAATGTAATGAAAGAGCTGAGTTAATACAGGGTCTAATAATCTAACAATACCCACATTTTAATATCCAATATAATTTTATGAACCCTTGAAGTTTATGTAGGGCAATACATAATATATCAGCCTATTTCACAGTGCAGTTTCTATAACCCCAGATGAAAAAGAAACACTCTTAAATGTGTTAACAATGTACTTGAAATTCAGATATATTTATAGTACAACTGTACTCTGAACAGGCTTACTTCAAGTTACTTTTGTGGTGTTTTTGTCTGCGAACATGAAACATGAACATTTTTGATGATTTTCAGCGAAGGGGCATAAATCTGTCAGATATTGCTAAAATATATCAATTTTTGTTTTGAAGATGAACGAAAGTCTTTGTCATGGATCCGGTCCATGGACTTCCATTCGCTCGCCACCAGAGGTCACTCCTCCATCATATTGACTCTCACACCACACAGACTGTTACACATCATCCTGGACTACATTTCCCGGCAGCCATTTCACTAATCACGAGCTCACACCTGAGACCAATCAGACAATCACACACCCTACATAAACCATGGACTTCCTTGTTTAGATCGCCGAGTATTGTTATGCGCGTATCGCTCTCTAAGTGATAGCTGCTTTACAGAGCCATTCCGTGTTTCTGTTTAGTTCCAGTATTGATCTGCGTTTATCACTCTCCTAGTGTTAGCTGCGTTATGAAACCTGTTTCTTGTTTTTCTAGCCTGTGTTCCCTGGATTTACCTTTGTCTAGCTGTTTGGACTCTGTTTATGTCTCGCCTGGATTATTGCTCATGTTTCTAGATTACCCCTATTGTCAAGCCCTCTGGATAACGTTTGCTGTAGACTGACTCACGCCTGGTTTTGGATTATTCTTGTATCTCGTCTGTGCCATACCTGTTTTCTGGTTTTTTGACCCTGCCTATGTTTTTGACCACATCTCTGTAAATAAAGTTTGCCAATGAATCCACACGTCTCTCGTCTTGTTTGCCCCGTTACAGTCTTAAATGTTTTTGAACAATATGAGGGTGAGTACTTGATTACAGAGTTTAGAATTTCTATCTATCTATCTATATCTGTCTGTCTGTCTATATCTATCTATCTATCTATCTGTATGTATGTACGTACGTATTTCTTTATTCATTTATTTGTTTAGTCAGTTAGTTTTTGGGTGAACTGTTAAATTAAATAGAACATTCATTGTTATTTCTTTGTTTATCCCAGCTTCTTAAAGTGTCTATGTGTGTAGATTTGGAACCTCAAATAATTTTGTAACTCTGGGCAAATATTTAATTTCTGTTACTTGTCATTGCCAGTCGAAAAGTGTTTATTATTTTTTTTTTCTTCAGTAGCTACATTCAATTTGACCAATCAGAGCCAAAGTTTTCAAAGAGATTTTTTATTTTTTATTTTTTTCCTCCAGGTAATAGTCTAATCACACCACCATATGCTGTTGAGAAGGTAGCATGTTGTTAGAAGAAATCATCCCAGTTTATATTGGAATCTATTATTCAGAACATTTTCAATATACAATAAATAATTTAATAAATTGATTCTTAGTATATAAGAAAATATATTTTATTTGTGTGTAGGGATATCTTTGTGTTTGTCTCATACATAATGGAAATTCACTCATAGTGGAAACCGAAATTCGAGCTGGAAGCTGGAATACAGGGAAAAGTAAAGATGAAATTAGATCCAAAATCTCACAAATTATATTTCTAGAAATCCAGATGAGTTTCAGAAATCTTTGTGTAAACCTAATGTCACATTCAGGTCTTTCTCTTAGACTCTTCTGATGTCTTTCTGTACAGTATGCGTGCCTTCAAAGTGTCTGAGACAGTGTCAATACCCTAAAGGATGGATTCTGTTTGCCAGCGAGAGCAGAAGACATCCTCGTTGCATTTGGTTGCATCACAGTAAATTAAATAACACCTTGCTGATTTCACTGACATGATGCTCATACAGGCAAAGCCTCCACCTGGTATTGCATCACTGCTGTTAAATCTGTTGTGTGTATGGCATACAGTTAGGGAGAAAGCTGCCCTTTAACGTTAACCCTGACAAATGGCAGTGATGCAATAAAGAAACCACAGCACATCAGCACTGGACTGTTTCTGTGATAGAAGATGGAAGAATGAATGTATGGGCAAATACATCCAAGCAGAAATGTAACACTGAATGTGTGTCAGGATGAGCAAAGTTACATACCGTTAGTGTGCCTAACAGTAAAAAAGGGGGAAAGTGTCCAAATAAATGTGGATCTGGTATGCTCACCTTTGTCGGGGGAGTTGTGAAGGCAGGGAGTGTGGAGATGGGTTCGGCCCAGGAAAAGTGTGAGGTCCCAGCAGCGACACACACTCTCCTCTCCTCAATCGAATGTTGTCTGTTCAATTTTTAGAAAGCAGATGTAGCAGCTAAATTGGGTAAGTGACCTCAGAGTTGTTTCAGGTCAGTGCACTTCAGAGGTATTCAGCACATGGTGTGATGGCACAGACATTCTAATTATGATGACACACAGCAATTCTTATTTTACTTCACAAATCTTAAACTCTGCAGGAGACCCCTATTTTAACACTGAAAAAAATTTAACGACCCCCATACACCCCCCACCCCACCCCACCCCACACTAGCAGACATTCATTTAATTTAATGTGACTGTCAGTTGTTTACGTTTGTAATAAATGCAAAAACAGCAGAATGCAAACAATTAGCTGCAACTTGCAACTACTGATTTTTTCCCAACAACAGGTTACACTTTTTTTTTCCTAAACCTGATGAACAAATAACAGCAGCACATTTTAATTTGTTAATGTAAATATCAAACAAATCTATCCATTTCACTTATTACCTTAAAAAACGTGTAACAACATGTAAGGGTTCACAAGGACAAACTTTTCTTTTCAGGCTCTGCTTTTTAACTGATGAACAAACAACAGAAGCAAATTAAAATCTACTAACATGAATATCATTTAATCAGATAATTAACCTTTTGAGCGGTACAGTCCCACATATGGGATTCTTATTTCCGTGCCCTTGGGAGTACGGTCCCACATATGGGATTTAGAACGTTCGATGACGTCACACAACTGCCAAATTCAAACTGAGGTTTCGCGTGTTTATTGGCGCTGAGCCCGAGAGAGACCTGCACTGCGATTGTCATATTATCACAACAATGCAGTGTTCTTAACCACATAATGTATATTTTAGGTTTCAGACATTTAAATACACCTAAGTACTGGTAAAACAATACATTTAGAGCTTGTAAAATACACACATATGTCTATGGAAGCAACAATAACAATCCATTCAAATTTAATTTGCTGATGTGTTTTATTCATATCAGATACACATAGTGTAAGTAACTATAAAGTTCACTCTATTCTTCACCCAGTTCACCAGCCACTTACTTGCATGTATTTCAGGAGAAATTGATGAATTCACGTGCTGTAAATCCGACTGACAGGACTCTCTGAACTGCGGGGCGAACAAACATGGCGGCGCCCATCTCACGTTACAGATCAAGATCAAGATCATTTATAAAGGTTTTTTTTAATGACAAAACACACTCATTTGTACATATTTGTGAATCGGAATATCAGATTGTTCATGACATGGTAAGCAAGTTTGTGAATATTTTAAATAAAAAAGATAAAACGAAATAAAAACGATCCATCTGTCTTCCATTGTTATTGTGGCCGCGGTGTGTCACGTGACAAGCATGACGCGTCGCCATGGAAACAGTAAGGGGCAACGTTCTAAAATAACGGTCACCTAAAAAACACTCACTCTGGGGGGACCGCTAGAATATTTTAAACTCACCAGCGAAAGGGTTAATGTATTATTGTATTTTTGTATTCTAAAAACTAAAAACATACACCAGTTAAAACACAACAATAACCACTGTATAATAACTATTTGCATATTTTAAGTTGATTTTAATTGTTTTAATGTGGCTATTTATTGTGAACTCTGGGCCTGCATATCTAGGGCTAGAGATTGGATATTAGGCATGATTTTTGTGACAGCCAGACGAAAGTCACTTCTAAATACTCCATGTCCACCTCTTGTGCGGTGAATGGATTCATTACCCATGTACATTTGGCGACATGTTTATCAACATCCGAAAATCGTGATTTCATCTCTTCCTGTAGCCGTTCCATGTGAAGTGTGAACTCTTTGCTCAAGGATTCAGGTAAATTTCCCCCAGTCTGTTTGAGAAGTGATGGAAAATGGTGTAGGTCTCGTTTTATCAGCTTATTCTTCCTGGAGTCCACTTTATGCACAAATGCGTCAATAATTTCCTTGCATTCCAGCACATTTGCATCCGCGCTTGTTTGTTTCATTATAGAGGGTGAAAATATCCTCCAGGTATGATGTTCTGATAAGAAATTCATCTGTCATTTCATCAAACAGTTTCTGGTTGTTCAGTTTCAGGAACTCCTTTATTTTTTCTTTCAGTTCAATAAAACGAACCAACACTTGGCCTCTTGATAGCCAGCGCACTTCAGTATGGAGGAGGAGTGTCTGATGTACCTCATCTTCTCTAGCACAGCTCCGCAAAGATTAGCTTGTTTACCTGATGGGCTTTAATAAAGTTAACGATCTTTACAACTGTCAAGCGTTTCATTAACTTCATCAGAGAGGTGTTTGCTGGCCAAGGCTTGACGGTGTATCATACAGTGAAACACAAGACAGTGGGGAGCCTTTTCCTTCAAATGTGTATTGAAGCCCTTATTTTTTCCCATCATTGAAGCAGCTCTATCTGTGCAGCATGCGACTAAATTATTATAGGGAATGTGATGTTTGGTGAAGTACGTGTCAATTGTGTGGAAAATATCTTCTCCTCGTGTTGTTGTAGACAAATTAGCTGAAAAAAGTATGTCCTGCTTTATTTCGGCGTCTTCAATGTACTGCACATATGCAATGAGGACTGCTTCATCTGCCACAGTAGAGGTTTGGTCAAGTTGGATGAAAAATTCTGTCCTTTATTGTATTATTAGAGAGAGGTACAGTTTTTAGTTTTGAAGCCAACTATGCCCCGCACATTATTTCTGCCATTTTTACACATGTGGGTTTGAGCAGAGTTTCCCCGATGGTGTGTTGCTTTTTTGATTGGGAAAATAGGAGAGCGCACTCGAAGGATGCAACCGTCGCCTGTCTATTTTCATGTCCAGCTCTAGTAAAAGCATCTCTGATGTTCTGGGGTCTATTTGACATAAGTTATTTTTTCCTTAGGAAAAATTCTCTGGGTTTACCAACCACCTGTGGGTGTTTGGTGCTCTGATGTCTCATCAGTTTGCAGGGCTTCATGCTTTCATTCGTTAGTCTTTCACCACAGATTACACACTCAATTCTCACCTTGTCCATCGCTTCAATGAAACCGAATTCAAGATAACTGTCCAAATAAGTCCTTGTTTTCTTTTTAGCACATTCATTTTTATCTTCTCCCTGGCGCTTTGCCATATTTTCTCTTTGCTTCGTCTTTTTTTAAAGTTACATCTGTACGTTCCCACTCTCGCGATACACTGCAAAAAAATCTTGACGTTAAGGAAATTTCTTCTCTTTTCATATATGAATTATTTTTAAAATATTAAGAATTTAATTATTTATCGTGATGTTATACATGAAATAAATAATAAAAAAAGAGTGTGCTTGGCGACCCCTCGAAAATCATTAGCGACCCCCGGGTTGGGAACCACTGGCATACATCACCCAAGAGTGCAGCTGCCTGAGCCGCAGCGAATGGTTTCTCATTGGGACCATATATTTCTATGTAGATTTTTTTGTTCCATTTTTCCTTAGGGTTTCTTTGCTCATCCCAGAATGTAATTGCAGGAAAGTACCTTAATTTCAAGAGGCCAAGGTGGAGACACTCCTTTATATCATGGCCCACTGAGTTGGCCAGTTCAAGTGCCCTGCCAATTGTGTGGAGGTATCCAAAACCTTTTCTTTCCACCAAGTCTTGGATTAGATCCTTGGTCGTACGACACCCTACAACCTTAGCCAGCAACCTTAGAGGGGAGGGGGAGGGGGGGTTCAGGTTGTTTTAAAGTGTCGAACGAGATTCGGTAATTTCTTTCATGTAAGTGAAATAAAAGGACCCGAATGAGGGCCTGCCCGATGACCGGCCAGCTCATACTAAAAGGCTGTCCAAGTATTTGTGAAGCCACCTTGACCTTTTGCTTCAGACAGCAGTGTGTACAGTGTGGTGTTAAGGTGGTTTGCCACCGGCTGTACGACATGACGCAGGCCCAGCTTGTGCTCATTGCCTCAAAGTCAAGAGCATGGGGGTCTCTTCAAGGAGGTGGTGGATAGCAGTGGGCTTGTAGAAATCTTTGGCATCCAGTCTGAGAGAGAAGTGTCCCTTCAAAAGAAACACTGCTTCAACTCTTGCGTGTGTCCGGCATATTGCTTTTCTGGCCAAGTCGTTCATGTGCTCCACATATGACCTGGCCTTTTGGAGGATCTTTCTTGTGTGGTTTGGGCTGTGTACCACACAGGTCACTATGACCCTGCTCACTGGGTGTCTTGTCAGCGCAGCATGAATGTGAGGTGTGTTGGCATAAAGCTGCACAAATGTGATGCCAGAGTCCTTGACCGTACCGGTGAAAATGTCCATTAGTTGTCTGTCAATGGTTAAGAGGTGGTGGTCAAGGTTTGATTGAAAGCTGGCAGCCTCAGGAATGGCAGTGGCAGTGTACAGTGTTCTCCTGTTTCCCACAAACTCCTGGGGTTCATATCTCGACCACATTAGGTCAGTCCCTGGATCTTTTGCAGAGAGGGTGCATGGAGCGTGGCATATAATGGAGTGTACACCTTTTTTGTTCACCAGGGATGAAATTTCCAGTGTTCTTTCGTCTTCTCGTCAGAAAGATGAAAATTTTTGGGTTGGGTCAACCTGTTGGATTGCCTGCATAAGTATCTCCAGTATGAATGATTGGTCGTGCCGTAGAACGTGCATAAGTCCCATGTTGTTCAGGTTGGCCTTCATCACAGTTGGACGTTGCATGTCTTCTGGAGGCAGTGATTTAAATTTTTCAGCAAAGACATCCAAGATTGCATTTATTATTTGTGCTGCGTTGGCCCTTGCATCTCGGTGCAGAACACCGGATGCGGGTTCTTGTTTTCTGCCATCATGCAACAAATGTTTAAGATTTATCCACCATCCACAAAAGACAGGGTGTGTCCGAAAGTTCGGGTCAGTGCAGAAAGTCCCTCGGTGTTGTAGTCCGTAAGTTGGAGGTGTTTTTTCCTGAGTTCCAGTGGGTTTGGAGGGTCGGCCCCATGACCTTCCCCACAAGCAAGTAGTGCAGGTGTGCTTTTATTGCCATCAGATTTTTAAGTTTGATGACAATGCCATCAATGTCATAGTCGTAGTTTGTGTTCTTTGCTTGGGTGACAGTAGTGGGGAAAAGGGGGATGTGGACATCCTCATCTCTCAAGAATGCTTCTACAGTGTTGAGGCTGCAGAATGTGTTAAGCAAGTTTTTTTTGTGTTCTCACTACATGCCCCATTGAACACGTACCCATAGAGATAGTCAAGCTCCTCATCCGTGTACTCAAAAGTACGGTCTATGGGTTGGTCCATATTTTCTGTTAAGGAAGGAACAGACGATGATAAGCTGGGTTACCAGATCTAGGATGAAAGAAATAAGACATGTGAAAGCGAAGTGAAGTTTCGATCTGACCATCAAGCAAAACATCCTGATCCCTCCCAAAACATGAAATTAGGACTGAAAAGGGGGTTGAATTGTGTATTGTGAAAAACCACCATCAAACCATTTTTATGGACCAATGTCCATAAAAGGTGAAGGGCCATCAATAGCGAAGCATCAAGAGCAAAGTTCATCCATAACTCAGTACCTCCAAGATGTCCATGAAAAGTGAAGGGGTCCATCAACAGTGAAGTGAAATGCATGGAGTGGATGGAGGGCTGGCATACCTGAGAATTCTCTCAAAAACGTCCATAAGATAGCCAAAAGGGGGTGAGAGATTGGATAAAGCCTCCACAATATCCATGAAAAGTGAAGGGTCACCAAGAGGAAAGAATCAAGAGCGAAGTGAAAAGCAGGAAAAGTGGAGGTAGGACTGAAAAATTAAGAAAAAATGTCTATATGATGGCTAAAAGGGGCTGAAAGCTTGGATAAAACCTCCAAAATGTCCTTGAAAAGTTAAGGGGTCCATCAAAAGTGAAGTGAAATTTAGAGGAACTGGAAGGAGGGCTGAAAAACCTGAGAAAACTGTCAAAAACATCCATAAGATAGCCAAAAGGAGGTGAGAGACTGGATAAAACCTCCACATTCTCCATGAAAAGTGAAGGGCCATCAAGAGTGAAGTGAAACAATCCATCCATGAGGCAAAACCTCCAGATTCCTCCTGAAATGTAGAGGAAGTGGAAGTAGGAGTGAAAAACTTGAGAAAACCAAGAGAAACGTCCACAAGGTGGTCAAAAGGGGCTGGCATATTGGATAAAACCTCCAATGTCCATGAAAATTTCAGGTCCAAATGGAAGATGGGGTGAAAAAGATGAAAAAAAGCCCATCGATAGAGGTCCAAAACGATGGAGAAAACAATCCACAACCACCAGGAAAGGTCAAAAGTCGAGGGTTGAGAAGCATCAAGCTTCTACCAGATTTCCCTTTTAAAATTAATGGCAAACCAGACCGACGACATCCCCACAAGAACAGGAACCCAACTAAAACCACACAAAAAAAACCACACAAAACCTACCAAAACCACTCAAAAACACCTGAAAACCCAAGTAAAACCAACAGGAACCCAACCAAAACCACACAAAACCTACCAAAACCATGGTAACCATTTGTCATTTATTGGTTATCCCTTTCAAAGCGAGCATAGAAGTCATTTAGCTCATTAAGGAAGGAGATATGGAGTTACATTTATGTCGGGTGAGGATTTTTTTGGCCATATCCACACACATATTTACTTGAGAGGTATCAGGCAGAATAGGCTGCCAGGGTGGAGACCAGGTGTTCAGGAACGGCCTCTTCGGGAGATTCTGCAGTGATCGCTGCCACCTCGGGAGAAGTGTGTATGGCCCAGACACACAAAATGGCATCCGCCATCATCAGAAGGACAGCAGACAGTGGAAGAACCGCTGAGGCCGTCAGGATGCCAGCCGCTCGCACTAGTCTTGTCCGCCCCAAGACAGGTCCAGTAGACGAGATGGTGCAGCTCCCCCCAAAAACATCTTCCTCCACCTCTCCCATGCTGAAGGGAGAGGTACATGGAGATGTACCACCAGCCAGTAATTATCTCAAAATAGACCAGACCATTATTCTAACACTAAATATACACATAAATATAATTCTGTCATGACAACTCTCGGAGGGATTGGCATGGTAATGTACATGACAATGTGAATGTGTTTGGTCTTGGCAGAATAGATCTGCTACGCTGCTGCTGCTTCTGCTGCGGCAGAGCAAGTACCGAGACTTGCTACTGCCAATACATCCACAACATGCTGCTGTGAGCATGTAAGAAATACTGCTGCTGCACATATAACATATATGGAATAACCCTCATATAGCATACATGAATCACCCCATAGCAGATCTATACAGGTAGAGCTGGGGAAGGTGGAGGGTTTCTGAAACACACTTCAACTGCTACAGCAAGCACTAGTCATATATTGGAATGTTGAGCAGCGAGCTCAATGGCTACCAATACAAGAGAGAACCAATCAGCTGTGCCATGTGATGATATCATTATGTCAGATTGAGTTAGACTTATTGGACGGCGCCATCTAGAGTTTCATGCCAGAACTTTGTATTTGTCTTCCTGTAGCTGAAACAGTAGAGCAGTAGTGCTAACAACAGCATAGGTTCCGCTTTACGGGAATGAATCACGTGTTATGCACAATAAAACCCGAATGCAAGTCGCTTCATATAAAATTGATATGTCAAATGCATATGTAGCCATTTATGAGCACTATATTTATGTATACTACTTAACAGCTGCATTACATTTAATGCTATTATTCAAGAGAAAGAACACTGCATATGAATACAAGTGTCAGAACTGTGGAGGAATAAGCCTGGACTCATTGGCCATTATAATTCTCTCTGTGGATAACACCCTACAAATTTCACTCCTGTCTGCCATTCAACTACAAAGCATCACTGAGAAGAGACGAGTAACACTGACAATTCATACTCTTTCATGGCATAAGAAATTTGTGTTTTCCTTGGAATTCATTCTCTGGGACGAGAAGTCTTATTTTAACAAAGAAACAAAGATTTGACCTTCCCGATCAGACATAATCTTCCTTAACCTGATAACAGAAAATTCCCAAAGATGACTTCTCTCAACCATCAGTCAAAAGAATAGTAGGTATTCAAGAGGGGTTTGAAAATCAATTGTCCTTTTTATTGTTCACTAAATAGGCTTAAAAAAAAAAAAAAAAAAAAAAAAAAAAAAAAAAAAAAAAACCTTCAGACATTTTTCATTTCTTATTCTTCAAAATGTAAAACTAAAAGTGTTGGCAAGTTTATTGTTCTTGCAGTTAAACAGGGATATCAGTTTTCTGCGATACCAGGATTCTCAAGGACTCTGTGTCACGTCTGCTTTGACTGTGGTATTTATCACCAGTGAAAAAAACATATACAAAACTGCATTAATTTGCAAACTTAAGATTTTCAACAAAATTATAAAACCATCAGTATTGCACATACCTATGCAAGCTTTCACTTTATAATACAAACGAGTTTCAGTGTAGCTTCATGAAATCATGTACATCTTTGTAAACAGTGACTGCTGGATAGTGTTTAATATCATAGAGGTTAAACTTTTTTTATTACATACAGTAGCATATACTCCTAAAGCATATTTAAACTTTACAATTAATAATAATAAGATTAATAATAATAATAATAATAAGATTAATAATAATAATAAGAAATAAATTGCTACATATGACCTTTGCTGTAAACAATTTTTGAGCTAGACTGAAACTACACATCACAATAAAGTGAATGCTTAAAGTCTATATATAAACTGACAAGCTGAGGTTTACAAAAACCTTTCCACAAATATTTATCTGAAACAAATTTAAACAAATAAACAAGATCTAGAAATATTTGAGCTTTAACCATGTGGAATTATAAGATGTAGACGTTCTGAAAATTACAGGTCTGTCATTATGAATATATCTTAAATTTATCCAGTGGCTTATATACAGTGCAGCAGGTTTCCTCAACCGCATCCCTGGAGGGCCACGCACAGTAGAGTTTAGCTTAAACCATCATCAAACTCACCTATCCGTAATTTTCTTTAAGTCTGTAACTGTAATTAACTCTCGTTAATTTATGAGGTAATGAATACAGTTTACTGGTCCAAGCCTCCACTCAGTTTTAGTTGAGAATAACATCTCAACAGCCATTTATGAGCGCTTGTAATGGTGTACTTTACAGTGTCCACGCTGGCAGTGTCCTGGATAGGCATCTGCTTACATCTTATTTGGAAAGGCACAGAAAATGACTTTCAAACAAATAACGAATTCTACCAGATAATTGAAAATAAATAAATAAATAAATAAATAAATAAATAAATAAATAAATAAATAAATATATTCAGCAGAGACAGTCACACTCTTGTGTTTGCTGGATAACGGGTGAGCCAGGGAAAGCACAATATTTACATAAACCTCTCAAACCACTATGCAATACTGAGTGTGTGAAATGAATGAGTGTAAACACTATGAATGATATAATGAATGCAAATCAATCAACCGTGTTACTGTCTCTGTGTGTCTCTTGGAAATCAGAGCTATGCCAAGAGTAATATCTAATATAATGAATCATATACATTTTTACTATCTATTTAAATTAACTTGTACTCTACGATACATAATGTTACTCTGTCTCACTCTTTCCTGAAGCCGACAAGCAGACATGAGTTTATGGATGACTGTCCTGATATAAAAATTATACAATGTCTGGAAAATGAATGAATGAATGAATGAACGATTGAATGAATGAATGAATGAATAAATAATATTTTCCTTGCATTTAAAACTTAGTATTATTGTAGATATTATAGATATTTAATGAAAAGTTAGAATTATAATAATAATAATAATAATAAAAAAAAAACGTAATGGATCATACCAGGCATATATTGATGCCTATATATTATATATATTGATTGATATTAAAATTAAGGGAACAGAATTATATTTAAAACTGGCTCATGTGATTTGACTTTATTTGGTTTAAGCCCACTTACGGTTTTATTTGAAAACAGATACAAATTTCTGAGATTGCTACAGATACGGTAATTGACCTATCGGTAAGCCCGGCCCCCCTTAGTTACTGTTGCTCCCTCCGACAAACAAACGGAGCTGCTCACTCTTTTACAATGACAGCTCTCAGTGTGCAAACCTTGTCCCACGATGTTTTCGAACAATTTTGGACACAGAAGGGCCACCATTCAAGTGTGAATTAAATATTACATGGAGGGATATATAAAATATTTTAAAATAAATACGGTGGGTAACTCAAAGCGAGGGATTACAGATCACAATGCAAGCTGGAGAAGTCTCATATTACGGTCATCACGTAATATGAGACAGAAGTCTCATATTACGGATGACAACATGCAGGATCAACACTGTTCATGTATCGCAGGGTACGATTAAATTAATGTACATTTATCCAGTTTAATATGGAGAGGCTCTGAAATGTAGACCTTCGTTTATGTGTTTTTGACCTACACTGTACATGACGTGAGAACAGTCCGCTATTTAGGTTTGTATGTTAGCATGAATGCACTAACTTTAATGTTAGTTTTAGCCAGAGGTACCTTGCTGAAACGCAAGATAACATTAACGTTCTGCTTGAGCAAATGAAAATTGTAACTTAATGAGAGTATGACAATGAGAAAATGAACATTTTTGTTTTCGTTGGGATTGGGGTTGAATGCTTAGGGGCATTTTGCTCTGTTTTGTTTGGGTTTAGGAAATGTAATAAAATAAATTCTATTGCCTATCCTCTCAGCATACCTGGAATTAGTGTTACAAGTACACCAGGCACATCGTTTTTCATTTTTGTAGCATAAACACTATCAAACCGATGCGAGCTTCGGATCTTTCAATGTTTCTCTATGGTGCTGAAACAAAGATGTCCGAGTTCCGCTCCCCATGCATCTTATACTCGACTGCCATTGGCTCATCTGTGTTCGAGGGGAGGGGCTTACCGATAGGTCAATTGTCTCCGCTGCACATCCAATATTTTAACATTTCAGAAAAGATGGATCACTGTCTGTCCAACTGAGATTTTATGCATATAAGGATAAGTGTCATGATTTTTGGTAGTACTACAGCACAATATTAGCACCGTTTGTTTGGTTTTTGGATCTGATAGAATGTTTGGTCTCTGAAGACCTTAATAGGCTTAATCTTTGATTAAGGTTGAAACTAAACTCTTCAGGGCAGTGGCCAGATCTGAGGAACCTACAGTGCACTTACCAAATCAAACTCTGGTACTATGATTTTTTTTTCTGCAAATCTGATGAAGCCAACAAACAAAATGCAGACCTTACACCTTGCCTTTACACATTTAGAGCAATAACAGTTATGTTCTCAGATGTTTATAGGCCAAAGTTCTCCTTGATAGGAAAGGCTAGGAGAAAATACTGCTTCGTTCGAGATTTCCATACAGGTCTGCTAGTTTTTTGAAGCGTGGCCCCCAGTTGCTGAGGTAGTCATAACTCTGCTCTGAATCTGAACTGGGTGATTCCAGCGTGCTTAGAGACTCTGCTACGGAGCCATTTCCCTCAAATGCATACGTCTGCAGTGAATCATACGGTGGTGCAGAGGGATCCACATCAGTCACTTTCAGCCTGTCCCAGATAAACTCTTGAAAGACAATGTTGTCAGGGAGTATTTTATAAGATGTCCTGGAGGTAGCAGAAGCTGAGTATGGGTAGACAGAGGCTGTTTCTGGACTGACATCCTGGACCTTTGAATCACGTATGATACTGAGATTACGCAGGGTGACCATATCGAAAGCTTCCGTATCTTCTTCACCTCCTCCTTCATCATCATACCGAACAATATTCTCCCTCACATCACGCTCGTCCTCGATGAAAAGAGGTGTTTTTCGTCTGCGTCGCATTGCCATGATCAACAGCATCAGAACTAGAAGAGAAACAGACATGCTGCATGTTGGAAATGAAGGTTCAATGGTTGCACCAATGCATGGGGACCACAACTGCAGTGATAAAACATTTAGGATTTTTCCCCCTCTGGTTTGTAGGCTAAAGATGCCCAGTAAAAATATTTGGTAACAAGTGCCAAGTTGATAGACTTTTATTCCAAAAGGCTTGCTGCTGTATTAAAACAAAAAAAGTGTTTCAAGCAAATATAGTTGAGGGATATGCATACTTGTGAAACCAGTTTTTTTGTTTGTTTGTTTTTATTCTTTTTCTAATCCTTTAAAGTTTAGGGTTAGTCCAATATTACATTAAATGTGGAAAAAAATCTGACAAGATTTTACTTCGATCTATTTATACGTCTCAGAAAACTAGAATTTTAATGGGGTGTGTAGACATTTATGCCCTCTGTATTTGTGATGAACTTAGACTTTTCAAAGTCGTCATTGCCGATGTATTTTTCAGTTAGAACTCATTTCACACAACAGGATTTTGAATCACAGACAGGTCCAGATATTTAGCATGCCAAATATTTCACAAGCGCCGACACATTGGCGATTCTCTCAGATCACATTTTTGATTATTCACACTGCGTAATTGTCACTCGCATGAACAAGCACCGATTTGCCTCAGATTTCGGGCATTCGTCTGTGATTTCGCAAAACCTGTCGGTGAGTGAAAATCGTGGCTAAAATTGTGCAGTGTGAACACACACCCATGAGAGAAACCCTGCACAGGGTGATCATGGTGTGAGAGAAAACACTGATGCTCTGTATCATTATATTTTTTGGGGGAGATTCTGACTTTGAGGTGTTCAGTCATAATTCCACCAATGGTAGCTTTGTACCAGTGGCTCCTCAGCCAAGCACATGTACAAAATGTCTGTTCCTCTCATACTGAGCAGGGTTACTACTGCAACAACACGGACATCAGCAGGGTTAAACTAACCTGTCTCACTCTAAACCCAGCTCACGTTCCCTATTAGTGTGTGATCAATTCAATGCTTGGTCAATTCTGCTTCAATGATCGAAAGAGCCTGACTTGAAACCCACTTTTCGTTGCAGGAAAATAAGGAACTTGATTTCCTTTTGCATGAAAAACAAAAGGCACAGGAAAAAATGGCTCTTTGCTTTTGGCAAAGAGTAGAACGCACCCTATGTCAAGAAGAAACAGGAAAACGCTTGTTTACTTCACTTCCATTCATATGCATGTGAATGCTGTGTAGCAGACTGACTGGGTCTGGGGTGCCAACTTATAAATGTATTAATTGTTATAAAGAAGAAGAAAGGTAACAGTTATGTTGATTCTGCACTATTTTGGATGATGACATCCTGAACAAATGGTGACCAGTTGTAGAATGGGAATGGAACACTGCAAACCATCTCAGACAATGGGGTGTCAGAACTTCATTAACATACAGACCACAGCTGTTACAACGGGAGGAACGTCTCAAGGTTACGTATGTAACCCTAGTTCCCAGAGGGAACGAAATGCTGCATCGAATGCTTTGGGAACGCCTTCAGCGTGACCATGCTCTGAATCATGTGTGTAATCAGTCCAATGGATGGGCGAGACATCATGGGCGGGGGTGACGTAGAGACCAGAGAGCTTAAAAGCATGTGCGGTGAATACAGCAGCAGCTTCTGGTAGAATGAGGGAAGCGCTCACGGGGATGCCAGAAGTATGGCAGGAGACGCAGCGTCTCGTTCCCTCGGGGAACTAGGGTTACATACGTAACCTTGAGACGTTCCCCTTCAGGAACTTGAGCTGCGTCGAACGCTTTGGGAATGAGAATGCCCACGCTGCCAGACTTTCAAATCTCTGCCTAGTGTGGAAGAGCACAGTTAAGGCGAGATAACAGAGGAGCCGGGAGTGGCATGCATATCAAGGTCATAGAACCTCGTGAGCAGTGTGGACCAACCCGTAGCGTTACAAATATCCCGCATAGAGGCACCCAACAGGAAGGCCTGGAGGCCGCTATGCTTCGGGTGGAGTGAGCCTTGATCCCCAAGGGAGAGGGGAGATCAGAGGACTCAAAGCTATGGATATCATCCCGATTCACCACTTAGCATCAGCTTCTCCTGGCTGGAGGCCTCAGCCTCAGTGCACTGTGGAGGAAACATGTAACTAGTGGGTCTTTCCCGAAAGACCGAACACCGAGAGGGGCGAGGAAAGCAGCTAGGGCTGCCACGGAAACCTTCAGGGTGGAGTGGGATAACCCTGCGGAGAACCGTACCTGCAAAAACTCCAGCACTGAACCAACTGGGCAGTTAACTGGGTCGAGCTGGCAGTTGCCCCATCAAGAAATGAAGGTTCACTTCAAGGAGTACAGTTTCCTCGTGGAGGGAGCTCTAGACTGGAGAATGGTCTCAGCAACCTCAGTTGAGAGACCAGAACTTATGAGCTGTGTCCCCTCAGGGGCCACATCCACAGTTCCAAAAAGGAAGGAACGTGGGAGGAAGGCCCCGCCTGAGAGAGGAGATCCCTCCTGATGGAAATCTCCCATGGAAAGCCATCGAGAAGGGAAATCAGGTCCGAGAAGCGTACTCGGCCCGGCCAGACCGGGGCTACCTGTCCGGCACACTCTCTCCAGAACTCCCGGGAGCCGTGTGATCTGGGGAGGCGTACAGACGAAGCCTCGGCCAAGTCTGTTTCCAGACGAGCTCCACCACCACCTAAATGGTCGAACTCTTGGAGCATAGGCTTCAGCATGACAACTCTCTAAACCAAGAGGATGCCTAACTACACTCCACACACCAGACATTTTGTAAGGAGATTCACCTAGAGCCTACCACTCACAAATGCTGTCCAAGCGGAGCTCTGGCAAGCAGAGGCCTCAAAAACTCTCCACAGTGAGAGGAGACCTAACAACGCTTGCAGTGACCGAAAGGAGGGCCCACACAAGGGTCTGGTGTGCCAGCCTGTAAAGGGGGCATGAAAACACAGACCTCCCTGGTGGTTGATGTAAGAAACCACTGCTGTGTTGTCGGTGCACCCAACACACGGTGGCCTCCTAGGTCCGGGAGGAAGTGTTTCAATGCTAAAAACACGACCAGCATCTCCAGGCAGTTGATGTGCCACATGAGATGGCGGCCGCTCCACAGACCGCAGGCAGGGTGGCCACTCATGACCGCACCCCAACCGGTGAGAAACTCATCTGTCATTAACGTTACGCGATGACAAGGAACTCCCAACACCGGCTCCTGTGACAAGAACCAAGGTTTCCTCCACATGTCTAAGCCACGAAAACATCGCCGTGTGACCTTGATCATGTGAAAACACCTTGGTCTTGAGCCACCACTGTAGGGGTCTCATGTACAGCAGGCCATAAGGTATAACGTTGGACGCAGCTGTCATCAGACCCAACAGTTTCTGAAACTGTTTGACAATAAGTGACCAGCCTTCTCTGACTCTCGCGACTGCAGTGAGGATCGACCGATCTGAGCAGGAGACAGCTGTGCCTGCATCGTGGTCGAATCCCTCACCACGCCCAGATAAGTGGTTCTCTGTAGTGGAGAAAGCACACTTTTCTTGGCGTTCAGTCTTAACCCCAGCTTTTTCACGTGGGCGAGAACGACATCTCGATGCCGAACCACCACCTGCTCCGATTGAGCTAATATCAACCAATCGTCGATATAGTTCAGTATGTGGATGCCCTGGAGTCGCAGAGGAGCCAGAACAGCATCCACACACTTCGAGAAAGTGCCGGGGTGAGAGTGCAAGGCCGAAAGGATGAACCCGATATTGGTACGCTTTGCCCCCAAAGCAACCCTCAGGAACTCCCTGTGATGGGGAAGGATGGAGATGTGGAAGTATGCAACTTTTAGATCGATCATGACAAACCAGTCCTTCGGACCTGGTCTGAGACACGACCTGCTCAATAGAGAGCATCCTGAATTTCAGTCGCATGACTGAGCAGGTCAATTGACTCAGATCTAAAATAGGACGCAACCCTCCATCCTTCTTAGGAAGGATGAAGTACCGGCTGTAGAACCCAGACTCTCTGTCGAAAGGAGGGACCACCTCGATGGCCTCCTTCCTCAAGAGAGTATTCACTTCTTGTTCCATTACCAGAGCCTGCTCGGGACCCACCAGTGTGGGAATGACCCCGTTGAAAGGCGGCGGCGGTGGAGTGCCGAACTGAATGCGATAGCCTCTTTCTACCAGAGATGTTCACGAGTCTTTAACTTGGAGTCCGAGTCAAATCTGAAATCTTTAACCTGGAGTCCGAGTCAAGTCTCGAGTCTTTGGTCACAAGTCCGAGTCGAGTCTCAAGTCATTTGATGGTTTGCTAAAAAAATCCCATTCATAGTCCTCATGTATTGAAATCTTCCTATTTATGAAGCTGTTTTTTAGGCTATAGACAAAATATATGATCTATGAAAAAAAAAAAAAGAGGTGTTAAGATGTAAGGTTAATGTACATCCAGCCTGTAACTGTTTAATCCATTCCCATGTTCAAAACAGATTTTCTGTATAATCAAATTTTATAATAAGATAATAAGTCCTATCTACCATGACCCATAAGAAAATATGTGACACAGATATTACAAAACCATACAAATCAAGTATTTCTTTTCGATAAAAGTCAGGGGTATTCAATTAAAGTTCCAAGAGGCACTTCCAAGTAGAGGTCCGGACAAAAAAAAAAAAAAAAAACCTAATAAAAAAATATATGTTTTTACATGTATTGTACTTTTACATTTAGATACATGCGAGGCCAAAAAACACTGTTTCTGTTCAGGGTTTTCCTCCTGAAATCTATACTATTTAAATATATTATAAGCATTATCTACTAAAAATATCTACAATAATCAAAACATTCTCATCTTGAGCAAAAAAGAAAGATAACCAGCAGTTTCAAAGTTTAAGTTCTATCCTAGCCATCTAAAACAATTTTCCCAATTATAATTACATGATTCTTTTGAGATGTTCTTAGCCTACAGATTAATAGTGCTAAATGTAGATCAGAAACGTCTTGCCACATCTGGTTTAAACAGTCAGAGTCATAGGTTATTGAGACATAAATAGATAGTAAGAAAAATAACTAGATTTGCAGCATTGTTTCTGTTGTTGTTAAAATAACCGTGTCATCTGCAGCTCTTAAACTTGGCGCCGGCACGCATTCAGAGAGAGAGAAAGCGCACGGAGCTGAAAGGGCTTGAATTAAGCGCGTTTGGCTTTAGATAAAAATACCAGAGTATATTGCGCTGAAAGATATTTGCCATAAACTACGCTTGTTATGTGATCCGCTCTGCTGTTTTGACGCGCTGCTCACATAAAATGGTGCTGCTGTTACGGCTCGCGGTCCGGATGGATGCCAGTGTGCGAATGTGGTCCGCCTTTTGAAAATCAGTTATAGAAATTGTATTTAAGGATAAAAGTCTCAAGTTGCTTTTAAAAGTTGCTTTTAAAATATTCACGAGTCCTTTTCAAGTCTGGAGTCATTTCAGGTCGAGTCTGAGTCAAGTCTGAAGTCTATAAAAATGTGACTCGTGCGACTCGAGTCCGAGTCACTAACTCGAGTCCCCATCTCTGCTTTCTACAGTGTGCAGGACCTATTGAGACACATTTGGCAGTAGTTTCCACGCTGCCAAATAGTCTACTAAGGGAACCAGTCTCTCGAGACTGGCCTCTGTTGTGCTTAGAGCTGAAGCGGAGGACCGGCAGGGGACGGCTGCTCTAGCTGCTCTAGAGACCCCCGAAGGGGTGGCGAGCCTCTCAGTTCCACTACGTTTCCGGGCGGAAGAGACTGAGAGAACCGCTCGCTAGAGACCTCTGCGCCCTGAAGCACCGTGGGTGGCAGGGTTGGCAGACCGATCTCCTGAGGGCACTGAGGAGAGACGGGCACTGTATGATGAGGTGTACACCACTCTTCTCCAGAGGGGCCTGCCCTCATAAGTCCTGAGCCATGGGCATCAGGACCTTTTTTTTTTTTTTTTTTTGGGCCAAAGTCTCCTATGGAGAATAGCGGTCCTCAGACCCGTCATCTTCTTGGAAGACTCAGACTGACACAACCAGAGCCTGCTCGGGGCAGGACCCAATAATTTGGCAGGGCCTCTCATACCGCCAGATGACCTACTAAGGGAACCAGTCTCTCAAGACTGGCCTCTGGTGTACTTAGAGGAGCTAGCTCAGTGTCCTGAAGCGGAGGACCAGCAGGGAATGGCTGATCTAACTGCTCTGAAGATCTCCTTGGAGGTAGCAAGCCTCCCAGAACCGCTACGTTTCCGGGCGGAAGCTGAGAGAAGCACTCGCTGGAGACTACTATGCCCTGAAGCACCATAGGTGGCAGGGTTGACAGACCGATCCCCTGAGGGCACTGAGGAGAGATGGGCACCGTATGATGAGGTGTACACCGCTCTTCCCCAGAGGTGCCTGCCCTCAAAAATCCTGGGCCAAGGCATCAGGACGTTCTAGCCAAAGACTATCTAGCGAGAATGATGGTCCGCAGATCCAACTTCTGCTTAGAAGCCATCGGCCTGTGAGCGCTGCTCTGACTCCAAATATTCTGGGGGAGTACAAGAAGCGACGCTCACCAAATGAGGAGCTGGAATACGGCTGGGGCTGCTGCCGCCCAGCAGCCCCTAATGACCACATCAACCTCCTCAGAGGAAGAGAGGTATAACACTGTGACCTTACTCGAGAAATTAATCCCAAGAGCTCGCTGCATTTAGAGAGTGAGGGAGGAGAAAGGGTGCCCGTCTCCAAACCCTTAATAAATATAATAAATAAATATATCTAACTTCTCCAGTCAGATGAACATACATCATTTAATTTCTCAGAATTAAATAAAATCAAACAACCAGATAAATAGACAAGGTCTGATATGATACAGATACAATATAAAGAATCATGAATGACCGTAATGACCGTTGCCTTGGCAACACGCGATTCTAAATTGCATAAGGCTTTCTTCCCTCGAGAAGAAAACGCCAGCGGGAACAGATCTAAACATCCACGGTAATGCACACTTGCTTTCATTACATTAGGGATTTTTTAGCATGAACACAGCCAGCCCCCTCTTTATTTTTCCATTCAAGAGCTGGCTGTGCGTATTCTGCTCCACAACAAACCACACATACATCGCGTGCATCCCCACCCCTTATTTTAGCGAGGGCAGGAAGATATGAGCGATCTAAAAATGCAGTCTGTCATATGCAAACAACATCAATCTCCTCAGAGAAAGATGGTTGCAGCAGCGAGCTCTCACTCAGAGGGGAAAGAGACCGCAGCGCGGGCTTCCAAAACCAGAGAGAGAGCGCCAGATCTAGGGAAAAAAGGCGGAGAAAAGGCGAGCCTGTCTCCAACCCATCCACTAGATCCACGTGTGATCCTCTCAATCTCAATCGCCGGCGTGTCTTAGCAGCAGCGAGACCGGGACCACAAGATCACAAACACGGACACACTCCTCGAAGCGTGCCCGGCAGGAGCGGAGCGTTTGCAGTGGGCAGAAGCGCAATCAGCTCCTTCAAGAGTTAACTGTGCGAGCTCCACTCCCAAACAAACAACACATAAACTGTGTGTATCCCCACCCGTAACGTAGCGTGGGCAGGGAGGAACACACAGTCTAAAATGCTGTCTGCTCTCGCCCTTATGTTTGTCTTTCACCCTTGACATGGCTTATGCTTTTACTGGGACAGACAACAATAAATAAGACTGACACACACAGAGCGCTTCGCTGAATGACATAAGCTGCTGCTGTATTCACCGCACGTGCTTTTCAGCTCTCTGGTCTCTACGTCACCCCGCCCGTGACGTCTCGCCCATCCATTGGACTGATTTTACACGTGATTCAGAGTGTGGTCACGATGAAGGCGTTCCCAAAGTGTTCAATGCAGCTGGAGTTCCTGAAGGGGAAATTCATTTCCATTAAGCATAGTAAACTGTAAGTGTATAAAAGGTTTGAGCTTAGGATGTTCGGGGTTCATTTCGACTCTGTTGAACCCAAGTACTACATGTACTTTGTCACTGCTATGCTGCAATAAACATCTTCATCAAGATCGTCAACATCCTCAGCATTTTTTCTTACAACCCTTTGAGCCAAAGACAACAATAAAACAAACAACAATAAACCAATTTGAGTTGGTTGGGGTATTATTCCAATTTGCTCTTCTTTCTTAATGCACACAAAAACAACAAGTAATTTGAACTTCTTTGAAAAGTACAAAACAATTCACAAAACATTAAAAAAATCTCACACGTACATACACTCAAAGGTCAGTTCAAAACACAATCAAAAAAACTTAGTATTACATAACTAACCCTTAGTATTACATAACTAACCCTTTTCTAGAGGTACCTTTTCTACCCTGAAAATAATCCTTGAACAGCATAATTAGGTAAAGTAAAACTGGCATAACAATCGTTTCATTAAACCATCTTTGTAAGGACAGGTGATATCTTCAGTTTTACCCAACCGTTTACATCAGTACTTCAAGTTTAAACAATTAAGAGCACAGTGACTCAATTCATTAGTTTCAAAACACAATGATTCAACTCACACAGTTCAAACATTCAATGATTAATTTCAAACAGTTCAAATGTTCAGTGATTCATTTCAAACGGTTCAAACTATCGGTATCTCAGTTCTAACCATAGACTGTAAATAAAGATGTACGATGCACATTCACTCTCTTCCACTAAAGAAAAATGAAGCCACAAACGTCCTAATAAGGCACGGCCATATTGCGCTGATTTGGGACCCGAATTTTTGCAGTAACAAGCAAAGTGGAGCCGCATCCCGCCCATACTCCCACAGAGTTGATCGCAAGCACACGCCCCTGACTATTTTTTAATTAGACTGACTGCTCCCATCCTCCTGAAGATCCCAAAAAAGTCCTTTGGAGCCTCAGTTTGCTCAGAGAAGCCATCAATCTCAGATGTCAATCATGACGTCATACTCCCGAATTGAACACATCACATAACTAAAGCCAAACATTTAATAAACGAACACTTGAACTTACATCAACGTGATAAAAACTACATAAAATGACAAGAACCATCTTTGGAAAAAAAAAATATTTGAAGTGTAATTTAATTATTTAGTTCATCTCACATCCCATTAAAATACATGGAGAAGGCGGGGTTTATGACCTATACTGGGAACAGCCACCTGGGGGCCATCGAAACGTTCTGGCTTCACTTTTGAAGACTTGTGCAGCTATTTCTGATTCAATTAATTCAAGATTCAGCTAGTTCATGATTCATTTTCCCAAATGACATTCAAACCGTCTTCACAGCATTTAGGAGCATGATACCCAGCTACCCACAAAGAAAGAAAATAAGCAGTGAAATACTTGTTCATCCTGTAGTGTCTGTCATGAAGCTTCAGCCACTGTTATGAATTGGGAAGTTCGGAACTGTCCTTTCACCTTAGTCTTTGCCAGCTGCAATCTGTTGTTCATTCACAAAGAGTTAGTTCTCACTCACAGTATGAAGTTTTCAGGGAGTTAGTCCAAAAACTCTCATCTTTAGCTTCCACAAATAGGCGACATTAGGCAGGGTCAGGGTAGTCAGGCCATGAGCATTGTTCGCCATGCTCTCTCTCAGGTGTACAGACACTTCCTTCATTATTACTCACTACACGAATCAACAACTCTCTAAAACACATCGAAGATGTGATGTATGATGTTTTAGATGTTTCTCGAGTTCAAGTATGGTGAACTCTTAGCTGAATTAAAATGTTCAATTTAAAGCTGCAGACTTGCAATGTTGCAGGAAAGTGGAGTAGATTATACAAATGTAAATCATGCACTATTGAAATGTCTACCTTAACCGTAACATTTGGCCAGTAGAGACTGAATTTATATAGTGTACCACAGGGCTAAAGGTGCCCCGGGGTAAAAGGTGCCTTTGATTTTATTTTCCTCTAAACCAATAGATGGCACAAAAACTTGGATTAGTACTTTCCAAAACGTCCGCTTTTCAAGTTGCATGTGCAAATATGACAGATCCTTGACGCGATCGTTGGCAGCAGCACAAAGTTGATTCTGTGCTAATTTGATCTAATATTTGATTTTTTTTTTTTTTTTTAATATAAATGTAGATTTAAGTAGCAAATGAGAATCGCAAAATTTAATATATTTTGACACAAAGGTCTTCTTAATGATTTTCAGTTTTGTTCAAGGCAATTAAAGCAACAGTTTAAAAAAAAAACAGAAGAATATGTAAAAGTATGGTATGTGGTGTAAAAAGCGTTGTGGTGAAAGGCACAGTTATTAACAAGATAATAAATAGCTGGCTGACTTTACTGGCTGGCTGACAATACATAAAAAGATTGATTTAGTCAGTGTGGAAGAACTTGACTGGTCTACAGAAAGCCAAGTCCTAATCCAAGCTGAACACCTCTGGTGTGACTTTAAATGCAGACCTTGAGCCAAAAACTCATCACCAAACACCAATGAATTGTACATATACTATATGGACAAACATATTGGGACACCTCCTTCTTTAGAACAGAAAAAGGCACTTCCAAAACTGTGGCAACAAAGATGGAAACATAATTCATGTATTTAAAAACTGTATTTCCATCTTTGTTGCCACAGTTTTGGAAGTGTCTAAAATGATTGTACGTATATGTACAAGTCATTGGTGTTTGGCATTGTCGTGTTAGAATAGAAAAGGGTCCTGTCCAAACTATTGGTATAAAATTAAAAGCACACAATTCCCTAGAATATCGTTATATGCTTAAACATTAAGATTTGCACTCATGGAAATTACTAAAGTAGTCAAGCCTGTTCATTAAAAGGGGATGTCCCAATACTTTTGGCAATATAGTGTACAAGCCAACCTAGCTATTCAAAATCTTTGTCTGCAATTTAATAATATTGACCTATTACTTTTTTATTGTTTTTGACCATTAGGTATCAGTAACATAATTCATTCAGAACCTATATGGACATAGACTTTCTGTACCACACTATTCTGCTGATATGGAATGAGTTTGACTACTTGATCAGTTATATTAATAGAAATGCTTCACTGGGGCAAACTAAAAAAATCCTAAAATAATAAATAGGATACCCCATAACACCAGCATTTCCAGCAGTATCCAACATTTCTCAATCATGATCTTACTCAGCTAAATGTGACTATTAGCTAAACCGCTGTATTCCTTGTTTGCTAGCTATCTATGCACATACAGCATACAATGATAAAAATGTACTACATTATGAACCTTAACCCAAAAACCTTTAGCTTCATACACTGTAGATAATTGTGACCCTGCCTGTGGAAACCCAGCTAAAGTTTTTATTTTATTTTTTTTTTAAAAAGTGGATGAGTAATTCACTTCTTGATTTGCTTAATAAAAGCCTCCTTTGAGATCGTTTTGACACATGTTTATTGTGTATTATTTTCAATGTGTTTATTGCTAAGTTTAGTGTGGCGAAATAGAAGCGCAGCTGTAATAATTCGTGTGCAGTGTATCTGTTTGCCATGACAACCTCCCACGCTTCCTGCTGCTGTTCTTGTAATCAGAGTGAATTTGTAGATTTTCTAAAGCAAAACTAAAATGTGTTTAAAAGTGTGACTGACCAAATCGTCCGGCTCGGTTTGCCCCCCCTCGAACTCGAGACATAATTTGACAGTTTACCATCTGATCTCACTCAGTGACTCTAGGCTACGTAGGACGGGACGAAACCATGCAGTAAATGGGGGGAGATAATTTCGCCGGAGATGCAGAAATAAGCCGTAATTTTGCTTTATTTGTAACTCTTTGGTAGATGCATTTATATTTTCTATTAAATTACTACTACTACTACTGTTACTACTAATAAAACAGATCTCTGGGGGCCCCAAAAGTGCGTGGGCCCTTAGAATCGTCCTAACTTTCCCCCCCTTAGCGGCGCCCCTGCTTATAGGCTCTCTGCACAAAATGCCCCGAATGCGAAGGTGTCTGCGCAGCTCTGAATGAACTCCTTTTGAGGACGCATTCTTCATGCAACAACGTGCAGAAACACTAATCTCTAAAAATTCACAGCGTTTTTTTTTTTTTTTTTTTTTTGTAATAGTGTTCTCATTATAATGTTATGTGTATGACAGTCCCAGTCATAATTATTAATATTCTGCATTGTTGTTTGTGCTCCTCGCTCTGCGCGCTGAAGAGATAATCACCGCAGTAAGCTATTACAAAGCGCTTTACTGCAGCGCAACTCAACCAAATGCATCTTATACGAGATAAATAATATATACACGATATATATAAACCGGGTGAAACCTTTTGAAATCACTTGTACCCTACCTGATCGAAAAAATCCAGTCTTTCACTCTGTCTGTGTCAGTTTGAGTCTTGTTAAAGTTTTAAATCCCTGTCGCCAAGATGCTGTTCTGTCGGTCACGGATTATGGAAAGTGAAACTTAAATCTATAGGGGTGGTTGGATTTATTCACGCACATTAAAATATTTATTTAAAGCTTCTTTCTTTTCAGATTCTTATTTACAGCATTATCTCAATAGGCTGTACATTAACTTATTGGGAGAAAACCGGTAGTTCTATGTGAAATCAGACATTTGAGCACCCCCATATAGCCAAAATGGCACGATCATAACACCCCGCGAATATTCGACTGTGAGACTGGTAGTCGAATCAGGCTCCTCCTATCGAAGCATCGAATCGTCGACTATTTGGGGTCACCCCCACCTTAGAGATAATCACCATGTTTATAATGAAACCATCATACTTAAAAATATGATATTAATCATATCATATAATAGAATATTTGTTTTTACTACTGTAAATCTATATTACATTACCATGGAATCCCCTTCAATGCTTACAAAATCTTAAAAAAAAAAAAAAAAATATATATATATATATATATATATATATATATATATATTTTTTTTTTTATATGAGCATATTTTGATGACAGTATATTTATTGAACAAAAATGATTTTATTTATCAAAATCAGCAGAAAATATTGCAAAAATTGTTAAAGTGATTGTTTTGAACAAGTATTAACTTGGACATTATTAAAAACATTATTTTTTACACATAATACTATGTGCCTTTTGCCCTGTGTGGGGGGTAAAAGGCCCCCCTTTCCAACTCTCATATTCATAAGATTTTTAAACAAAGCAAACCACTTGGATGATTTATTTTCGCACAAAATCTGTTGTTCCAAATCTGTGTGTGTAACAATTGTGTGTAATGTATTTTTCAAATTTGGCTGGCCATTGCTCTTTAAAAAGCTAGTGAAATAAATGGGAAATATTTTCTGTTGTCATTTTTCTTAATCTAATGTTTAATTTGAGCATAAAAGAGAAGTTTTGATTTGTAAACATTTGATTTGTAAATGAAGACATTAAATAAAGACATGCATAATGTTTTTCAATAATAAATTCTTAATTAAATGTAGTTTGAGTGATGAATGGAGTTCAAGCGTAGTTCAGGCAGACCACGGCATGACAGCAGCATCAGCTGACGCTTAGCTGACCGTAACTCCTCCCAGTACAATTAAATAAGATATATAAGTTCATCCGTACTCGCACATGCCTTAGTCTGTTGCACAGACATGCGCTTAGTCAGCTTCTGTTCTATCACACAGAAACGGGCTAAAATAGCTTGAGTTCTGTCACGCATCAAATCAGCTTCCAGTTTCGTTGAACAGAAACTAAATCAGCCTTCAGTTCTGTCGCACAGAAATGTGCTAGTCTGTCACACAGACAGTTAAGCCAGCTTTTAGTTTTGTCGCACAGATCCATTAAGACAGCTTTCAGTCACTATACTCTGTTGCACAGACACGTGTTAAGTCAGATGAAAGGATTTGTACCCCACATGAATTTCACTTCAGATTCAGTTTTGTGATCCTGAACTCACAATTCACCACATCGACCAGTATAAGCAGCTTGATTGGAAGTGACTTCAGAGTACTTCATTCGAGATTAGCCCTCTCTATACATGAAGGACTGTGAAATCAGTAACAAGCATCTTCTTTATATCTGGATATACTTTACTCTCCATTCATCTGAATGTGTCTTCATAAGCTAAGTTAAGTTTTCCTTTTATTCTTATACTTAAAAGTGAACATGAATGTTACAGTCATATGCAATTTTACATTACATATGCACAGGAAAAAATGACTCTGAACTATAAAGAGCACACCAAATGAAAGTGTGAAATTGTGCTTTAAATACGCAGTAGCAGCACACTGGTATTTACTAGCCTTTTTCACTAAGGCATATATATATATATATATATATATATATATATATATATATATATATATATATATATATATATATATATATTTTATTTTTATTTATTTATTTATTTTTTCTCAGTGGAAACAAAATTCTTTCTAATTGCATTTTAGAGATAATGAGAAATTAGTAAAAGTCTCTTGTGGAATTTTTATAGAAACATTCATTGTCATCTCACTCATTCTGCCACATCCCTTCTCATACATTACAACTGAAAATAATCAACAACCAAATGTCAGCCAGCAAATGCCTAATGATCCATCATCCATCATTGTCCCAGCAGGGAGAGTGAAACATTGCTCAGTGAAAGAAATATTTCACTAATGTTTTAGTGGAAACTGTGAAGCTTCTAGATAGTAAGGAATGCACCGTCTAAAGGTGTTTCACACTGAGTGCGATGCGAAAAATCGAGGCGGATCACCGACGAATGGTGCTTTCACACCAAGTGTAAAACGATTGATCGCCTTATGCTAATTCACGCCAGCACGCTAGATGACATCTACCAGCAATGCATTTTTCCTCAGATATGTATCTCGTATATCGTCTGCTGCTCAATATACAGCATTAAATTAAGATAAATAAAGTTTGGTTCTACACCAGAAACACAAACTATCTAAAATGCTTACAAGAATACATCTTAAAATATAAATAGAGGTACAATTAGCATCAAGCTACATTTGAATATGTATGAGACTATTTATGTTTTTTGCCTAAAACCCACTTTAAACCATCATCGAGTGCTTGTAATAACTTCCAATTGATATCTAAAGTGTATTTTACTCTATAATAGGCAGACATGCACTCTCTGTAATAAGTTTTATAATGGATTGAACATGACACCTGCTTATCATTTGTCATGAACATCCTTTATTGTTATAAAAATACCATGAGCTGCATAAAACACATACAGAAAATATATCATCATAATCATATGTCTATTTGCTTTCATATTTCATGTATAGAAAAATGTGTCTCTCATTTTCTCATACGTAATGGCAGGAGATATTATCCTATGATTGACAGATCTTCAGTAAACGCGCTCTCTGACTCGCGCACGTGGAAGAAAACCGACAGTGGTCTTCAGATAACATAATTCAGTGGAGAATTAATAGAAATCATATTCTGTATAAAGAACAATGTGAGAATAAATCTGTTCTCAGATACCAATGATAACAAAACTCAGCATCCTCTTCTCTCTCAGAATACTCTTCTTTGGTGTTTGTTTACACTGGTTTTCGAAACAGCGCTACCACTCTCACCCTTTTGTGCAACAGCAGCTGCTCTGGGCATGTGATCTTAGCTCAAATCAAACTGAACAGCCGTTTCTTCGTGGAGCGACGGGGGAAAAATTCGACACACAAAGAAAAAAAAATACTTCACTTTTTCACACCACCAATGATCGCGCCTGGTGTGAATAGCCCCATAGGGATCTATTGTTTCGATTCAAAGGCGCCATCGTGCCAAACATTCGCGCCAAATTTTTGCGTTCAGTGTGAAAAGGCCTTAACACTTGATGGCTTCTCTGTCAATTCTTCGTCATCAGTTAGGAACCTAGGTGTGCTATTTGATAGCAATCTTTCCTTTGAAAACCATGTTTCTAGCATTTGCAAAACCACATTTTTCCACATTCCATTTCCATTTTCCATCATTAGGACCTATGCTCTCAAAGTCAAATGCAGAAAAGTTAATTCATGCGTTCATGGCCTTAAGGTTAGATTATTGTAATGCTTTATTGGGTGGTTGTTCTGTGCACTTAATAAACAAACTCCAGCTGGTTCAAAATGCAGCAGCTAGAGTTCTTACTAGAACCAAGAAGAACGACCATATTAGCCCGGTTCTGTCAACACTGCACTGGCTCCCTATCAAACATTGTACAGATTTTAAAATCTTGCTAATTACTTCTAAAGTCCTGAATGGTTTAACTCCTCAATACCTGAGCGAGCTCATATCGCATTATTGTCCTTCACGTCTACTACAATCTCAAAACTCTGGCCATTTGATAATACCTAGAATATCAAAATCGACTGCGGGCGGCAGATCCTTTTCCTATTTAGCACCCAAACTCTGGAACAATCTACCTAACACTGTTCGGGAGGCAGACACACTCTGTCAGTTTAAATCTAGATTAAAGACACATTTCTTTAACCTGGCTTACACATAACACACTAATACACTTCTATTATTCAAATCCGTTAAAGGATTGTTAGGCTGCATTAATTAGGTCAACCAGAACCAGGAACACTTCCCATAATGCCCGATGTACTTGTTACATCGTTACAAAAATGGCATCTAAGCTAATATTAGTCTGTTTCGTTCTTATTCTGAGGTCACCGTAGCCACCAGATCCAGTCAGTATCCAGATCAGATGGTCACTGCAGTCACCTGGATCCAGTATAAATGAAGGTAACTTGACTTGAATGCATTCACAAACACTTGAACGTGTTGAAGCTTTAAGGTGCAGGATGTCACATATGAGATCAAGTATGAAGACTATAGAGATTAAAAAAAAAAAAAAACTATGGTCTAATCATCACTGTATCCATCAGTTAATCTTCTAGTCATCATTTATTACCTTGTTCATTAAACTTAAAACTGTGTAAAAACTTTCCCTTGACACTGATTTTGCAGATTCTTGCCTCGTCTTCATTTGTGCCCATGATCCATTTTTTACTGTATTGCTGTAATTAAATTGTGCAAATGATCCATCATGTGCAATCAATAAGAAATGTTCAGGCCTCATGTCTCTCCTTCTGTCATGTGTACATAATTAAAATGAAGTGTGGCTAAGTCTTCAATCTGGTCTTTGGTGTTTATTTTAAATGGTCACATTTTTGAACTATGCACAGTATATGCAATGAAGTAAAAATAAAACAATGATTGAAGTCAAATGAAAGGCGATAGTGTGTGTGTGTGTGTGTGTGTGTGTATATATAAATAAATAAATACATAAATACATAAATACATACATACATAAATAAATAAATATATGTGTGTGTGTGTGTGTGTGTGTGTTGATATATATTGGACATTTCTACAGCCTGTTGTATTAATAATTCAGGACAACGGATCATGTTTTCCTTAACACTTTTTGACAACTAAAGTGGTGAATGGCATATTCCAGGGCCTAGTTTAATGGCGGATCCCCTCTCTGACCACAACAGTGGACAAAGGTTTGCTACATTTTGATTTCGAGCATGGTGGACTAACATAAGCAGACTGTCCAACGCAATCAGATAAAGATGCTAGGATACTGGCCAGACACCTCTTAAAGGGCAAGAAGAAGAATTCTGGTACGAAGCTGAGGAAGGACAGGACTTCACATTGGTCAAAATGCAGTTTCTGCCCTTCTCCCATCTAGAGGCTAATTCCTAAAGTTTTCCTTAGGACGTCCAGGATGCAGTAGCAGTGGGTGAAACAAAGACAGGCCACAAAGATCAACTCAACAGCAGTAAATAGATGTATCATGTTTTGGACAGCTGTCCTCACTTTTCTTGTATAATCAGTTTCTACACTGCTTGATGTTGTGCCATCACAGTCTTACCCAGAAGAGTGATGATGCAGCCCAGTATAGCGAGCAGAGCTCCAGTGCTGAGACCCACAGGAAGAGAGAAAGCCACGGCACCACACGCCTGAGGAACGCCGTTCACACCGCAGTCACACACTCGCACAGAAAGAGTGTTAGTGCTGCTCAAGGCCGGACTGCCACTGTCCACAATCAACACTGGTAACAGATACAGAGACTGCTCCTGCCGCCGGAAACCAGCACGCTTCGTCAGAACTGATGCGGTGTTATCTGAGGTGAGAGGAAAGGCCAAACGTCAAAGTTTACAATGTGCACAGTGAAACTAGCTGTTAGAATGCATTCAAATGTCAAGAGGGTCAGATTAGATCAAAACTGGTCACCTGACACCAAACCTAGGATTGAGAGTTAAATAAATTCCTGAATGAAGGGATGGATGGATTGATAAACACATGAAGAGATGAAAGATGGAAAAAAGTATTTGCATCATACAAAGGAAGGAAAATATGGATATAGAAAACATAAGCAAACATAAGACATTCTCACTCCTCTATACAGATGCCAAAAGCACCTTTAAACACCGTTTATCTGCAAATTTACCTTCAATAGACTGAATATCTTTAATATCCTGGCCACATTTTTCCATATAATAATAATTTTGAGGACTGGGGCTGTCGAGATCCAAAATGCCCATAAAAATATCAAAAACCATCCATATATGTTACATGAATCTTTTCAATTAATAGGTAGATACTGTTTTAAAAACAGGTCAGATTGATTTGTCTATGGATTTGCTCAATTATAGAATTGATTCACTGAATAACAACTTCGGTTTTGCTCTGTTTGTCCACATTCCATGGAAAAGATTGTAATTCCACAGAAACAGAGGTGGGTAGTAACGAGTTACATTTACTTCGTTACATTTACTTGAGTAAAAAAGGGTAACATACTTTTAGACTATATTTAAAGATGGGCACTTTTACTCTTACTCAAGTACATTTTTAGTGAAAAAATGGTACTTTTACTTCGTTACTGTGGGCAACGCTCCTCTCGTTACTTTATCTTAATGCAATACAAGTTAAAAATGCTTCAATTTATTCCAAACGCGCCATCTACTTTTCTGTGGGCAATGAGCGATGCCCATTCCCGAATGATTCATTCTTTTGAGTCAATTCTGTTCAAAGGCTTAATCAAACCAGTTGGCAAACCAGTGAATTGGTTCGCGAATCAGTTTGAATGATTCGTTCAGTTCTGCTGCATGCGCTGAGTCGTGTGAAGCGGTTCTCACTCAGAGTTGTAACAGAAAGTTTAAGAACATCAAGAGCGTTGAAGACGTGGCTTTGGATCTACAGTCAATTGAAAGCAAATCTGCAAAGGCTATTGTTTGATAGCTATGAAGATCTTTATTAGATGAACACCGCGTGTGCTGCCTACAGTTTCACAGGTATAGATAGGCTACATTCGATTACAGTACATGATAGCATTATGACATTACCAGTTTGTTGGACATGTAGGCCTACCTTATACATTAAATACAATGTATAATTTATACATTAAATAAGCTGTCACAGAGTATAAAATGAACACCTGCCAAACCCGCGTTAGCTTTGTGCTGCGGCACGCGACCTGTTCCGGGAGGAATGTCTTGCCTAAACACAATTAATATTGATATTTTCACAATATTTACGCTTGCAGAAATATAGGCTACATTTGTTTACATTTTGCAGAACAGACGGAAGAAGATCCGTCAATGTGCATTTGTTTCGTTATGTTCAGATGTTCAGTAGGTCATGTGAGGAGTTTTTACTCTTCTCCGTGTCAGAGGTTTATATATATATATATATATATATATATATATATATATATATATATATATATATATGCCTACATATATAATACATAATTAATATACTTTAAAATATAATTTAATTCAGTGATGCAAATCAGAATTTTCATCAGCTGTTACTCCAGTTTTCAGAGTCATATGATCCTTCAGAAATAATTCTAATATACTGAATTATTACCACTGTTGGAAACAGTTTTGCTGCTTAATATTTTTTGGAATCGTGACATTTTGTTCAGGATTCTTTGATGAACAGAAAGCTAAAATGAACAGCATTGATAATAAATCAACATATTGGAATGCTTTCTGAAGGATTATGTGACACTGAAGACTGGCGTAAAGGCTGATGAAAATTCTGATTTGCATCACTGAAATAAATTACATTAAAAAAACAAACAAAAAAAACCACTAAAAATCATTAAAAAAATGGCTGTGTGTGTGTGTGTGTGTCACACACACACACACACACTACATAAATTTTATCTATATATCTAAATAAAAATAGACTATAGATATACAGTATATGATCCAAAGTAACTAGCAACTAACTACTTGAGTAGTTTTTTTTTTTTTTTTTTATGTGAAATTTTTTACTCTTACTCAAGTAACTATTCAAACTATTACTTTTACTTTTACTTGAGTAAATATTTCTATAAGTACTTTTACTTTTACTTGAATACAGTTTTTGGGTACTCTACCCACTTCTGCACAGAAAAGAGTTACTAAATTCATTACTGAAAATCTCACCTTCTGTGTTCTACAAATCTTCTGCCTGTGTCTCTCTGTACCAGCTAAATTATATCGGTAGGTATGAATCTGCAGGGCTGCAATAAGAGATTTAGCTTTACTTTACAATTGACCTCAGTTCTTGAATTAACCAATATCCTAAAGTTTCGTACATTATCTAACTGCAGATTTCAGTACACCTATATATAAAAATAAATCATAAGTATAAAACCTAAAATGGAAATTTAGAATAGATGAAAACTACAACATTTAGAATGGACATTTGGTTCCTATTTAAACTGTTCATAAGCAAAGTTTGAATTAAAATACAGTTGATATAAAGCTGTAGTAAAGATGAATAGCTTATTTTTTGCATAAGTAAACAGAATTGCAAAGAAAAAAAAAAACAAAAAAATAAAAACACCCTCAAACAAACAGCCCATCTGCTCAAACTAACCAGACTGCAATTCTGTTTGGTATTGCTGTAGCAGCCATGAAAATGTCAGTAATAGGGAAGTTGTGGACTAATGGTTAGAGAGTCGGACTTGTAACCCAAAGGTCGCGAGTTCGAGTCTCAGATCCGGCAGGGATTGTAAGTGAATAACCAACGCTCTCTTCCATCTTCAATCCCACGACTGAAGTGCCCTTGAGCAAGGCACTGAACCCCCAACTGCTCCTCGGGCGCCGCAGCATTGGCTGCCCACTGCTCCGGGTTTGTGTTCACTGCTGTGTGTGTGCACTTTGGATGGGATAAATGCAGAGCACCAGTTCCAAGTATGGTTACCATACTTGTCCACGTCACTTCACTTCACTCAATTGAAACATTGCATGTTTTGCTCACAAATGCATTATACAAACAGCACTTGTAATTATCTCATAGTTTACCTTTATTATCTCTGAGGGTGAAGTTGTTATTATTGGCAGCAGAGAAAGTGAGAGAGAAATAGAAACGATGGCCGCTGAGAGGCTCGTCTTTATCCACAGCACTGATCGTCTGAATGACCTGTCACCAGCCCAAGAAGACAAAAAGAGCTTATAAAAATATACAGCTGACACTTGTCTTTCAAGGTTGAGTGCTTAAATGACCAATGTTAGTTAATAGAATGTTTTCAGAGAAAAGAAATAAGTAAGAAATTTACAGTATACTGTGCCATATCACAGAATTTAATGTCATTTTCAGGAGGTCAATTTGGGGTTTTTAGGTTTTGTGGCATCGTTTATCATTCAAAGTAAGTGGTTATTTGGCAGCACATTTAAGGCTGATCTCAGAAGGAGAATCTTTTTAAGCAGATTTAAATCTTTATGTCTGAGGCAAGAATCAATACTGTGTAATTAACTTATGAGGATATTGTTCTCCCACAAATAGGATACATGATTCAGCCAACTTGGCATTTGATCTAGATAATGCTGTACAAATGATAGGATATGTGTCATTGCAGAACTACATTTCTGAATGGCAGGAAATGACTCAGTCTGCCAAAATAAATAAACAGATAAATGAATAAATGCACACGTGAACAGGGGTAGCTGAAAGGCTAACTAAATCTGACATTAATGTACAAACAGTTTTAAAAGCTTCATTTGAATAGAAAAACATGAACTCGTAACACTGTGTCCTAACCAGCGACTAGCAATTTTTCTGTCCATACCAAACACAACACTACTATGCGACGCTACAAAATCAATCAAATATCACAGACAATCAGAAGTGCATGTGGGCGGGTTTTCTCTGGAAGTGCACTGCACTCCCAACCAAACGAAAGTTTATTATCTAGTTCATAAATATTAAACCTTTTTAACATTATTAAAAGTACATACTGAGTGAGTGACACCATCTTTTTTTTTATGGAATACACTTTTGGTTCACAATGAGTTCATAGATTTAATGTACATGTTTCATTTAATTTATTTTCAAAATCTGAGGTTAACTATACAAGTTGATTTCAGTTTGGCCATAAAGGTCATGCAAAATGATATTCAAACTCCCATTAGACACTTTTAACACTGAATAAAACCCCCATAATGCACTACCAGGGTAATTCTAAATGAATTCCTGTGTCTCGCCAGAAGATGGCGCCCACTGCAGAATTATCCATCCATTTTCCAAACCACTTGTCCAATGTGGGGACAGCATAATATCATACAGGCATACATTTCTTTTCAACTGATTATTAAATAGTTTATTCAAGTTTATAAATGCTAGTTACAGCGTTCAAGATAAATCTTTCCATTACTACTGGAATTGCCAGTTTGCTATTTTTTCTAATGATTTTTAAACAGCAAGTACAAACTATGCAACAGCGGCAGCCCTTTCTGCTCACTCAGTGACCGAATTCACATTCACTCCTTCAACTGGACTATATTAGTGGACTAATAAAGGGAACAGCATTAGATTAACATGGAAAATAAACCCTTTATTGTGTGTCGCTGTGTCACATTAGGACACAGTGTAAAGCTTTAATAACTGTGTACATAAGCTAAGGCTGACAAGAAGAGTGAAACTCTCCACAAATAGGGTATACTTTGGTGTTACTTTATTTATGGCATTAAAGGAACCCAATAAAGGATTTTTTCCATGCATAAAAGTTATTTTAAGCCTAGAGTCAAAGTGTCTATGAGAACATGTTCCTTTAGATGACCAAGCATGCAAGCGTGCATGTAGGTGTGTGTGTGTGTGCACACATTATGTTTCTCAGTGATAACCTTTTTGTAATATTACATAAATTAGTAATTTAAAAATTACCAAGCCCATACAAAGCCTCTCTTTCTTGTTATAAATACATTATTTACTGAGAGATGTTGAGTGTTGATGGCCTGGCTCTCATCCGCTCTGTGAAAGGAGCTGGAAACACTTAGCATAACAGAACTGTCCTAAAGAGACACCCTTATAATTAACAGTTTTTAGAGTTTGATTGATGCTGTAGTATTGTGAAATAATGTCTTTTCATTTTCAGGGTGTCAAATCAAGAGCAAGACAATTTTCCTTGATCTCTAATGAAAAAGAGCTTGATGTAACGTTAACACTGGATGGGACTAACCACATGCTCCAAAGCAATGATGGTTTTGAGTTCCTCTGAGCTTTACTTAGGAGAAAAGAAACAGGAAAGGGCATCTGCTTTCATGTTCTTGGTCCTTGGATGATAGGAAATGGTGAACTCAAATTGTATTAAGAAAATCTTGCTCTTCCTCCTTAAATCACTAAAAGGCTCAGGTGGCCTCTGGAGACCAGGATAGACTTGCTCTTGGATCTGAGGGATATCAGTGAAGCAGTCAGGGTGCTGGAGTTATGAATAAATCTACAGGAAAAGTTGGCAAAGCCAATGAAGCATTGGAGCATTGATGATTGTTAGAGTGGGCCATGATTTTACTGCTTCTATCTTCCCCTCATCCATTCGGATACCTTGCGAGCTGGTATCCTAGGAACTGAATGGAGGTCTGATGGAATGACCACTTCTCCACCTTGAGTTACAGATGGTATTCCATCAGCTTGGCCAAAACAAGTGCGATGTGGTGACAATAGCAACGTTTACATGTACACTTTTTTGTCATTCCGATTAAAATCATTCTGAAAGATTTGGTGGACTGTTTACATGAGACGTAATCTAATCCGATATGGTGTTTACATGTGCCTGTGCTTTCAGTTTTGGGACACACTAAGTATAAGTAGCCTAACAACAAATACAAATCACCAGAGGAAAAAACGCCCATATTTGCGTTAATATTTTTAATAGCTGCTTGCACTTGCTTAGAATAACGGACTAATATTTGAATCTCTTGCGTTCATTCGAGTGCTCAGTCATATGGCGAGAACACGATCATAGAAATCATACGGCCGTCTTCTGTACCACACACAGAACCAATATAGCTTGATCTCAGCCAGTTGATCAACACATATCATCATAACGCCCTAATTTCTTAATGTTAAAGCATTAAAGGATAAAATAACAGTACGACCCTCTGTAATGCCGCTCTGAAATGAATTGTATTCTGATACTAAAAAGTTTTACTGTATTTAAATGGAACAAATACACGAGATCTTACCAAGAGTTGCTGAACAATAAATCAAAGGAGTGCTGCTTTATGAACACAGAGAGTGATCACAACGAGCTATCACACATAACATTTCCAAACGTGTTTTCGTACAATATTCATGGCGTGAGCACTTATAAATTCAAGCAGATTGGAAATTATGAATCTGTAATAAACATAAATAGAAATGACAAAGGCAAATTTTGGTCAAGTTGATTATTTTAATTGAGCTATACTTTCACTTTCATCATTGTGTTGTTTCTAAGCTGAAAAGCAGAAAATCATGCTTCATTTCAGATCCGTTTTTCACTCCGGTCATGAGAGAAGATATGGCAGTTCATAACACAGCAAGCGTTCTCCATTCTAATGTGTTTTTAACTGTATAATTGAAATTTGAACTTTATACCTCCACTATTACCCAGTCTCTACCGTAGTGTCGGTGTCCTCAAATCACAGAATACTGCGTTGCCGACATCACGTTCACGTTCTGACGACCCGACTTCTTGACGTGATGACGTAGACGCAAAGTAATCGGTTTAACGCGTTTACATGGCAGAATTTTAATTTTGTTCGGTTTATAGAAAGGTTTATCTCACCCCTCTCAAACCGATTACAATTTCATTCGGTTTGGGCATTTTTATTCTGATTGAGGTGTTTATATGGAGCATTTTCATTCGGATTGGATTCTTAAACCGATTACAATGCTCCATGTAAACGCACCTAATGTTCAGTCTGGTTCCAGGAGTACAAAGCAATGGTCGTATTCCAGGAACACCTCATTCATGAACCCATGGAATATGGAAAGGTCGTTGAGTCATGCTGTACATGCTGTTGTACACACAAGGAAGGTCACGCTTGGTGAACATAGTGGTACACACCAGTTCCAAGGCAGCCAGGAAGAGGGGAAGAGTGTAACGATATTTGACTGTTATTTTGTTGAGGTACCAGTAATCAATGCAGAGCCACAAGTCTTTGTGCTTCTGCTTCTAGTTTTAAAAAACTGCGAATGAGGATGAATGTAGCCTTGTTGGAGTGCTTCTTCCACATACTTCTCCACGGCCTTCTGTTCTGGCAGGGACAGTGGGTAAACTTTTCGTTGGGGCACTGGCTCACCGGGCAGGAGGTTTGTGCAGTCCCATGGCCTGTGTGGAGGTAACGGAGAGCCTTGTTTGGGGCAGAAAATGTCCTGAGAGTGGGAGTATCTACAGACTGTTGATTGACTGGACTTTCGATGGAGGTGGAATTCACTATCAACAGCTGAGATTCAGATGATTTGCAGGGAAGCAGTCAGGGAAACTCTGGGATTCCCATTTCAGGACATCTCCAGAGGACAAGGAAATCACTGGTGAATGTTTCACAAGTCGGGCTGTCCTAGAATGATGTCAGCAGTGTGCTTCTCCAGAACCAAGAGGATGAGGTTTTTGCCATATGGGGAGCCCACTGGCAGCTTTATAGCACTCACAAAGTGTCAGATGGTAAATCCAGGGTAATGCTAAAGGTATACTAATGTTAGTCTAATCTATTAACTATGTACTGTACATCATAAACCCGTCTTTTAGGCAAGTACTAGATTTGGATTTCATGTAAAATACTACTGAATTAGTATTTAACTTGATCATAATTTAATAAAAACATTGTAAGTTACTAATTATAACACTTTCATTTCCACAGTTATTCAAACAGCAAATAATAATAAAAAAAATAATTTGGCAGTGTTGGGGAAGCTACTCTAAAACTGTAGCTTGACCAGCTACAAGCTACACGTCAATTAAAGTAGTTTAAACTATTTTCAAGCTACCCTTCTTAAAAAGTAGCTAGCTACACTACAAGTTACTATCAAAAAATAGCTAGCTACATTGAAACTACTTTTATTTTTACTTTTTTAGAATTAACATTACAAATAACTGAATAATTGTTAATGAAGAATTATAATGAAGTTATAAATAACATATTTGAAGAACAAAATATATGCAACTTAAACTGGATACTACGGAGTCATAAAATAAGCAAGTTAAACTCACAGCACATGTGGGATTTACTGACTGTGAATAGAGCCGCTCTGAGATGTCAAATCATCAGCTGTGCACGTGAACACTGTGCTTTGTGTGGAATCATCCTTTGCCAAATAATAAGTACACCATTATATCTTGATTTTATTTTCTGTTTGATTAATGTTCATTACAAAATTGTGGGGGGACAGATTATATTATGATGGTTCACTATTGTAAAATAGACATTTGATATACAGTGGGTACGGAAAGTATTCAGACCCCCTTCACTTTTTTCAATTTTGTTATGTTGCAGTCTGATACTACAATTGTTTAAATTCTTTTTTTTTCTCATTACTCTACACTCTGTCCTTTATAATGACAAAGTGAAAACAGAATTTTAGAAATGTTTGTAAATTTATTAAAAAGAAAAAACTGAAATATCACATTTACATAAGTATTCAGACCCTTTACTCAGTACTTAGTTGAAGCACCTTTGGCAGCAATTACAGCCTCGAGTCTTTTTGGGTATGACGCAACAAGCTTTGCACGACTGGATTGGGGGAATTTCTGCCATTCTTCTTTGCAAATCCTCTCAAGCTCGGTCAGGTTGGATGGGGACCGTCTGTTGACAGCCTTTTTCAGGTCTCTCCAGAGATGTTCGATAGGGTTCAAGTCAGGGCTCTGGCTGGGTCACTCTAGGACATTCACAGAGTTGTCCCTAAGCCACTCCTGTGTTGCCTTGGCTGTGTGCTTAGGGTCATTGTCATGTTAGAAGGTGAACCTTCGGCCCAGTCTGAGGTTTTGAATGCCCTGGACTGGGTTTTCATTAAGGCTATCTCAATATTTTAGTGCATTGAGCTTTTCTTCTACTCTGATGAGTTCCTCAGTCCCTGCCGCTGAAAAACAGCCCAACAGCATGAGGCTGCTACCACCACACTTTACTTTTGGGATGGTACTCTGCAGGTGATGAGAAGAGCCGGTTTCCTTCAAACATGATGCTTAGAATTGAGGTTCATCAGATCAGGTAATCTTGTTTCTCAGAGTCTGAGGGTCCTTTAGGTGCTTTATTGCAAATTCCAAGTGTGTTTTATGTGTCTTCACTGAGGAGAGGATTGAGTTTGGCCACACTCCCATAAAGCCCAGATCGGTGGAGTGTTGCAGTGATGTTTGTCCTTCTGTAGGTTTCTCCCATCTGCATATATGATCATGGAGCTCAACTAGAGTGACCACCAGGTTCTTGGTCACCAGTCTAGGCAAGCCCCTTCTCCATCAATTGCTCAGTTTGGCTGGGGACCAGCTCTTGGAAGAGTCCTGGTTGTGCCAAACTTCTTCCATTTGAGAATTATGGAAGCCACTGTGCTCTTGGGAACCTTCAGTGCAGCAGAATTTTTTTTGTAGCCTTCCTCAGATCTGTGCCTCAATACAATCCTGTGTCTGAGCTCTGCAGGCAGTTCTTTTGACCTCGTGGCTTGGTTTTCGCTCTGATATGCATTATCAGCTGTGAGGCCTTTTACAGAGAGGTGTGTGCCTTTCCAAATCATGTCCAATCAATTTAATTTACCACAGGCGGACTCCAATCAAGGTGTAGAAACATCTCTGCAATGATCAAGAGACATGGGAGGCACCTGAGCGAAATTTCAAGTGTTGTTGCAAAGGGTCTGAATACTTATGTAAATGTGATATTTCAGTTTTTTCTTTTTAATAAATTTACAGACATTTCTAAATTTCTGTTTTCACTTCATCATTATGAGGTACAGAGTGTAGATTAATGAGAAAAAAAATGAATTTAAACAATTGTAGTATCAGGCTGCAACATAACAAAATTGAAAAAAGTGAAGGGGGTCTGAATACTTTCCGTACCCACTGTAGAATGCAATAAAGCAGGAAAATTAATCAGTTTAAAAAGGCTATTATTTATCTCCTGCAGGGCTGTCGCTAGTGGGGTGAAAGGTGGTGACGATTATAGGGGCCCACGGCTGAGGGGGGCTTCCGGCGATCTCAACCGACTGGCTGAGGCCAACCTAAAAAAACGCTCAGGACAGTTGACGGGCCACTGATGCGCATCGTCATGAAAGCTTACCATTTGCACGTGTTTTTAAGCCTTGCCAATTTAAACATTTAAAAGAGTTTAAACCATTCAAACACAAGACCTGGAAAAGCTCAACTGAGTACTCGCGTGCTGTGTTTGGTGCGAACGCAAAGAGCCACGTCTCACAGAGTAAGACTGAACCGAGCTCTCCTTCGCATCCTCCTGCACCTGAACAAACAAATTCAAATCGCAGTTTAAACATGCAAACAGAAAAAGATGTGAAAGAGCCCAATTCAGCACCCGCGTGGTGTTCTCTGCGCATAGGGCGGATCTCAAAGCGCTTGAACACCAAATTTGCCTCTTCTTGATATTGTACCAACAAATACATACAAAATTATGTCAAAATACCCGTCTTGGAGAGTATCCTCGAAAAAAAACTGTCGGTTATATCTTAAGTGAAAGTAAACAGTTGAGAAAGAAATCGGATGTGCATCATTATATTGGACGCATTGTCTCTTAAAGTGACCGTGCCTAATTTACTAGCTGCTGTCGGTGTCCTTAATGTTAATTCAAGAAAATGAAAGAAAGAAAATTACTCACTGCTCTTGACTGAATTACTTTGTAGTTTTAACAATAATTAATCCACAGTCAAACCAAAAATGATTCAGACACCAGATATAATTTTTGATATTTTTTACTAGTGGGTGCAGGACACTATAGTTCATTTATATAAGTGAGGATAGCAAAATAAAGTAAACTGTGACATATTAAACCCAAAAATTATTCATACAGTGGACTACCAGTAAAATTGATAAAAAAAATTGGGACCAAAAATTATTCAGACACTTTGACCTGACCATGTTTTGCTTAAGTGTTTTTTCTTTAATTGCTAATGCAACCTTTTTACACCACAGACTGAACAAAATTAAGCATTGCTTGGTAATTGGTCAACAAAGTATTGATAGTTGTGTAAATATTGTCATACTAACAGTTGTCTGAATTTTTGGTTGATTGTAATCCATTACATACCTTTCTATTAAAGTTATCTGACATTATCAAGATTAATTTGTTCTGACACAGTTTAACTCTGAGTTCTTGTCATATTTTATTACCATTTTCTAAACTTTTGCAAATAAACTGTGATTATTCGGTTTCTGTACCTGGACATCTACAAAACTGAAAAAAAAAAAAAAAAAAAAAAACTTAAACATTATAGAAGTACCGTACAGGATGCATTTCAGTAAATATACATAGATTATTACAGTGCAGTGTGGATGAACAGATATTTCTTTGTTTGACGCTCTGAAAAGCAGATAGCAGCAACAGGCAGCTGTAGCAGCACAGAGGAGCTGTTAGCTTGTGTCCAGGAGCAGCAGATGATGGAGGCAGGTGATGCAGGGCACAGGTGAAGAGGTGAGCTGATGCTCCAAACAGTATACCAATACATAATGCACATAAATGGAATGATATAAAGCTGGATGATGTGGATTCTATTTTAGATTGTGACAGACTAGATATATTTCATAATTTGCAGTCTTGTCTCCTGAAAGAATAAAACTGATAATATAAAAGACAAAATGTGAAATTTGGTCCAATTTGTTTATGCAATTTTGTATTTTACTACTTAGAAAAACATAAAAATGAAACATAATTCAATCAATAATCAGGAAAAGTGCTTATGGCACATAGTAAAATAGGATTCTGGGTGTAATTTGTTTTATATAGCCTGTTTTTGCAAAGGAAACTCAAAATGACAAATCTAGATGCAAAATATAATTTCACTCGCTTCATTTATGATGCTGTTATTTGAAGAAAAAAAAATAAAAATTCTGGTACATTTTGCCATCTAGTGGCATCAAACTAAGTTGCAGGGAGCAGGCCCTAATAGAACCTGAATTACAGATTTTCAAAAAAAAAAAACAAATAAATAAATAAAGTCAAAAAGCGCCTGTTTTTTTTTTTGTTTTTTTTTTTTGTGTGTTTATTGTTATTAAGACCTCGACTTAAATACAGTAAAACTAAAAATAAAACAAAATACCTAAAAATATAATAAAATACCTAACTACATAATACTATTATTGTTAGAAATTGCAACAATATAAAAATAGAAATATAATACATTTATACATTTAAAATTTAATTAAAACAATAAGTAAAAAATAAATAAACAATAATATCCTGGCCAGAGGAGAACTGACCCCCCGACTGAGCCTGGTTTCTCCCAAGGTTTTTTTCTCCATTCTGTCACAGAGGGAGTTTTGGTTCCTTGCCGCTGTCGCCTCTGGCTTGCTCAGTTGTGGACACTTATTTTCTAACGATTATCGTCAATTTGATTTCATAGATACTATTTAAACTAAATTGAGCTAGACAATGACATCTCTGAATTCAATAATGAAATGACTTTAACTGAAAATTGAGTGTTTAATCTTATTATTATAATCAGTTTTATTCAACACTCCTTATTGGAGTGTCCAAATCTTCTCTTAACAAATTACAATGTTTGCAGAATTCTGCAGCTAGAATTTTAACTGGGGCTAGGGCTGGTGATCATATAACTCCTGTCTTGGAGACGTTACACTGGCTCCCTGTTAAATACCGTGTAGATTTTAAAATTTTAATGCTTATATACAAGGCTCTGCATGGACTTACTCCACAGTATTTGGCAGATTTTTTAACACCCTACACACCATCTCGCAATTTACGATCGTCTCAGCATGGTCTCTTAGTTGTTCCTAAAACACGGCTGCGATCTAGGGGGGACAGGGCATTCTCAACATATGCTCCTAAACTGTGGAATTCTCTCCCAGCTGACATTAGGGATGCTAATTCTTTAGCTGTTTTTAAAACCTCTCTCAAAACATTTTTTTAGGAATGCTTTTATTTGATTAGGTTTCCGTTGTATTTTTGTGATTTATTTCTTGTTGAATTTATAGTTTATTGTATTTATTGTTGTGTTTTTCTTTATGTAAACTTTTATGTACAGCGCTTTGAGAAAGCAACTTTTAAAGGCGCTATATAAAATAAATGTATTATTATTATTATTATTATTATTATTATTATTATTATTATTATTACTATTATTACTACATTACTGACACTCTATCCTCCAATTTGATACTTTTAAGTGCTTTGACACAATCTGTATTGTTAAAAGCGCTATATAAATAAAGGTGACTTGACTTGACTAATGTAATATTTGAAACACATATAATGTTATTTATAAAAAAAATACACCCATCTGTTATAGTTCAAAGGGTTTTCTTTAAAATTAAACCTTTTTTTTTTTTTCATTTCCTCCATTGTATGTGTGCAGGGTAAACATTTGAATTTGAGTGTGAAAATTTAGGCGAAAATTCCCAAAAACGCCTCTAACCTTAAGTGGTTAATAGTCTTAGTCACATTTTAAGTCATTTGAGTCTTTCATAGTTTTAGTCTAGTTTTAGTCGATGAAAAGTCATTGCAGTTTTGTCAACTTTTAGTCATTACTTTTAGTCAAACTGCAGTTACCAACATTTATTTTGGTAGCTATTTTATATGTAGTCTTTAAACAGAAATAGTCATAAATTCTTCTGTCTTTAGACCAAATCAATTAAGCTCATCATAAATTTGAATCAATGATTGAATTTGGAAAAACTGGAATAAATGATGACAATTTAAATTTTTTGGTAGAGATACAAATTAAACTCATTTTTAAGATACAGTAGGTTTACTTAACGTGTACATTTATTTAACATCTTTTGTTGGTTAACATTAATGGCACAGATAGGTATTTAATTAGGAATGCTGTCCCTTTAAGACGGAAGGCATGCATGTCATACTGACACACATTCAGTTTTCACCCACCTGTTTACGTTCACTTAAGCAATAACCGACTGTATTTACGTGAGATACTCAACATGATAGATATTTGGACTGCTGTGTGTTGTATTTGAGCACTGAGAACTGATCGCGCGCTGTCTAAGAACTGAAGAAATGGAGCATGCGCGAGAGAGAGCACTTCTATCAGCGCGATTCTCTCGCGCCTTCACTAACTTTAAGTTAAATGACAACGAATTGTGACTCCCGGGAAAAACGGGACGTCAGGTCACTCTATCTCTAACCTGAGGCCATTGTTTCAGATCGCTAGTTTGCATTTTGGTAGCCTATCCGTCCACTGCGACTGCCATACTGAGACTAGATATACAAACGCCCCTCATCCAATTGCAATCCAATGACAGGAACGCACATTTTGAAAGACAAGACTGTTAACTTAGCCTATAGGATGTATTTTGAATGTCCGGTAGTCCTCAAATAACATTCTAGTCCCGTCTCGTCTTGTTAACGAAGACGCAGCATAAATTTCGTCATAATTTTTATCATCAAATATTAGTTTTAGCTCATCAACGTCACGTATTAGTCACAGAAAAAATGTTCGTTAACGAATATTTTTCGTCATCGCTGATGAAATTAACACTGCATCTGAACTCCTCTGATTGGCCACTGCATTGATAAACTCAGTGGAATCGTGTGTGATTGGTTATAATGTGCAGCGATGTAAAAAGAAATATAATGTAACATAGCAGATCTAAATTTAATATCGCAATAGACACTTAATTTCATTTTAATTTTATTCAGGACAGCCGTAATGAATTAAGTTTAATTGTGCAGGAGGATTTTTGTCCCAAGCCACCATTAATTTCCAACCCCTAGCCAGGGGAAGGCTAAGCCGTGCCCAGCCTTACACACATTCCACAATCACTGTCAGAATTACAAAAGCAGACAAACAATCAAAGTCCGGTAAATTATGGTAAAGGTATCAAACACAATAGAGCTAGAGCCCACTATGATGCAGCTTAAAGCCTACTGACATGGCAAGATGCTCAGCTTTTTTTCTTTTCATTTCTATTATTTTCTTTTCTTTTAATTCAAGTTCACAGCACAAACCTGGCATGCATTGTTCAAATAATTATCAGATATGGAGGAGAATTCATAGTTCTTCCAAAAAGCTCTAATTTTGTTTGATCTGTTCGTAGTGGCATGATGCACATGACCTTAAAATCTCACAACATACAATACAAATTATTTAAATTGTGGACAGTCAGCAAAGATTTCAAGAGCATGTCTAGTTATTCAGTTCTCCATATTACCTGTCATCCTGAAACATATTATGATATCAAGAAGTGATATTTTCAATATGCCACAGAATAAACGCTTTCTCATGAGTATCGTTTAGTGTACAGCCTGGTATATGCTAAGTTCAGTGACAACAGAGATGTAAACACAATTGGCTGGTTTAACTGCAAGATTAATGTGCAAGTTTGTCAGGAGCTTCAGTTCAATTAGCATATTTAAAATAGTTAGCATTTATGCAGGAGGAGTTGTCATATTAAACAGACAACATGAAAGACTAAGCATCCTGTTTTCATTTACAGTGATTTAATAGCTACAAAGATGCAAATGGTGAAAGGCTGCCAAACAGCACAAAGCTCTCTTTCTTGAGAAACACGCACACACACTCAAAAGACAGAAGTGCAGACAGCCTTTGTATAATTAAAGCCTTGCTGTGCCTTAATATGTGTTGAAATGCTGACGTTTTCTTCTTGTGTGTCAGCAGAGAGCACGTATGAAAGGGCCACTGTCAAATATAGAGTTCTGACAGAAATGAAATTCTCCTGAACTGACAGAGACAATCAGGCTCATTAATGCAAAATGCATGCAGCTCTCTTCCAGCAATCAAAGTCTTCATTTCCATCCATTTTATCACATTTAGCGGAGAGAGAACACTCTTTTTCTTTCATGACAGACTGAGAGAGGAGATAACAGATGTAACTCAAAAAAATGAGTACTTTCTATAGTTGTTGGTGGGGTAATGGGTTAGAGTCACAACAAACCCAGAGATGAAGAGTTAGACCTATTATACTGTACTAACACATACTGTATAAGTTGGAATTTTTTTAGGATTTAAAGTGGTCACCATGGATGTGATATAATAGCTACAAATATGAAGCAGCTAATAAGATGAAGTTGTAAGAATTAATTTCTTTACAATCTCAAGTATGTCAGGATAAGACACTGTGCCACATTCACGACAGCACTGCAGTCCAGCTCCAAAGAGTTTAAAAACACAATAGAAGCCCTGATGCCAGAAATGCTGGTACAACAAAAAAAAAAAAAAAAAAAAAAAAAAAAAAAAATACACAAAAAGTTGAGGCAAATAGAGTTGCAGGTCCTTAATGCTATCTTTTTTTTTTCTCACCAAATCACAAAATACTTATAATTTGCCATGAGAGTGTGTCAGGCAGGTTAAAGGAAGTTTAGAGTTTTTGTGCAAGCACATACCAAGACCACTTACAGTGGTGTGAAAAAGTTTTTGCCCCTTTCCTTTTTTTTTTTTTTTTTTTTTTTTTTTTTAATTTTTAGCATTTTTCACACTTGAATGATTCAGATCAAACTAATTTTAATATTACACAAAGATTATCCGAGTAAATAAAAAAAAAAATGCAGTTTTGAAATAATGATTTCATTTATTAACCCGCTGGGGTCTGAGGGTGTTTTGGGGCCCTGGGGAAGTTTTGACATGCCCTGACATTTTTTATTTTTTATTTTTTTTTTTAGTATCTTAAAAAAAAAAAACATTAATGTCTAAAGTCTGATAACACTGTATTCAGCACAAACTGGACTACAATAACATGTGAGCAGCATGAAAGTACATGTTTGTGTTTTTTGAGAAAACAATGTTTTCGAGAAAACTCGAAAACAACAACTGAAAACTCATCTCTTTCAGCACTACTTCATCCTAAACTTTAAAAAAAAAAAAAAAAAAAATTCTCTTTATTTATTCCTTTCTAGCTTGTACTTATTTGAACAATGCCTGAGACTTGTTGTTACGAGCACTTCCTCTGTCTGATTGCCTCTTCAAGACGAATCGCTTTATGTATTCCCCAATTGTAAGTCGCTTTGGATAAAAGCGTCTGCTAAATGACTAAATGTAAATGTAAATGTAAATGTTTATGTGTGGTTAGTGAAAAACAAAATTTTTTAGGTCACTGAAATAAGGCCATAAAACACATACAGAACATTTGTTCACAAGACTTTTGAGCACTGGATGTGGTAGACTAGAGTGTTTGCTACAAAATGATGTGAAAATTATCCTGATCACTCCTCCACAGAAAACAATATATTGATTTAACATTTTTAAAACATGTTTTGTGATAGAATGCCCTTATGCGTGTCACAGTTACGCTGATGGAAGGACGCTGGAGACACGGAGAAACGTTAATAGTCTTTAATCCAAGGAACACAGGGGAAATCCACAAAACAGACGCTGGAGCAATCACATGTAACACAACAAGTAGACCCGACAGGAAGAATCACACAGACAGGAACTACACCTACACAGGATAATTAATTAAAAACACAGGATACTTAATTAAACACAGGTGCAGGGGATGAACGAATTAGACTAGACGAGGACAGGAACAGGAAAATAACCAAATATGGGTGGAGGCGGAGATTCGCGGCGGAGCCGGAGCGACTGAGGAGGAGCCGAGGAGATGAAGGAGCCTGATGGAGCCGGAGGAGTGGAGTCCCGAGGTGCAGGATGGTCAACGCCCGACCAAAACGGAGCCAGAGGGACAATGGAGCCCGGTGGAGCTGGTGGATCGACGGGTGACGGTGGAGGCGAGGGAGCTAGGAGCCGAGGTGGAGCCGCTGGGTCAATGGGCCGAGGCGGAGTCCGGGCCTCGGAATCTGGAGGCAGAGGTGAGGGATACTCCAGCCCCGGCGATGCTGGAGGATGGCAGTCCTGCGGGGCTCGCACCGTACAGATAGGGGGCTGAGGGTGAGCGGAGGGGCTGCCAGATGACAGCGGTGGAAGAGGCAGGAGCGGGTGGAAGGGCGGGCATTTGTGAGCCTCCTCTGGGCTGAACAAGGGAACAGGATGACACTCTAGAATATCGGGCTCTGGAGGGCGCTCTCGAGGAGCGGGCACTGGAGGGCACTTTCGAGGAGCGGGCACTATCAGCTCACCCTCAGCCGCAGTGTAGTGGGCGGAGCTCCACTCCACGCTCTCACCATCCACGGCTTGCTCCCTCGCGGTGGGCACTGTCGCTGGCTCTCACACCTGGTCTGACGGGTTCGGCTCTGCCTCCGGGGCGATCCTCCGCTCAGTCGCTCGACGTTGCACTGGCTCACAGATCGAGGCAGGAATTGGCTCTCCGTTATTGGTGGGTTCGGCCTGATGCTCCGCACTGCAGGGAGTTGGTGGGCTGGGCTCTGGTTCTGGAGTGACGATCCGTTTCTTGACAGAATCCACTCCACAAATGCAGCAAAATCCGCTCGAGGACAGTCCTCGGACGACGGCACTCTGCACACGGTGTTCAAACTTGCATCATAAAATGTCTGGATAGCTGGTGGTGTGAACTAACACAAGAAATAGTCTTGTATGGTTCTCGAGCGATCGCTCCCCCTGCTCCAGCAGGAGGAGGAATTCTGGGCGAAGGAGGGGATCCATGAAACACAACAGAAACAAATAACACTGGGAAAACACGGAAAACAAAAACAGAGGGTAGACGCAGAGGTAACTGTATTCAGTCGGGTCTTCTGTCACAATTACGCTGATGGAAAGACGCTGGAGACGCGCGGTGAAACGTTAATAGTCTTTAATCCAAGGAACACAGGGAAATCCACAAAACAGATGCTGGAGAAATCACACGTAACACAACAAGTAGTCCTGGCAGGAACTTAAATGCACAGGATGATTAAACACAGGTGCAGGGGATGAACGAATTAGACTAGATGAAGACAGGAACAGGAATATAACCAAATATGGGCATAAACACTGGGACACAGGGAGCACGTGGGGAGCAAAACACACACACACAGACAGTCCAAACTCCTGAAAATGCAAGGGAGTGACAATGGCCATGAATATTTAGTGATTCACACCTGAGAGACAAAGAGCCTCCCATAATGGGCCATCAATATGAATGTGACTGAGGCAGGTAAGAAAGATTGTGAGGAGAGTAAAATTTTAAGGGTTTTGGTTATTATTTATATTTTATTTGCAATTTAGTATAATAAAAATATACACAGTGAAGGTCAAGGACACATGATTGAACATACTGATATGAACACTGAGACTTGAACAGTAATACACCTTTGTGCCAAACATTAATTTATAGTGTTAACACTCACACTACTTTTATATCTTGTGGTTTTATATGTCATAAAACATTAACCCCCTGGGGTCTGAGGTGATTTTGGGGCCCTTGAGATGTTTTGACATGCCCTGATATCTGTGCTTATTTCAGCTACTTAAAACATACTATTGACCAACATATAATTTGTTTGTATTCAGCACAAACTGTGCTACAATAATATGTGACCCTGATGGATGTACATGTTTGCATTTTTTAGAAAAAAAATATTATGCGTGGTTAGTAAGTTTTGGGGGAAAAAATGTAGCTGAAATAAGGCCATAAAACCCACACTAAATAGTTCTGAATAAGACTTTTGAGTAATTAGTCTTGTAGGCTAGAATATTTACTTCAAAATTATGTGAAAATCATTCTGCTTACTCATTCACAGAAAACAATATATTGATTTAAATTTTTAAAGACATGTTTTGTGATTGAAAGCCAATATGCGAGGGAGTGGCAATGGCCCTGAATATTAAGTGATTCTCCCCTGAGAGACAAAGGGCCCTCCCCTAATGGCCCATCAGTGTGACTGTGACTTTGAGGCAGGTAAGACAGAATGTGAGGAGACTGAAAAAATGGGTTGTTTAAATTATTTGTATTTTATTTACAACACAGTATAATCAAAACATACATAATGAAGGTCAAAGACACATTGTGCACACTGACCACAGAGATGTGAACAGACTTTGAGTCATTCCTGCAACAGATTCTGTCCAACAAGTGAAACAAGTAAATCATACCTGATATTTACGTGTGTTATTTAAGTGTTTCTGCTTCTTTCCATGGATTCAAGAAGAAAAAAAACAATCAGTAGTCAAGGAGCATGTTTTACCATAGAATATCAGTGTAGTTGAACATCTGATGTTGGTACAGCGCTCTCAGAGGAAAACAGTTTGAAGAAAGTCATCAGGATTCATCTGTGGTTCAGGTACCTGATTCACTAAAATACAAACAACCAAAAAAACAAAAAAAACAACAACAACAACAAAAAAAAAACATTTGTGAGCATGTTAATATCAGGAGCATCTGTAGGTTTTGTAGCCATAGACTTACGCATGCTTTGATATTTTACATCTGAGAAACTAATTATTATTGTTTAGCATGTTATTAAAATCTATTTGTGAACAGAGTATTAATAATAAACATGGTCTAAACATTCTTAGATGCCTAGCATTCATCATGTTGTAGTTTGGGAACAACCTAACTAGTAAATGTGTTCTTGTTTATGTCACAATAACACGTTAACTAATGCAAAAAAGAAACATTACTTACTCATCAGATTGATCTCCTCCACTCGATGAAATCTTGTTCTTCTTTTGAGGGAAATCCAGCCTTTACTCGGCGTGTCTTCTTGCAGAAACGGACAGTAGCCGCGATGAACGAACTCCTCACGCTTTGTTTATGTTGGGCGTTTCCATGCGCACGTGTCTCACGTGGATATTTACATATGAACGGCGCGAGCCGCGAGGGGGCGGGATTGCATTAAAGATAATGAGTTAGACAGGAAAGGCTGAACATCGTGTTGGTTTCATACGGATTACTTTATCACAGAATATTTGTTTTCGATAAGACTTACTTCATTTAAAAGTAGACACTTCAAGCTTTCTATAGATATAACTCCCATGTCTCCGTGTTGAGATTTCGCCGAGTTACAGTTCATTTTAGTCACGCGTTTCTAAAAGCAGCTCGCGGAGACGGCGACGACAGAGAGCGCGCCCTGTTTGTTTTCTTTATTTTCCAAAACCACAACATTTTGTTTTTATTGTGAGTGTACCCAAAAAAAAAAATAGATACTTCAAAGTTTCAATTGATTTATAACACTTATCTGTATGACCAAAATCGACGGAGTATTTTTAGTGTCTTTCACACCGATAAGAAAAAAAATGAGCCTGTCTCGCCGGCGAGACGGCCGACCCCAGGGGGTTAAACAAACATCCTGGCATTGTGAGACAATTAGACAATGAAATGACACATTTTTCAAAATGTTTCACTTGATTTCATTCATGTAGTCAGGAATTATGGTTTGGGAAAAGTCTAACTAGTAAAATGTGCACAAGTTATTTCACAAAATCGACAGATTCAAGTAATCTTAGGCTACTCATCAGAGTGATATCCTCCATTGGATCCAGCTGTGCGACGCATCGCGTTGTATTTTTCCTCTTCTGAGGTAAATTCAGGGTTAGTCCTCTCAGCGCGTCTTCTTTCAGAAACAAAAAGTAGCCGGAATGAACTCTTTACATTTGTTTATGGATGATGAGGGCGTTTACATGCACGTGCGACTCACGTGGATGTTTAGAATCTGAAAAGCGTGATCGACGCGTGGGCGTGACTGCATTAGATATAATGAGTTGAGACGGGAAAACTGGAGCTCGAATTGGTTTCATACGGATTACTTTAACAGAGAATATTTGTTTTGGACGTGAGTAGATACTTCAAGCTTTCTATACCTATATTTCTCATGTATTTGAGGCGAGTATTCGCGGAGATTCATGTTGTTTTTTTTACATGTCTGTGAAGAGAAGTAACAGAGACCGAGCCGGCAGAGAACGCACCCGGTTTATTTTCTTTATTTTACAAAAGCACATTATTTTGTTGTTATTATGAATATCAAAGCTGACTGAGTACTTTTAGTTCTTTCCACGGTCATAAAGAAAATACGAGACAGACCGTATCAGTGCGAGCTTCAACCCCAGGGGGTTAAGGGACAAAAGCTGTCCAAACCTGCCTGGCACTACGTGAAAAAAGTAATTGCCCCCTAAATCTAATAACTGGTTGTGCCACCCTTTGCAGCAACAACTGCAATCAAGTGTTTGCAATAACTGGCAATGAGTCTTTCACACCGCTGTGGAGGAATTTTGGCCCACTCTTCTTTGCATAATTGTTTTAATTCAGCCACATTGGAGGGTTTTCGAGCATGAATGGACTGTTTAAGGTTATGCCACAGCATTTCAATCAGATTTAAGTCTGGACTTTGATTTGGCCACTCCAAAACCTTAATTTTGTTTTTCTTGAGCCATTCAGTGGTGGACTTGCTGGTGTGTTTGGGATCATTGTCCTGCTGCATAACTCAAGTGCGCTTGAGCTTGAGGTCACAAACTGACGGCTGGACATTCTCCTTCAGAATTTTCTGATAGAGTGCAGAATTCATGGTTCCATAAATTATGGCAAGTCATCCAGGTCCTGAAGCTGCAAAGCAGCCCCAGACCATCACACTACCACCACCACCATGTTTGACTGTTGGTATGATGTTCTTTTTATGAAATGCTGTCTTGTTTTTACGCCAGATGTAACGGATACACACCTTCCAAAAAGTTCAACTTTTGTCTCATTAGTCCACAGAATATTTACCCAAAAGTATTGGGAATGATCAAAATACTTTTTTGGCAAATGTGAGACGAGCCTTTGTGTTCTTTTTGGTCAGCAATGGCTTTTGCCTTGGAACTCTCCCATGGATGCCATTTTTGCCCAGTCTCTTTCTTATTGTTGAATCATGAACACTGACCTTAATTGAGTCCAGTGAGGCCTGCAGTTCTTTAGATGTTGTTCTGGGTTCTTTTATGACCTTCTGGATGAGTTGTCGTTGCGCTCTTGGAGTAATTTTGGTAGGCCGGCCACTCATGGGAAGGTTCACCACTGTTACAAGTTTTCTCCATTTGTGGATAATGGCTCTGACCGTGGTTCGCTGGAGTCCCAAAGCCTTAGAAATGGGTTTATAACTCTTTCTAGACTGATACATCAACTATTTATGTTTCTCATCTGTTCTTAAATTTCTTTAGATCGCGACATGATGTGTTGCTCTTTAAGCATGATTCACTTTGTCAGACAGGTTCTATTTAAGTGATTTCTTGATTCAACAGGTCTGGCAGTAATCAGGCCTGGGTGTGGCTAGTGAAATTTAACTCAGCTTTCTAAAATAATGTTTAATCACATTTCTTTCATGATTTAACAGGAGGGGGCAATTAATGTTTCACGTAGGGCCAGGTAGGTTTGGACAGCTTTTTTTCCTATATAAATGAAATCATCATTTAAAAACTGCATTTTGTATTTACTTGCATTGTCTTTGTGTAATATTAAAATTTGTTGGATGTTCTGAATCTTTTAAGTATGACAAATATGAAAAAAAAAAAGCAAAAAAAAAAAAATTAAAAAAAACGGAAGGGGGCAAAAACCTTTTCACGGCACTGTATGTGTTTTACTGTTATGTTCAACAAAAACACATACAAACGGAGCTTCGGGTGAATGCTAGTTTACTCAAGGAACTTCAGTGGCAACAGAATGGAATACGGTACAACTGTGAAGCATGTGCATCAGCATGAATTCATGACAGTATTACTACAATAGATAATAACAATGAAGAACTGGTTAGCAACCACAACATTTTGCCCCCTCCTACCAAGCTTAAGTATGAAACGTAGCTTCAAAGTGGGCACTCTTCGAAGACAACTGGCATGCCAGTGGGATCCATTAGCTAGCTCAAAAGTGACTGGCCCAAGCTGCCGTTTGACCTGGAGAGGCTCAGACAGGAAAGAGCTCAATTTATTGCTGCAATGTGGCCTACGGGCTCTTACCCAATCCTGTACTCTTATCTTTGTGGGCCAAACATGATGCTTGCTGTCATATCTGGCTCTCATGTTGCACTGATGTTGATGAACCCATGCCTGAATCGAAGTGTTCACTGGGAGCTGATGAGGTGGGCGCAGCCTGCTCAATGGTAATTCTAGTTCCCTGTCAAGCATGAGACAGTCAGGGGACACCCCAGTGGTGGCATGTTGGGTAGCGCGATAATGCAAGAGGGTCTGGGAGAGAGCAGCCTTAATTGGGAAACCTTGGGCAAGGTGTAAACGTATGCCATTTTTGAGACTGTCATTAGTTTGAAGATGGTAGAAGGTGGTGCATATATGGGCTATGCCCCTGGCAGCTAGGTACGATGAAAACTCACTGGAAATGAACTGCGGCCCATTGTCAGTGGTAACTGATTACCCATCGGAAAAAGAGTTGCTCCAGGAAATCAACCATTGCGGAGGCTGTAACTTAGCCCATAGGCACAACCTCGGGCCACTTTGATTGGAGGTCATACAATAGAAACCGCTGATGGTGAGGAACAGAGGCAAGCTCCCCACAAATGTCCATCTGTAGATGCTCCCATGCCTTGGTGGGCCAGTCAACAGGTTGCAAATGTGGCGGTGCTGGAGCACCTGTTTTACCACTAAGCAGACAAGGTGCACAGTCACGTACAAGAGCTTCTAGTTCTCTGTCAATCCCTGGCCACCAAACCAAATCTCGGCACCTCTGCTTCAGTTTAACTATCCCCACGTGACCCTCATGTGACATTGACAGCACCTGCCCCCTAAGGGACAGAGGAATGACTGCTCGGTGCCCCCGTGCAATGCATGACTCACCCCAACATGTCAGTTCTGCCCTGACTCGGGAGAAATGTGTCAGGTCAGCACTCACTCAAGCTGGCTAGCCATTCTGAATGTAGGTGCTGAGGGTAACGAAGAGTGGGTCTGCTGCAGACTCTCGCTTAAGTTCTTCAAGAGACACTGCGGCCTGTAAGGGCTCATACACTAACTGCACAAGGTCACTCTCTATTTTTGACTCCGGCTGCTTGGCTGTACTAGTAGACAACCAAAAAGTTGTCTTTTCCAGGAGTGAACAGCAGCTGGTAGTTGTACTGATTCAACCTGTCAGCCCATCGGTGGCCCGTTCCAGTAGAGGACATGAGAGTAGTGAGGGACTGGTGGTCTCTTCTGAGAGTGAAGGATCGTTCATATAAGTACATGTGCCAGCGCTCACATGCCCAAATGCATGCCAACCCCTCTTTCTCTCCCACTGAGTATTTCTGTTCAGCAGTACTCAGAGCCCGTGAAGCAAAATCAATATGCCTTTCAATGCCATCATGCAGCTGTGACAGGACTGCTCTGACTGCTACTGCTGATGCGTCACATGTCACCAGGGTGGGGCTGGAGAGATCAAAATGAGCTAGAGTTGGTGGTGATGAGAGAAGGTGTTTGAGTCATCGAATAGCCTGCTCGCAATCCGCTGTCCATGCCCAGGGGGTGTTATGCTTGAGTAGCTGTCGTAGAGGGGCAGTGATTTCAGAATGCTGAGGTGAGAACCTGAGATAGTAAGCAGTCATGTCGAGTAAGGATGCAAGCTGTCCAGCTGAGGTTGGCACTGGAAGGTGGAGAATGGCTTCTACGTTGGACAGCAATGGTGTGATACCTGAGCTGGACACCCGAAGACCCACAAAGTCTATTGCTGGGACAGCAAACATGCATTTTTATGTGTTCAAAGTCAGATTGTGTCTAGACAGAGCTGTGAACACCCGACTGAGGCATTTGTCATGAGTGGCCACGTCCTTTCCATGTACTACAATATCATCTAAGTACACAGCCATACCCGGGAGCCCTGCTAGGACAGTAGCCATGATTTTCTGAAAGCAACTAGGTGCTGAACTTAGGCCAAAATGAATCCTCTTAAAATAGAACAACCCCATGTGAGTCACAAATGCAGTCAGGTTTCTGCTGTCCTCGTGCAGGGGTATCTGCATGTAATCTTGCTTAAGATCCAACTTTGTGAACACTGAGGAGCCATAGAAGAGTGTTCTGAGTTCCTCAATTGTCAGCAATGGGTATTTGTCTGGCACCACAGCCTTGTTAGGCCCCTGAAGGTCAATGCAGAGACGTATGCCCCCAGTCCGTTTTTGCACAATCACAAGATTTGAGACCCAAGGAGAAGCATCAATGGCCTCAATGCCCTGTAGTTCAGTGGTGACCTTGTCACGCATGGCGAGAGGCACTCATCTCAGTGGCTGGATTACAGGCGGTACATCTGGGTTAAGCAGGGGTTTGTGGGAAAAAGCAAAGAGGCAGCCTAAACCACTGAATAGAGCGGGAAACTGTGTCTGCCATAGAGAGTCCACCTGAAGGATGGTTGCACCGCTGTTGTCATGCAGAGAAAAGTCAATGCTAAGGAACAGGTCAAGACCCAGGATATTAGCGGCATGCTGAGTTATGTAGAATGGAAACTCTGGTAGACGTTTTCACCCATATTGTACTGGCAGTTTAACTACTCCAGTCACTGCAATGGTGGCTTGGCCATAACCACAGAGCTTCAGAGGTGATGGTTATAATTCAACATCAGAGAAAAATTTCTTGTAGGTGGCCATATTAAGCAATGAAACTTTAGCTCCTGTGTCAAAAAGCAGCAGAATGCAACAGTCTTTCAGCTGCACACCACATGTAGAGAAAGTGACTGAATGAGGACCAACTGTATGAATTACTGCTGGTGAAGGCTTTGATCTGCACCACCTTGCAAAGTGGTTGAGCTTACCCAGTGCTTGAAGTGGGCCGGTACGCACCGGTACGCAGTACCGGCACTTATATATTTTAGCCTTTAGAGTACCTGCACTTTTCTGTGCTTACCGGCACTTCTGACATGTTGCCGGTACTCAGAGTAAAATCGTCAGGGTCTGGGTGATTATGATCCCATACATGATTAGAAAGGACACTATATAAATCACACTACCCAGGCGGGATCACCTCTCATCTCGACCAATCATGTGAATGAACGCAAGCGGAGGTCTCCCTCATTGTGTGGTGCATGAGAGCATGTCAGGGGAGGAGCGCGGAGTAGTAGAATAATAATTAATTATTGATTACTAATTTGAATCAGTACTTTGTAATGAAAATCATATCTTAAAATGAAAAGAAGCAGGCTTTTGCAATCACATCATTTTAAACCGTAAACTCCTGGAAAGTCTAAGGATCCAGTGAATGAATTCAATCAGTAAGCTCAAAACAGCTAATGCAGAGAAAACACGCCCGATTTTATCAGCGATTGCGGAGAGAATAGTGACTTACAACCAGATGTCAGTAAAAATTATTTTCAGCGTGTATTTGGCTTAAAAACAAAAGTGTTTTATAATGAACGCTGATTATGTGGTCAGAGATTTAGCGCTTCTGAATGGATCCGTATATTAAAGGCAGGCGATTTAGTGGTCTTTGGCGTCTCCCGGTGGTCCTGTTTGGTATCGGAGCTTGACTTGTGCTAATTTATATTGAAAACTTTTATTTAATTATTGATTGATTGATTGTTGCACTATACATACATTGTGAATTATTAAAAAGTACTTTGCATAGTATTTCCTTCAGGACCATCAGTGAATGTTTGAACCTTTTTTAATAGTTGTGTTTGAGTTCCTCAATTGTCCTCAGTGTGAAAAGATGGATTTCAAAATCATAGTTACTGCTGGAAAGGGTTCAAATATGCAAAAGATGCTGGAAACCTGAAGATTCCGCAGGACATGGAGGATTTTTCTGAAGAACAGTGGTCAGTTTAACTGTTCAGAACAAACAAGGGACTCATGAACAACTATCACAAAACAAAAAACAGTCGTGGATCATCCAGGTAACCACACACAGTATTAAGAACCAACGGTTCACAAACTTTTGCATGGGGTTATTTTAATAATTTCAGCTATTTTTTTTTTTGCCTTGTGGACTAAATGTAAACATCTTTTATGTAAAATATCTTACTCAGAACAGTACTAAATAATAACATGCATTTTGTATGATCTCTCTTATTTTGTTAAAATTATTCACATTTTCACAGATTCTGCAAGGGTTTCACAAACTTTCAAGTGGCACTGTATGTCGTATGTGATGCACGCAACCACATCACGTCTCGAAAACTCACCCACTTCTGTAATAATTTAAATTGTTACATGAAATCACAGACTTTGGGTGATAAAATATAGTTTAGAAAACTAGTCCCGTCAAAATAGGACTTTTGCTGCAATGCCCCATTTCTTACAAAATAAGCAAATTAGCTTTCACAATACTTCATTCACACATCCCTCCACCCACCACACCCCAGTTGTTGGTTGCCATACCCTAGGCGATCTTCCCCCAGGACGATCTCCTTATATACCCATCTCCAGCTGCATTATTTATTATTTAAGAGTACAGAGCAAAAATATTTCTTTAGACATGTCCAAACAAAATTAGCATTTATTTGAGTTTAAATTAAATCCATGTATCCACAAAGGCACAGATATTATGAAATGCATAGAAAATCTTGTTTTTAGTCACAGTGCCCGTCTCTGATCCTACACAGCCTGCATATTCAGTTAAAACAAAGAGATTCTTTTGATTCTAAACTAAAAGCTGCGCCACTGACACAAAAGAAAGGAAGACTTACATGAAACTTATGATTAAAAGCATATTCAAAGGAAAGCCACTCATTTTATTTGCCTGTAATGTGGATTTGCATTGGCTCTGATTGCCATTTCCTTAATAGTATCATTTTGATCTATGATACTTTTTTGTGTGTCCAAACTGGCTTTTCTCTCTTGCTGAGTACATTTTCCAAATGCCAAGAGCACACAGATCAGAAATGTAGCTCCACAAAATATTTGCTAAATATTCCAAATGCTATGACATATGTGTAATATTTGCTGTATAATGCATGGATTGTGTGCCGCCTCTGACCTTTAAAAACTGTCATTAATTCTCCTTTCTGTTGGACTGCATCGTGTTGACCCAAACCACATGAGGTGCATATGAAACAGTGATAAAGACACAAGTATGAAATACAATATTACACGCACTTAACATTATCTAATCTCATATTATAATTCTCTGTGTTGCGATTACTTATTATAAACTAATACTAGAAGACTAGTTGATGTACATACGTGAGAGGAATGGATGCATAAAAAATATTCACAATTTTATCACTTTTCTCCAAAATTAATGGCATATTTGAGGGCCTAAATATGCTCAAACTCATAAAACTTTGCACACATGCCAAAATAGTGAAAATTTACATCTGGGCCCGTATTTATCAAGCCTCTAAAAATTACTCTCAAGAACACTGCTAAGAATTGACTTGTGTAAAAAAATTCTTGGCTCAAAGCTGCGCTTAAAAGTTAGTTATCAAGCATCTCAGTCATAATTTAAGCGAAGTGTAGGACTAAATCTTAAGTATCAGCCTTAGAGATGATTCACGACACTTTGCTGTGCCACAAACGGGATTTTGGATGATGACATACGCATGGACCAATCACTGATTAGATTTCCTTATTTAGAATATTCTCAGATAAATTCACATTGAATGGTTAAATTCCTAATAGGAGTTTACATTCAAAACACATTTGATAATAAAGAATTTTCTAGAGAATACATTATGGCAAGGAAACGAAGCGTCATCACAACTCAGTTTGGGTTGTGCAGATAGACGATAGTATAGTGTATCGACGATAGTTAGAGATAACGCCACGGAGAGCTGCTTCAGAAACTTGCTGCAGTACGGCCGGTGAGTGGCCACGATTTGCTCCGGTGGCCGTGTCGGAGCCGTAACGTGCCGCAGACATGTGCAGTGTAAATAAGGGTAAGAGATTTATTCATCATATGGTGTAGGTAGCTTCACTGATTATAACGGGAGTGTTTTTTTAAAGATCATATAATACTCGCGCAAGACTGAAGTCAGTTATGATGTTCTTTGGTAATGTAAATGTTCTTTGCTCATTTTGAATAACAGGAAATGTAACCATTTGATTAACTGCTCGTCGTCAAACATTTCAAGAACATTCTTCCTCTCCTGAAAGATTTGCGCATGTCTCTGTCTCCTTAGTGCCATCACAAGCCCCTGCTGGCAACTTCTAAACACTTTAGAGAGACCTCTCGAGCTGTCTTAAATAACTGAGAGCGTAAGAGTGATTCTTAGCTTTAAGAAGTTTGATAACTTGCTTTTATACTTAAGTTTGAAAGTAGGAGTAAATTTCATGAATTCTCAGCACTTAAGACTAAAATGGTACTTTGAGAAGCTTAATAAATACGGGCCCTGATATGGGTTTCAGAGGTGGGTGTGGCAAAATGGCTTGATAGCGCCACCTGTAAAATTTCAACAAAGTGCCTCTCGAGCTATGTTTCACATACATGTACGAAATTTGGTAGACACATGTAACACACCAATACCTACAAAAAAGTTCCCCTGGTACAAAGCCCGAAACCCAACAGGAAGTATGTTATTTTTAATTTTTTATGCAAGTTTTGTGCTGTTTTTGCCATTTTCAGGTGTTGTATTTAAACGAACTCCTCTTAGAGATTTACATAGATCAACACCAAATTTGGTCAGTGTAATCTAAAGCCCTTTGTGACGTTAAATTGCAAAGATCTTGAGTTTTTGTTGAATGGCGTGTCCGTGGCGGCCTGACAAACTTCAATGTTTCACCATGAAAAAGGAAGTTGTGCCAGTGGCATAGCAACCCCCAAATGAAATGGGCTCCAACTCAGTTAACTTGTTGATTTTTCTGATGTAAATAACGTTACGAGACTATTCACAAGCTGTTTTAATTACGGTATAAATGCTGGGAAATATTTTTAATTCCATTCATTGCACACAAGCCACCTAATAATCGCAATAAGCTTTGTGCTTTTTTATAATAACACAAGTCTCATCCTTCTGTAAATTTTAAGTTCAGATACAAATAATAATGTGTTTTGCGCTCTTTTATTTGTAGTGAGGGAACTACATTCGCCTCAGTTCAAGCGGCATGTGAATCAATGATATTTTCCTCTTTAATATTTGCAGCACGAAATAAACATGAATAAATATTTGAATGCATACTGGAAAAAAAAATCTGAACAATTTAATACAAACAAATTTCTCATGAAATCAATCAATTAGAGTTTCAAAAACATCTATAAGCCTATGTTTTATTGCTGTTTTTCGTGTTAAGAATTTTTTTTTTTTTTGCAGAGTATAGGTGTAATTTTCACATTAACTTCACGCAACGTAACATGATTTTATCATCAATTATTATCAAACTTGACGAAGACAGGAACAGGAAAGACCAAATAAGGGCATGGAGGGGGAAACACACAAGACACGACAGACACGACTGTGACATTACTCCCCCCTCCCGGGGGTGGGCGCTCTGGAGGCCCCTCAGGACAGACACAGACAGGATGACAGGATGGAACAGATAGTTCGGGGCGCCATGGCCAATAAGGGATCTCAGGAGGCCATGGCAGATTAGATAATTCAGGAGGCCATGGCTAGACTGGGAGCTCTGGAGGCCATGGCTGGTGGTCTTCTTGGCCGTGGACCTTGTCCGTAGACCAGATGAAAACTAATAGAACAGGCAGGAACTAAATACACAAGATAATTAAACACACACACCTGAATGAAATCATAAACAATCAAACTTGACGAGGACAGGAACAGGAAGGACCAAATAAGGGCATGGAGGGGGAAACACACAAGACACGACAGACATGACTGTGACACTTACCTTTATGAGGAAAAATTACAGCGTATTTTAATTTTTCACTCTTATTAAGAAAAAGAAAAAATGCAAGTGATCTCGCTAGCGCCTCCATGTCCTTCAAAACGCGCTTCAAACAAACTATTTGATATGTAGTCCCTATCACACATTTTTCTTAAATTTTTAAGTTTATATTGTGAAATGCATGAAGTTTTTTATGTCTCAAATCGTGTTTATTTGAGATGGCTAAACTGATCAAACATATGCTCAACTCATTGGCGCTGGCTGCTTGGTATTTAAAAAACAAACAAACAAACAAAAAAAATTGAATTTAACAAACATAAAATGTTCCAATCATGTTTCTAAATTAACTTAAAGAAACGAAACTAAATATAACCACTTTTCCATTAAAAACCAAAACTGAACTTTTTTAATGGCTGCAACAGTAGCTGTGTAAAGGTGAAGAGAGAGAGAGAGAAAAGACACTGGCTCGGGTCGGAATCGGGCGGAGAATTCTGATAAGCTGTCGGGCCCGTGTAGGGCTCTATATTTGTTCCCTTGTTTCAATTAAAAGTTCCCCCTCGGCTCAGCGGGCCTCCAATCTGCCCGGGCCCATATGCACATGCATACCCTGCATACCCAGATGCTACACCCCTGATTCAGGCATACAGTATCCGATCTGCACCAAAATACATGTTTGATAAGAGTCCTGTCCTGAACACATGCCCATGCCCATGCCCATATTCAGTTATAGTCATAGTGCCACCTGCTGGCAACAGGATAATGAATGGATTAGGGGAAATAATATACCATTAATAATAATAATAATAAAATTGAAAATAAATTAATGTACATTTATTATTGATCCAATTAAAATATATATAATGTCATATTTGATTGAAAAAGATCTGCATATATGATCAGACATTTGTCAATAACTAAAATATATAAATATGGCAGTAATTCAAATAGAAAAGTTTACCCTACTATAGTTCATTTCCACATCCAAACTGGGAAATGTGAAATGCAGAAGCATGAATTTCTGCTTTTACAGTATGCATTAGTTTTCTCAATCTTACGTGCTCCATGTCTGTTGTGAAAGCATGTGTGTACAGTATAATCCATGACCTCTGTAACACACTGGGTATTAATATAGCCTTTGTTATCAATTATTAAATTCCATAGTCAACACATTTGTTTTTATTACCGTAGTGATGCACCGCTGCATTTTGACACCCCTAATAAACAAAAAAGGGCTACACATACCTGTCCAGGTGCTGCATTTTCACATAAGAGTGTCTCATACTCAATAGCAAACACTGGAGCGTTGTCGTTAATGTCCATGACTGTGATTAGAGCGATTCCTCTGCCAACCTGAGACGGATCCTCTGACATACACAAAGAAAGACAGTTAGCATGAGACATGAAGATTTACCACATAGAAAGTGACTGTTGATTGGTGGACGGCTCAGTCATGGTGGTTTGTCTATTTAGAGCTGCTTTCCAATCTGATCTGTAATATGAATTTGGTAATGGAAGAGTGTGTGTGTGTGTGCACGCGTTTTGTGACATACGAGGACACAAATTTGTACAATGACATGGGTATGGTAGGTATTACAAGGAGAAGGTGACCTATGAGGATATTTCCCCATGTCCCCATATTTCAAAAGGGTTATAAATCATACAGAATTAGTTTTTTTTTTTTTTTTGAGAAAGTAAAAATGTAGAAAGTTTCCTGTAAGGGGTAGGTTTAGGTGCAGGGTTGGTGTAGGGCGATAGAAAATACGGTTTGTACAGTATAAAAACCACTACGCATATGGAATGTCCCCACAATTCACAAAAACAAATGTGAGTGAGTGAGTGAGTGAGTACACATTTCTGTGGTGAGATCCTTTCTCCTTGTGCTTGCTGATATTCTGCATGTGTGTCACCGCGGGTCGTTGCATTTGCATAATTAAATCCAGAACAATTGTGGATACATGCCTTAGTCAGCAAATCACCTCAGTCACAGCTGTGCACCCTGAGCTATAGGTCACAACCAGTCCCTGAAGAACACATTAACATTCAACTGTTCTACTGTCCTGCTTCACCACAGACACTCAGAGACACGGCTGATCATAGTAAGGGCATGTTGAGCACAAAATATGAACCAGCAAAACAGATCTACAGGATTTGGTCCAAGAAACATGTTGCAATTATTAGTATTATTTGTTTTATTATTTATTTATTTATTCATTTATTTATTTTCAATTTAAACTGCAATGTGATAAAATATATGAAAATTAAAAAAAAAAAAAAAAAAAAAAAAAAAAAAATCAAACTTTCCTAAAGCTTCCTGCGCAATCACATTTCCTTGTAGCATTTTATAACAATAGCACAAAAATAATCATGTACGGATATCTGATTGATTGATTGATTGATTCATGTAATTAATGGCCAAATAATCATGATCCATCCACTATATGTCATGAATCACCAGGTGGCAATAGTTTAAATTACATATAATTATAATTATTCACATCTAACTGAACGTCAGAGAACTTCTCTTTCTTTCTTATAGAACCTGTTTGATTTAGTTAGATGTTAATTAATGCATTGACTATCAAACATGTACTGACTTGTTGTTGGGGTCTCTATTATTCAATCCATTTGATCATCAATCCATTTATTCAATTATTCAGTCCATTTGACTCCAGTCAAAATTAAAGTTAGCTCCTTATTCAGTCTTGATGAGTTCATCCCTTCACTAATTGTTAGTTCAGTATTACTTTACGTATTAGAACATGATTATTTAGGTACCCTTATTATAAAGTGTTACCAGAAAAGTTTGCCCATAAATGAACATTTTGTCATCAGTTACTCATCTTCATGTCATTCCAAACCTGTACGGCTTGCTTTCTTCTGCCCAGCATAACAGAAGATATTTGAAGCAATTTGTAGCTGTTTTGTCCATATGATGAAAGTAAATGAAATCCAACACTTTCAAGCTCCAAAAAGGACGTCATGTTAGAGAGAATCCATATGAAGTGGTATATTGCACAAACTTCTGAAGCTATACAATTACTGAATAGATCGATGTTCAGCTTTTATTCACTTCGAAACCAAAACACTGATCAACACACGTGCACAGATGACATCAAATATGGCAATGCAAAACTCATTACTTTAAAGTTTCAACCAACCATTGACTAGCATATGACCAAACATCAACGTTTGAACTTCATGTCCCCAAATGTTTCGGAGTCTCTGTATCTGTATTTAAACTTGACTTCATTTGAGAGTGAATAAAATATTAAATGTTGATCTGTTCATCATGCAAAGTGATGCTGCCTCAGAAGACTTAGAATATATCAATCTAATTGCATGAAATTATATTATGCTAACAATGTGGTTTTTGTTATACTCACGGTTCTCAGTGGCAAATATGGTGATGTTGTGGACTGAATTGAGTTCTCTGTCGAGGGCTTTGGCTGTGCTGATGACACCGGTCAGAGCATCCACATTGAAGAAGCGTTCCAGGTCTGTGTTCCGGTCGATGGAGTACCTGGACACACCAGAGACAAGTCCTTCAGTAATAACAGGGAAAATTAACCAATTTTTATTAGCTTGCCTCCTTTCTTATTTATCATCAATGACTCTAGCATTCCAAAATAATTCAACTGATTAACTGTAGCATGTCTACAAGTACAAAAGGGCTAACGCTGCACTACAAAAAAAAAAAAAAAGACAAAAGTAATTTTATTCTCCTCATAACCACTAGATGGCACAAAAACTCACCGCAGCATTTTGCTAACCATCCACATTTCATTATGCAAATAGAAAAGTATTCTGCGCTAAATTTACCTAATTCTTAATGTTTTTAAAAGCGCCTCTACTTTTGAAGCTAAAGACACAAAAATTGACATATTAATAAATAGCTGACTGACTTTTCCATTTGTTGAGGTGGCATAGTTAAGTTCATATGGTTATTAGCATTTATTAAGTTGGTTAGGGTTAGACATAATCCCCATATCTATAACCATTATATTTAAAAATATTAGGGGTACAATCGTTCACAAAAATTACATACAAAAATGGTTCAGTAAGCACCTCGGTTTTGAAGTAACCGTTTGGTACATTTTCGGTCCTTTTTTAAGATTTTTTTTTTCTTCCTGTATTTAAGATATAAATATTAATGAAAACATTTTAATTTACTTTTGAACAAAACAAAATATTTTCATTAATCAAAATAAACAGAAAAGAGTACAAACTTTGCTGAGGTGATTGGTTAAGTATTTGTAGAATGTGGGGTAAAAGGCCGCCCTCACCACCACATACACGTATATGACTACTTTTAAACAAAACAATGCAAACAACAATAAAACACAAACACACACACACACACACACACACACACACTATATATTTCTGCAATATTTCACTATGGGAGTAGTGAAAAGCACATTATGCCTTTAGCCCTATTGTACCCCATTCAGAGTATTTTTTTTTTTTTTTTCCTCATTATAAAGGCATTTAAATGAGTAACATGTCCTATGTTGTTATTAAATGTACAGGTATTAACTTCATATTTCAACTTGAGGCAGAGAATCCACAAGGCACAAAAAGGTGATTCACAAGCAATTAAATAATTTAATTATTTGAACAAAAACAGCAGATTATTATTCAACGTCCAAGCCTCAATGCCTCACAGTAATTCTTCAGTTATCAAATAATTGTAAAGGATCACAGTGATGCAGAGAAACAGTCTGCTTGTCAGAACGGATATTATAGTTGGGAATGTCAGACCTCTGGTGGGAATGTTCATGACATTTATCATGTGCCGTTGGTCAACACTGTCCCTGAAAAACCACACTAGCCTGGTTACGACATGATTCAAGAAACAGATCCCTGTTGGTGCCAATAGTGTTGAGGGCAGTGCATCGACATATAGCACCATTGCGCTTCAGGTGTCCCGAAATAGAGTCCCGGCTCGCGGATCTTTCCCGAACCCATCCTCCCTCTCTCTCCCACCTTGCTTGCTGTTTGAAATACTGCCCTATCCTAATAAAGGCAAAATGCCATAAATAAATATAAAAAAAGAGAAAAGAATTAGAACTCTGGTAACACTTTATAATAAGAGTATATGAATATTCATGTATTAAAATCTAAATTAATACATGAACATGAACTAATGATTGGTGAAGACAGGAACTAATCATGCACCAATAGCTGCGTTTCCATCCACCTATTTTTATGCACATTTTGGAATATCGCATAAAAAAACGCTTATGCGCATAAAAAACTTATGCGCACATTTGAGTAGGATAAACTTTTTATCCGGTAAGAAAAAATGCGCATAAACTACGATGGAAACACATTTACCGAATAAATTCCTCCACGGGATAACTTGACTAATCAGCTGACCGATCTCGTTCACAGCATCTATAAGTTGTTGTAGTCACTCTGAAAAGCCTGAGCAAAGTCTGTCATCAAAGTATTTCTGTATAATTGTCTTACACGACTGTGTTCCCAAACAGCTGGCATCCTCCGAACGCAGTGACAGCATTTATTGTGTTACGTCTGCTCTCTCTGAGGCGCAAGTCATTTATATCATATATGAAAATTATTATATTCAATGGCTTCTCCTATATTCTTAGTGATATTTAGTGCCACAGTTTACCAGGAAGTGACGATTTTGTTCTCTTTGACTCGTTGGATGGAAACGGTGCTTTATTCGTATATGTTTTATGTGATATTCCAGATTTGCGCATAATTTAAATTCGAATCTTTGGATGGAAACATAGCTAATGAAGAGCTGACCTTAAATAAATAAATTAACCAAAAGACATTACTCACTTATAATTTTTCCTGCCACTGCAGTTCTCAAAATTCGTATATACAGGTGCATCTCAATAAATTAGAATGTCGTGGAAAAGTTCATTTATTTCAGTAATTCAACTCAAATTGTGAAACTCGTGTATTAAATAAATTCAGTGCACACAGACTGAAGTAGTTTAAGTCTTTGGTTCTTTTAATTGTGATGATTTTGACTCACATTTAATAAAAACCCACCAATTCACTATCTCAACAAATTAGAATTTAGTGACATGCCAATCAGCTAATCAACTCAAAACACCTGCAAAGGTTTCCTGAGCCTTCAAAATGATCTCTCAGTTTGGTTCACTAGGCTACACAATCATGGGGAAGACTGCTGATCTGACAGTTGTCCAGAAGACAATCATTGACACCCTTCACAAGGAGGGTAAGCCACAAACATTCATTGCCAAAGAAGCTGGCTGTTCACAGAGTGCTGTATCCAAGCATGTTAACAGAAAGTTGAGTGGAAGGACAAAGTGTGGAAGAAAAAGATGCACAACCAACCGAGAGAACCGCAGCCTTATGAGGATTGTCAAGCAAAATCCATTCAAGAATTTGAGTGAACTTCACAAGGAATGGACTGAGGCTGGGGTCAAGGCATCAAGAGCCACCACACACAGACGTGTCAAGGAATTTGGCTACAGTTGTCGTATTCCTCTTGTTAAGCCACTCCTGAACCACAGACAACGTCAGAGGCGTCTTACCTGGGCTAAGGAGAAGAAGAACTGGACTGTTGCCCAGTGGTCCAAAGTCCTCTTTTCAGATGAGAGCAAGTTTTGTATTTCATTTGGAAACCAAGGTCCTAGAGTCTGGAGGAAGGGTGGAGAAGCTCATAGCCCAAGTTGCTTGAAGTCCAGTGTTAAGTTTCCACAGTCTGTGATGATTTGGGGTGCAATGTCATCTGCTGGTGTTGGTCCATTGTGTTTTTTGAAAACCAAAGTCACTGCACCCGTTTACCAAGAAATTTTGGAGCACTTCATGCTTCCTTCTGCTGACCAGCTTTTTAAAGATGCTGATTTCATTTTCCAGCAGGATTTGGCACCTGCCCACACTGCCAAAAGCACCAAAAGTTGGTTAAATGACCATGGTGTTGGTGTGCTTGACTGGCCAGCAAACTCACCAGACCTGAACCCCATAGAGAATCTATGGGGTATTGTCAAGAGGAAAATGAGAAACAAGAGACCAAAAAATGCAGATGAGCTGAAGGCCACTGTCAAAGACACCTGGGCTTCCATACCACCTCAGCAGTGCCACAGACTGATCACCTCTATGCCACACCGAATTGAGGCAGTAATTAAAGCAAAAGGAGCCCCTACCAAGTATTGAGTACATATACAGTAAATGAACATACTTTCCAGAAGGCCAACAATTCACTAAAAACTTTTTTTTTTTTTCTTATGAAGTATTCTAATTTGCTGAGATAGTGAATTGGTGGGTTTTTGTTAAATGTGAGCCAAAATCATCACAATTAAAAGAACCAAAGACTTAAACTACTTCAGTCTGTCTGCACTGAATTTATTTAATACAAGAGTTTCACAATTTGAGTTGAATTACTGAAATAAATGAACTTTTCCACAACATTCTAATTTAGTGAGATGCACCTGTATGTACTGAGCCCACAGGCTCCTCCAGAGGGCCCTCCTCTATTGTCCTTTGCCATCTATTAAGGACTACATTCCCCATGATCCTTGGCCTGGACTCATTATGGCTTCATTCAGTACACCAGTATCGTTATCTTGTTTGCTCTGGCTTGTTTGTGGTGTGGTGTCTCCTCAAGCATTCTTTGTGTAGTCTTGTTAGTGTGTTACTACTGCATGTCTGATCACCTGTATTCCTGTCCTGGACCCTGTGTTTTGTTCCTCTGCCTAGTGGTTTGAGCCTTCTATGGATTTAATTATTATGATATCTGCATGTTTGAATCTTCCCAAGTGAAAAATAAATATACTAAAATGTATTTGATGTACATTACTTTCATGGTAAGTATATAACAAATACATATACATATTTATGTGCTTAATAAAAATACACTGCAATTGTACTTTTGTTATGCTAAACTGGTATCCTTAAAGTGTGCTAAATTGGAACAACTAATTTAGTATGTAATGCACTTTAATTGTGTGGAAGTAGTGCTGAAGTCCAACTAAAGATATACTGAAGCATATTTGATTGTGCTAAAGTGGAACTGTTGCAAGTATACTTTAGGTGCACTTTAAATATCTTGCATTAAAAGACCGATATTATCCAAAGATCATATAATATTTGTCAATAGTGACATTAAAACATTTTAGGCTTAATATAAGAAATGTACATTGCGCACTAGTAGTACGCCAAACAAAGTTTAATCAATATTTTTATATCAGTAAGTCTCGAGTGATATGTCAGTAAATATGTTACTAGATTTGAACTATACTTAGTATGAAACAAATGTATTTTAAAAAATATTACTTTTTTTTTTTTTTTTGTCTGCCTTTGGCTACTCTTTGGATTACCTTTAATAGAGACTGCAATTGGATCTTCAGCCAAGTCTCAGAGCAGTGTTTGTAACTATATTATCCTCTTATGGAAAATATGTTGTATCGATTTAACAATCAAATTTGGTCCTCGTTTATAGAAAACAAAATGAATTGTTTAACCTAAAAATATAAGTTCAAGTTGAAGCTTCTCTTTCAGCTTCTATTAATTCTAAATAACAAATATTTGTCATTGTCAAGACTCGAGTCCTAATGCTTTGACCAAAAACAAATTATTCAAGAGCAGCATCACTTCAGTCTGTCAGTGTCATGTGATGTTTTTGTTTTCATTGTGTTCACTTTCTGTTTGCTCATTTTCCTTTGACTAAGTTTTCCCATGTGTTTCATTGGTTCATCTCATTAACCTGTACCTTGTTAATCAACTCATTAGCCCCTTGTTTAGTTTAAGTATAAGTACTGCCTGTTTTGTTCAGTTCATTGTCCTGTCTCATCAGTGTATACATGACAAGTGCATTCTCCTGTTTTCTTTGTTATATATTTTTTGGATTATCAAGTAAAGACTGTGTTTGAACTTTGGATTATCATCATCTTATTTGCACATCCTGACCATGACAGTCAAACTGTTAAACCAGAGTTTGTGGTCTGTGTAGACCTCACAGATTGTTTTTATGTGGATTAAGTACAGAATGAACTGATTAAACTGATTGTGTTTTAGCATCCAATCAGAGTTCTGTGTTAGAACTGTAACGTATATGGCTAAGAGGACAATAAGATAAACAGACATGTGAATCACAAACACACAGTCTGATAAGATATTACACAGAACACACATCAGTGAAGCGTTTACCTGATGGCACTGCTGGAAGAGTCTGGATCACGGGCAGAAACTGTACCGATGACCGTGCCGACCCTCGCTGCCTCAGATACCACCATCCTGCTGATCAGAGGAGAGAAGACTGGCGGCTCGTTCACATCCTCTACAATGACCTTTACAGCCGCTGTATCACTGAAGGGGCCAAAAGTCAGAAACTGAGGGTCAATATTCCGATTAGTGGCTTCAATCTTCAGAGAAATACTGCTTTTAGTTTCATAGTCCAAAGGCTGTGGGAGAGAGAAAGAGAGAAAGATTTACATTTAAGACAGAATGGAAGAAGACATGCTAAAAATAATGAGTACAGGGAAGAAGAAAAACAAAAGCAGCAAAAGATAAATTCTTAATCAATGATTTTGTCTTTTCACCAAAAAAAAAAAAAAAAAATGTGGCTACACAAATTGAATTATTAATTAATTGGGTGTTTAAAAAGATAACATAGTACATATAAATATTTATTAATTAATATTAACATTTGTTTATTAAATAAATCATCATAATATGTACACAGAGTTCTTAGGCTGTTAAAAGACATATAGTCCTTTGGTCCAATAGCATAACACAGTCCAGAAGAGGTTTGGTGCGTCCATCTGCGAATATACAGTCCAGTGTGATATAATCCAAAGAGTGAACGCAATGTATTCATCAATCCAGACAGTTGATGATCTCTGACCTGATTTGTTTAAAGTCTCAGGCCCCAATTTTAGGCCATGCTGCTCCTTTTATACATTTAGAGAGGTTACTTCACTTCCTGTTTCTTGTCATGTGATCTCTGGAATGACATTTGAATATGCAAAATTCCCTACTATAAAACAGGAGTAGCATGTCTGAATTCACAGTATTCATAAAACAATAGGTGAACAGTAGCGGGATGTTGGAGTAATGGCCATGTGTGCAGCGCTGCTGAGCCGAGTCCTTTATCTGTCTTGTTGCCCTCTTTCTCCTTCCCATTCTTTCCTGTCTCATCTACACTGCTCTATCTAATAATGGCATGAACGGCCAAAAACATAACATAAAAAAAGAGGAAACAAGGCCACAATGGAGACAATAGCATGTGACAGAAGATTTCAAAACACAAACTGATTTTTTAATTATATAAACACATGGCTAGACTGGTAGCGAACACATCTAGTTAACACTTATAATTAATATTTGGTGGAAATGTTGTAAGGACATGTAACAGAACAATGGGCCTCATTCATGAAACTTGCATAAAAAATATGAGTATATTCTAAGTAATTTGCAAGTAAAACAGACCTTCCCTGAAAACTCCCCTTCGGATTCACAAATGCTTCGTAAATGTCCGATTTGATAGTTAAACGTGTGTATGTTAATGAATTCCAATCATTCATAAATATTATTTTTTTAAAATAAATTTTTCAATATCATTCGTAAAATTGCGTGTCCAGGAATGCAGTGGAATATTCTGGTCCATTTTCTCAGGTTTGGCTCCAGTATATTGCATAAATGCAAAAAATAATAGGCCATTTGCCTAACAATAAATATTTAATAACGTGTCCACCAAAGCGTTTTTAGCCAGCTGAAAAAAGAAAAAAAAAAAAGTCAGGCGCGCTTCTTAAAACGACCAGCTGGTGGCGCTTGAAAACACTTTGGTAGCACAGGGTTTTTTCCAGCTGATGTTTTGGTTGCTACGATTTGGAATATCCACAGCGGCAACGTATTACTAGTATATCATTTTTCTGAATTGTACTAAATATAAAAAAAGCAGTATCCAGTAATATTGACTTCTCCATTGTTGTAGGAAGTCGTTGTACACGTAGGATGGTTGGTGGCCTCCATTTACAGCTGGGTGAATAGTGACAGTGATAAGCGTTTTACAGTTATCAACTGAGGACAAGGGCAAATTAACTTGTAATTATTATGGCAGTGTATCAAAATTCAGTGTCATCAGTTTGCAAAAAAGAACACAGATCGTTTTATGCACCATTTACACCTGGTAGAGAGCAGGTGCACATTTCTTTCGTACCATCTAACATTTTGAAAATACGAACATTTTCATGAATCGAAAGTTTATGTCAGAACGGTTTTACGAACGATTTACACAAAAATTTGTTCTGCTCGTGTTTCATGAATGAGGTCCAATATGTTTAAAGAGCATGAAAAATAATCTTAAAAAGATATAGGTTCTGCCTGTTGTTGATTAATACCAGCGGTGACGTTATACACGGTCATGTCACTGGAAATTGAGGAATCACTGTCCCAGTGTGCAGTGAGCCAGGGTTTTTACCAGTGTTCGGATTCATGGACACGATATACTGATTCATGAGCTCGGGAGCTGATTGAGACGCACCTGCAGTCATCCCGAACACCGTTATTGGTTCAGGTGTGTCTGATTAGGGTTGGAGCTAAACCCTACACAGGAGGGTATATTTATTGGTGGTTAGTTGTAGTTATCTATTTTTTTCCAAGACCAGGACTGAAGAACCCCGCATACCCCTAATATCAGTTGACTAGTTTTTCATTATTAATATAGTCAGTCTAATTCACTATATACCCTAAATGGCCTGTCGTTCATTATGAAGGGCACTATGACCTCACCCTCAGTAGAAAGATGACTCCCTCCTGTGTCTCCTCGTCTGTGGTGATGTTGAACACACCTGGTGCATCTCCATCTATTATATAGTAGTCCATCTCTGCATTGGAGTCGATATCAGCATCTGCGGCTTTCAGTTTGGCCACCACTGATGGCACCGGCATCGACTCCAGCACTGAGTACTGATATGACTCTACAGACACACAGACACTTCATGTTAGACTAACATTAGATCATGAACTGACCAACATTCCCTTGATCTTTTGATAAATAAGAGGTCACTGTACTATAAAAACATCCTGTAAGTTTAAGAACTCAAAACTTTCTCATTAGTCTAAAACAGCTTATACTGAAGGCAGTCTGCCAAAATGACAGCTTTTGGAATGTTCTACTCTATGATGTAATAGTGTGTGGATGTAAAAAATCTTGATAACAGAACAGTACAAAATAACCTGTCAAGAACCTGCCAGTGTCCAGGTCATAAATCAAAGGAAATAATTACAAAATGTAATTTTGCATAATGAAACAAAAAGGAGGCTGAAACACAACTTATGGACATATAATTAGAAATATTATACACAGCCATTTATTTATAAGATATATTGCCAGAGGAATATCTATTAGGTTTTACCAGATTTCTCTTTCAGGAGTGATTTCAATGCCTTTTTAATCTAAATTCTCAAAAAAAGGAAAATAAAATGTGTGGGTCAGTATCATCACACAATCTCAGTTTTCTCTCAGACGGATTACTAAATGCTGATGTGAGACTGTAGCGGACTCATAAGAGTTGAGGTGAGATGAGGAGCGTCATTAGCAGATCTCTCATGTATCTTCAGCATTCGTGTCACTCTCATGGAGAACTGCCATGTAATCTCTGTAATGACTTTTTAATTTACCATGCAATAGAAACTTCTAGCAGACTAAACCTTTGCGGTCACACCCTCGTCTTGATTTCACCTCTCTTTTTCTCCCTGTGATTGCTTTTACCTCCATCCATCTACCTATTTTTTCTTTTTTCTTTTTCTTTGTCCTCCATTATTCTCTCTTTCCCATCTCATGCTCTTTTTATTTTATGCCTTGCATGTTTGTTTCTTCACATTTGCCTCTGTTCTCAGTTCTCTCTCTTTTTCCATATTGTTTCGCAAACAATAAACTGTTGTCTTCCACGTTAAAATGGCCCTGGTAAATGCCAGATCTGTGTCCAATAAGACTTTTATTTTGAATGACTTTTTTACCAGCCACGAATTGGATTTCCTACTTTTAACTGAGACCTGGACTGGAGCGGGTGAGTCGTCTATCTTTGGCGAACTTTGTCCTTTAAATTGTGGTTTTATCAGCACTCCAAGATGTGTTGGAAAAGGAGGTGGAGTGGCTATGGTTTTCAGGAACTGGTTTAAAGGGGTCCTATTATGCTCTTTTACAAAGTCTTGATTTTGTTTTGTGGGTGTACTAGAACATGCTCTCATGTTTGGTGGTTCGAAAATCGCATTATTTTTCACATAATTTACATTATTACAATACCTTCCTCTCCAGCCTGACACAAACGGCTCGATTAGTTCCGGGTTTGATGAAGGCCCACCTTCCGAAAAACTAAATGTGTTGTGATGTGTTGTGATTGGTTAGCTGGTTAGGCGAACAGCTTAGACGGTGTTTCAGTATTGCCCCGCCCCTTGCCAAAACAGCAAGTTCATCAATATTGCCATATTAATTCAGACCCCGAGAATATTGAACAAGAGGATCACACAGAACCTGTGCACGCACGGATATTGCAAGACATATTAAAGTGGTAACTATATTGTTGTTGTTGTTTTTTTGGCTAAATCACGTTTTAGATAGGATGTCAACAACAGCTTAAAAATAACTGCATTCACTATGTACAGATAAGTGCAGCGGTAATATGTATTATGTTTATTGTTCTTTAATTCTAACATAACATGAATTGCAGTGAAACTGTTATACAGTTGAGTTTATTTATACCATAGTCCCACAGAGTTACACTATTTGTGGCGGCATATATATGCAAATTAATTCTCTGCCAGCGAGAGGCGCTGTTGGAGCGGGAGAGAGCGAGGTTTCTCCGGTAACGCTGTACACAAAGCAGAGCTCCGCTCACAAACACTGCTTTATCAGACATTACATGCAAGATGAAATGAAAATGACATCCAAAATTTTCTGAAGACGGTCGGTTTCCTTCAGAAATGCAGTGATATGAAAAAAAAAAACAAAAAAAAAGATTTTGAAACGTGCACTCGAATTTCCGGAGGCGGGATTTATTTTAATCATATTCTAATGGACCACTTTTTGATGTCACAAATACAGGAAAACATCTTTGTAGTCCAAACGAGCCATTCGTTGTAGTTCTTGAAAAGGTATTTTTTAAAAACGAAATATCTCCCTTTGGAGTGGACTTTGAGATTTGTAACTTTGTAGATCTTTTTATGCCCAAAACATACACACTACACACTGACTAAAATTCAAAAAGTGAAAAAGCATAATAGGACCCCTTTAAATCTCGGACTGTCTCTGTTGGGAACTTTGCTACTTTTGAATCTCAATGTGTTTTGATAGAATCTGCTACGACTCCACTACTATGTGTATTGGTTTACAGACCCCCAAAGCCAGATAAAGATTTTATAAAGGAGTTTTCTGAATTTGTTTCTCATATTATCACATCATATGATCATCTGTTAATACTTGGTGATTTTAATATTCATGTCTGTTGTCCTGGAAAGCCCATGGTTGCTGAGTTTATCCATGTTTTGGATTCTTTTGGCTTTACTCAGCATATTGAAAATGCTACACATACTTGGCCATACTCTAGACCTTATCATGTCTTATGGGTTTTCCATACATAACATAATCATTGAAGATGCTTACTTTTCAGATCATAAGCCAATTGTATTTAATGTCAACTTATCTAGCTTTTTGGGTAATATAAAAACTACAGGTTTTTATTCTTGTTGTATCAATTCTCTCACTGCAAATCAGTTTTCGTATATGTTTCATAGTAATGAAATGTCTACAGAAATTTCAGTTGCTGCTGAACGTTCTTCAAGTCCTGATTTTCTGATTTCTCTTTTTAATTCTTCCTGCTTTGATATCCTGGATTCTATAGCTCCTCTGAAATATAAATGTCCAAAATTTAAATCACAACCATGGCTGGATGACTCCACTCGTTCGCTTAGACAAATTTGTCGGAAGGCAGAGCGGCGTTAGAAAAAAGATCATCTTACTGTCTCTTTTGAAATTTTTAAAGAATCCCTGGTGAATTTTCAGAAGGCAGCAAAAATAGCTAGAGCTAAATATTTTTCTGATATTATTAATAAACATTTTCATACCCCTAAAATTTTATTTCGCACTATAAATTCAATAATTAATCCCCGCATCTCTTATGGAGCAGAGCAATCACCAGATATTTGTGAGAGATTTTTGAGAATTTTTATTGAAAAGATTGCTGGTATTCGATCCTCATTTGATCCTCTTTGTTCTAGTTCTTTGGTTGATTGTTCAGTTTCTACAGTTACCTTGTACAGTTTTCAGCCGGTGTCTTTATCTGAGTTAAGGGACTTAGTGATGCAGACGAAATCTTCAACTTCGCCTTATGATATTGTTCCTTCAGACTTTCTTAAAGCAGCTTTTGATATAGTTGGTCCTAGTATTCAAGTAATTATTAATTCCTGCTTAGAAGCAGGCACTGTCCCTGCGGTTTTGAAGCATGCAGTTGTCCAGCCATTGCTTAAAAAACCCAATGCCGATATTAATTGCCTGAATAACTATCGTCCTATTTCAAAACTCCCATTTCTTTCAGAATACTGGAAAGAGTTGTCCTATCACAGTTACTTCCTTTCTTAAACTCAACCCATATACTTGAATCTTTTCAATCAGGTTTTACCACCCACTACAGTACTGAAACAGCTTTGTTAAAAGTGTTGAATGATTTGTTACTGTCAGTTGATTCTGGTGATAATGCAGTTTTGGTTTTACTGGATCTGAGCGCCACTTTTGATACAGTAGATCATAATATCCTTCTGTCACGCCTTGAACATTGGGTGGGCATAAAGGGTACAGCACTTTGCTGGTTCAAGTCATATCTCAAATCCAGGTCATTTTCAGTGTCTGTTGGCCAGTTTATCTCATTCTCTGCTTCTCTTCTCTATGGAGTGCCTCGAGGGTCAATTTTGGGGCCATTGCTCTTTAATTTGAATATGCTTCCACTTGGTAATATCATAAGGAAATATAACATCTCTTTTCATTTTTATGCCGATGATTCTCAGCTGTATCTTCCTTTAAAATCTTGAGATTCTCTGCAGACTCTCATTGACTGTCTTGAGGATATTAAATGCTGGATGTCAAATAACTTCCTGCAGCTCAACAATGATAAAACTGAGGTGATTCTCTTTGGTCCCTCTAAAACAAGAAACTCTGTTGCTGGGAACTTAGAAAACCTCACTCCATATGTTAAGCCTAGTGTAAAAAAATCTAGGTGTTATCTTTGACTCTGAGCTTTGTCTTGAAAAACAAATTAGCTCAGTTGTTAAGAACAGTTATTATCAGCTGAGAATCATCTCCAGACTTAAATCATTGCTTTCCTTTCAAGATCTGGAAATAGTCATTCATGCTTTTATCACATCACGCCTGGATTATTGTAATTCGTTATATGTTGGTCTTCCACAATCTACATTGTCACGGCTGCAGATGGTTCAGAACGCAGCAGCTAGACTGTTAACCGGCACCAAAAAACGTGATCATATTTCGCCAGTATTAGCATCCCTTCATTGGCTTCCTGTCTTTTTTAGAATTCAGTTTAACATTTTACTTATTGTTTTCAAAGCTCTTAATGGACATGCCTCATCTTATATTTCAGATCTTATTAATTTGCATTCAACGCCCAAGTTCCTTAGGTCGGCAAATAAAACTCTATTACATGTTCCTTGGTCACGCCTTAAATTTAAAGGAGACGGAGCCTTTGCAGTCGCCGCTCCACGTTTGTGGAATCAGTTGCCACCTGACAACTACTTCTTCTCTTTCTATTTTCAAGTCCAGACTTAAGACACATTTTTACTCTCTCGCCTTTCTGGGATATTAATTCAGTGTGTACGGTTGTTGTTGTTGATATTGTTATTTTATTATTATTGTTGTTATTTTAATTTTATTCTGTTTTATTTTATTTTAGAATTTGTTGTATTGGTTCTGTTCAGCACTTTGGTCAGTGTACTGCTGAATTTAAATGTGCTTTATAAATAAACTTACTTACATTGCTTTTCTTGTTTCAGGGTTTAGAAACAAGAAGAGCAATGTATGTTTCTAGAGTAAAAATCCAATTTATTTTCTTCATAGAGGAAATTATTATTTTTAGTGTTAACGTTAGCCTTTCTATCAATAGAGACTGAGCTCTGAAGTGATCAAGTCAAGTCAATTTTATTCGTTTATTGTTTTTCACAATAGATATCGTTATCTACCATCACACATTGTTTCATATATCAAACTATGGAAACAATAAAGTGAGATAATACATGTTCATTTTTATGTAAATCCAAGCATTAACATAAAAATAATAATTCATGAGAAACTGAGCGTTTCAATAAAGCTATTACATGTAAAAATATAGAGCAATTTTTGTCTTCATTGCAATATATATTTTTTTATATTTATCAATATATAGCCATACATGGTCCATGAATATATTGCAGTATATTGAAAAATATAAGCGCTAGTTTCCCATATATGGAAAAGTATTATTTGATATCACTGCATTATATTTCCCAGTATATTGGCATATATTTTTAGTAAGGGACAGTAGAGTAAGAACTGGAGGAGGACACAGCACCACTGTGTCTCATACTCCTCAGTAATTGCTCTGACTGGCTTCGTCCATTATAGCAGGAGAGCTTATCCAACTTCACACAACTCTCCTTCAGCACAAACACAAAGCACTTTCTCTATAGCTCTATAGAACGTTAAACTGCTGCCTGATTACCAGCTTATCCAGCATTTCAGTTTCATCTACAGAAAAATATTGATTGTACTTTTCATGGACTGTGTGCAGTGCACGAATAAGGTACAGCCTTTTGCTCTGAAACACCACACGCTAAAGTGGAGCAAATATTTTCCTCTTTTTTTTAAGAAAATTACAGCAATTCACTTTCCACAATCAGCACGAGGTCAGGATGTGAGGCAAAGGCACGATAGACACTGTGTACTCTTACTGCGAGAGAAGCGTGGAGGGTTATCATTGACATCGGTGAGTGTGACCGTCACGGAGGTGCTACCTGACAATCCACCCATCTGACCCACCATGTCCTTGGCCTGAATGATCAGAACGTACTGGTCACGCGTCTCTCTGTCCATGTTGGGCAGGGCTGTCCGTACGATGCCTGAGGAAAACACACAGCCTTTAGTCTGCAGGTCATTACTGATGTGCAAAGAAAATGTATTTACAAGTTAATTTAGAAAAACGTTTGGAGCATTTTTTGTTCATTATAAGTTTTTGTTTTTTAAAGTAACGACCAAGCGACCGACCTGATCATAGCCTATGTTTGATCAATTTAGCCTTCTCAAATCATCACGACTTGCCTAAAATAAAATCTATAGATATAAAACAGTTCGAGCATATACCAATGTTTAAATGTTAAACCTAGATAAATGAGCGCTGTATCCAATCGTTTGTGCGGAGAGTAGAAGCTAAAGCGTGCTTTGCAGGACATGGAGACGCCTGCATAATCAGTTGCATTTTTTTCAGTGGATACGCCATCAGTTTTACTCATAAAGGTAAGAGTAATACATCATTCGGAACTGTAAAGGGGCTAATTTTATTTGTGTGCACTCACAATATCATCAAAATGTTGTGCTTTAATAAAATAAAGAAAACAAATATGATGCGCTTTCTGCCGTCTCGTATTGAACAGGAGCACTTCACAAAAATGAACCGAATACATACCTCACAGACATGATAAAAATATCTATAGAAAGCTTTAAATTACTACTTAACGAAATGAAACAATTCAAAAACAAAAACTTTTTCATTATAATCATAATCATAACCCATAAAGATGCACTTCTCTCTAAAGGCGCGTCTAATGATGAGACGGCGAGTCAGGATCGGCAACTTCATCCGTGCCAAACGGACTCAGAAAACACTAGTTTATTAGTAAGTAATTCAAATATCTCCTTACTGTCACGGTTATGATCTGTTTTGATTTAGTTTTCTATGTCTACATACAGGATGCTGCCTAGTTTGTTTCCATGGTTATTAGTTAATTTCTGTTTCCTCTTGATTACGTTTCTAGTATTTAAAGCCTGTGTTCTCCCCTGGTCTTTTGTCTGCTATTAGTTCGTTTGATTTACGTTTGTATCTATGTGTTGTGCTACACCTTACTCCTGGAATCCGTCTGTTCTCTCTGTGGATTATAATTAAAAGACTGTTATTTTGAATACTCCCGTGTCGTGCGCTTTTACTAGCACAGCACCCGTAACACTTACTATTTCCCCCTGACACATTTATGGTAATTACTTTTGCCGGGGCTTTGCGGCAAGCTTTAGCCTATTGCGTGCATTTGAATGCAGAACTCTTCAGCTGCGCTGACGGCACGCATGCTGCTGCTGGACACTAAACACCATTGAGCCGCTCTTGACTGTCGCGGTTGCACGGTCTTGTGTTGTATCCACCAGCGCGGCAATTTTTCTTTTCATCACTAATTGATGGATGTCTAAAATATAAAAAATAAGGAGAAGCCTAAAACAGGGCCGAGGCCCGGCCTGCGTCTGAATTATGACGTGAAAATTGACCCGAAGCCCGGCCCTAGGGGCGTTAAAAAAGTCGGCTGAAATGCAGGACTCTACAATATACAATAAAGTACACTGAATTGAATTCTACTACCACCACCAGAGAAGATTTGGTTTACACAACATCTAGAGTCCAGAATCTCTCATAGCAAGTAAACTGTGCTTCTTCAATCTGAAGTTTAGTAGACCTGGAGGGGTACGGACCTGAGGAATGTTTTTGGGTGCTTGCTGAGGATATTCTGCACGAGGTAGAGCTAGAAGGAGATGAGCAGGTTCTGTAATCTTCAGCTCACTCCCCTTTGTATGCCTACTTTTGCTGCTTAGAAGTCTGCCAGTTCACTTGCTCCTTAAATGGTAGAAATACTCTATTCACAGGCCTATTTGTTACCCCTGGTAAATTTATTCCATATACATCTGATAATAGGGGAGGCTACTGAGATAAAGTTAGGAGTATTCATACGACAGCATGACAGCCATCACCACAAGAGGAGCGACATTTTATAGAACAAAACAGCTTTCTCTAGAACACTGATGTGACTGGAGTTTTTCTTTATCTTAAGTGAGATGATATTTTAGTTAATTTCTTTAGGTCTAAAACTACAGCTGTGATTCAAGTGTTCTCTTCCAACTCTACATGAAATCCATAACATTTCAATATAAAATGCACATTGACAGAGAGAACACAAAGCCTGGTCTACACTCACCACGCCTGTGAGTTTGCGTGTGCATGACAAAAAAAAAGCATTCAACAATTAACGAACTGATGATTTGAATTCAACAAATAATGAACTGACGTCATACAAATAAAAATGGGTGTTTGTACACAGTCATATTAATAAATGTATTACTTATAAACATTAATAAACTTTGCAAGAGTTAATAAAATGTGACACTGCTCTGCCAAACTACTTTTTCTATGCTACTTATTTTTTCTTAATTCAGAAAATAGTACAGTGAGCACATTGAAGATAAATGCCTCTGAAGTGTGCGTGCAGTCAGCGGACGCTTGCGGTGCGGGGCAAAATAATAAATAAGACTGAAGAGACGGACTTTTCTTCCTAACACTTTGTGTGTTTGAGAGATTAGATTATCGCATTTGTTTATATACACAAGATTAGATTATTACATTAGTTCACTTATCTGTAATCATGCTTGTTAGAATATTACAAATTACAGTGATCTAACACTTGTTGTACACTATTACAAACTGGAAAAAGTAGCATTTAAAAAGTATTATGAAAAATAGTTGATCTACTGTCAGACAGCTTAAAAACAGTAAAACAAAAACAGTATATCTGTAATATGAATATACTGAGAAATAAAGAGTTGGTGCAGAAGATCCTGTTCATTACTGCATTACGTGTAATAAATGTTACTGTAACAAAAGTACTCAACAGCAGATGTGTGTGGGCACCATTACATGGAATAGACATACATTCTAAAAATAAAGGTATCATATTGGTAACAAAGTATAAAGTATCATATTCATACTCAGTCTAAAAAATGGTATCAATGCATCCACAACTATGAAGTCTGAGTGATTTCAGTCTGTCATATTCTTCCTTTCCCAGACTGGTGAATCTGTGTTTGACACTAATGGCTCACTCTAGTGGGCTTCCACGGATTCTAGTCATTCTGTAGGTGCTCCATGTTATGTTTGTGTGCACTAAAATCTTGACAACAGTTTTCCTCCTCACAGGTGTGAATTATCACAATTGCAGAGACACTTTATTTGATGAAAATACACCTGGTCCTAAATTGCACTTTACTCTGGCCCTAAATGACAACCTTTTTGCGTCAAACTTTTTGATGATCTCATAACTTGTTCCACTCCACCGTCAGTCCCACAATCCCCTGCGTAAGCTTGTCTCTCAGCCCCCATAGAGAATGAATTGGAAACGCTTGTTCAACTCTGCTCACTCCACACTACTGAACACTGAGGGTGAAACTACACTTAGAGCCTGCAAAACAATCATGACGGATAAAAATAGACCTTGACAGAAATGTTACAACTTACTTCATCAGATTCATGGTAGCAATGAACTTCTGAGTATTCTATCATTTTTCAGTGATAAACTAAACACCAAAATTATTTTTTTCTCTCTCATTTGTACAGGGAAATGTATTTCATTAAGCATATTTAGTAATTGTCTGGTGATAGCGCATGATGATTTTGTGCCGGGTTTGTCTGCATGTATAGCTACATTCAGCCAGATCACCTCCAATGTGCTTTCAGCAATTCTATCATAAAATAAATCACAATGGGCCTCATTTATGAAACAACGAGCATAAACAAACATAAACGAGCAGAACAATTTTTTTGTGTGTAAATCTTTCGTAAAGCCATTCTGACGTAAACTTTCAAATTCATGAAAATATTTCTATTTTCAAAATGTTAGTTGGTACAAAAGAAATGTACACCTGCTCTCTACCAGGTGTAAATGGTGCATAAAACATTCTGTGTTCTTTTTGGCAAACTGATGACACTGAATTTTGATGCACTGCCATTATAATTACAAGTTAATTTGCCCTTGCCCTCTTTTTGATTTATTTAGATTTTTTTATTTTTTTATTTATTTTTTTGCAGCTGAGTTGATAACTGTAAAACGTAGTGCTCATCACTGTCACTATTTACCCAGCCATAAATAGAGGATGGGTGGGACAACATCCTACTGCCTACAACAACGGAGAAGTCAATATTACTGGTTACTTATTTTTTATATTTAGTACAGTTCTTAAAATGAGACAATAGTAATACGTTGCCACCATGGATATTCCAAATCATAGCAACTAAAGCATCTCAGCTGGAAAAACACTGTGCCACCAAAATGTTTTCAAGCGCTACCAGCTGGTCGTTTTAAGAAGAGTTTCTGAGTCGTTTTAAGAACAATGCCTTCCAATTCGTTACTGGACACACAATTTACGTAGCAGTAATTCATAGGTGGGGATTATGCTAATTATGAATGAGCATGCAGGAGCACCCTATTTAAGAATGATTGGAATGCAATAACATACACGTTTAACTATCAAATCCGATGTTTACAAAGCATTTGTGAATCCAGAAGAGAGTTTTCAGGAAGGTCTGTTTTACACGCAAATTACTCAGTTTCATGAATGAGGCCCATTGTGTTTAGTTTGCTTTTAATGTGGTCAAGTGTGATTGAACTGTGAGCCAATCACCAAAAACACGTTAATGACAGGTGTAAAGGGGGATTTCTTAAATTGCTTTCTTAAAAGAGAGGTACGATTCACAGCCTAATGACAAAGTATTCACTACTCATATGCAGCATTTGTGTCATTTCCAATCATGCCTCTACAATGTTAGAAAACTCCTCAGATGTTGAACCTCAGCTGAATCAAAAGGAAAAAGTCCATGAAAGATAAACAATGCATCAGATACAACAGAAAATTACATGCACACGTGTTGGTTAACACTACAGACATGCTCAAAGAATAATGAGACGGTCCTCTCCCTTAGAAAAGAGAATGTAACAAGCAGACCTACAGCCTCCTGTCTGAGATTCACACCCAGAGTGCTTTGCAGGTGGCAGCTGGAGCGCAGTAGGATGCTGGGTTATGAGACTGCTGCAGGTACAGTATGAACACACACTCTCACACAAACAAATGTGCAAACACACACACACACACACGACACAAACTGAAGCACCCTCACAGCAAGTCATCATTCAGAAGAAATATTTTCATCTGTGTTTCTGCTATATCCCCTGAGGTAATTTAGTGTTTGCTAAGGCAAGCATCATTACTTTTGTTTATATTTAAGGTTTAACAGAGATGCTGAATATATTCAGCAGACTGCAGTGCACATTACGCTAGAGTTCTATGTATTGATTTTATCTCTGCTTTTAAAACAATGAAGATACACATTCCCTTGCAGACACTAATTGATTTAAGCGTTAATGGTAGCCTCATAAAGTATCAGATTTTCTTTCCAATCATCCACAAAGACTATGCCCCCGGTTTACTAAAGGCTTGCCTACATAAAAACATGGGCACTAATGTGGCCTACTGAGGATTTTGGCTTCCATGCGCATGAAACAGTGTATCGTAATCAAATTAGTTTAAATGTGCAAGGGCATTTTTTGCCCCAAATCCCTGTTAATTTACACTGATCTCATACGCAGCATTTCTGCAGTCCAATTGATGGACATCCAGGATTGCACTTTTGTTAATCTTGAGATATGCATCTGTAAAAAAAAATGGCAGTGATATAACACGAGTGAAGAAATCCACCCATGAAATCAACTTTCTTGCTTTGATTTTACATAAATAAATAAATAAATAAATAAATAAATACACCACGCTAGCACCCAGACCACCACAGCAAGCACACAGCAGCACCCTGTCAACATAGCTGCTCTTTATCGCTCTTTCTTAAAGGAGGCATAACACACACAGTTTTACCCAATCTCATGTTAACTTTGAGTACTTATAGAGTGGTACTGCATCCTTCATATCTCCAAAAAGTCTTTAGTTTTATCATATTTATAAAAGAAAGATACAGCTTTATGATTCTTTCTGAAAACAGCTGAGCTCCTGGAGGCGCGCCGTGGGTGGAGCTAAAGAGTGACGAGCACTTGAGCACCGATTGCCAACAAAACATTTGATGCCGTTTCACTTAACATCTGCAGTTCCGAATCATGACCAGGATTTTTTATAGCTGAGACCGCTCCATCTTTCAGTATCAAACGATGTGCAAATCCAGTGTCGAACTGGGCCTTGTTTATAAAACGTTCATCAACAAACACACTTGCAAAACTCCGTTGCTGCCCCGGAAAAACAAAATGCATCCACTGTTTAAGTAACGTTGGGTTCTTTTGGGAAGCTGAACAAGGTTATCTTTCCCTTACAACCAAAAACATACTTCTTTAGAGACATTCTTCCCAAGCGAGTCCCGTGCAGTGCAGCCGAATGAAGCACGTTGATGGGCACGCTCTTGCTCTCGATTTGGTCGATGTGTGCACGGGTGTGCTTTTCTGGGAGAAATGCCCATATAAGGAGTTCCACCCTTCATTATGTCATGAAGAGCCATGATCGAAAAAAACTTTCCAAAACTTGTAAGAAACCCGGAAGTGTGTATTTGGCACAGAAATACTCTGTTATACGTCCAAATCGTTTTTTGAAACTTTGGCCATGTTAAACATGAGAATCCAACTCTTTAACTGTCATGATACAGGCTAGGAGACACAGAGGTAAGTGGTCAAACAAGGGAATTTATTGAACAGAGACTGAGGAGCATCCAGGTGATGACAAGAGGTGAGTGAAGCACAACGTGACAAAGTCCTGATGGCTTAGCTTGCAGTGACAGTTCTGTGATCTCTTGCAGGAATCCGGGGAGCGGCTGGAGTGGTGGAGAAACGGGAGCGTCTGAGGTAAGGAAACACAGGTAAGTATAAGGGAGTCAGGCTTTGTTCAGGGTAGTGAACGGTAGACCGAACAAGGAGCGTGTGTGGAGTGAGCACTGATAAAGGTGAGCTTAATTAGCTGCAGCAGGTGCGGGGAATTAAAACTCAGGTGATTGTGATCTTGTGAACGTGGGTGCTGATGACTGTGTAGACTGTGGTGACTGAGACTCTCTGACATTACCCCCTCCCCCAGGGGCGGCTCCTGATGCCCTCACATGACGACGGGGAAGGCCACGGCCTCTGGGTGCGGGACGATTGGGGCGGTTCCGATGGAACTCCTCCAGGAGTAAGGGATCTAGGATATCGTCCCGGGCCACCCAGGATCTTTCCTCCAGTCCGTATCCCTCCCAGTCCACCAGGTACTCGAGCCGGGCTCCCCGTCGCCGTGAGTCTAGAATCCCACGGACCTGATAGACTGTGGCCTCTTCCAAGAACTCTGGGTGAGGAGGTGCGTCCGGTTCGTGCATCCTGTGGTGGAAGGGGAAAAGGGTTTCAGGAGTGAGACATGGAAAGTGGGATGAATTCTGTACCTTGATGGGAGTTGGAGCTGGTACGTGACTTCGTTGACCTGCCTCTGTATTGGAAAGGGACCTATGTAGCAGGGACTCAGCTTTTTACAGGGCAGGCGGAGGTCCCGGGTCAACAGCCAGACCTGATCACCTGGCTGGAATGGAGGGGGGTCTGACCGACGGATGTCTGCAAAGAATTTATGCCTCCGCACTGCCCGCTGGAGGTGGAATGTGCGCTGAGTCCCATACCCTCTCGCTCTCTCGGAACCAATAGTCCACAGCTGGAACCTCCGAGGGCTCCTCTGTCCAGGAGTAGAGCAGGGGCTGGTAACCGAGTATGCATTGGAGCGGGGTAAGGCCGGTGGTGGATTGTCGGAGGGAGTTCTGGGCATACTCGGCCCAGGGGAGGAAGCAGCTCCAGCTGTGCTGGTCGTTAGAACAGTATGACCAAAAGTAATGTCCGAGCTCTTGGATCTTACACTCAGTCTGGCTGGGGATGGTATCCAGAAGACAAACTGACTGTTACCCCGAGGAGCTGAAAGAAGGCCTTCCATACATGTGATATGAACTGGGGACCCCGGTCAGAGACTATGTCCTCGAGTAGACCATAATTTCGGAACACATGGAGGAAGAGACTTTCTGCCGTCTCGAGAGCCATGGGTAGACCTTTCAGGGGGATCAATTTGCAGGCCTTGGACCACAAGTACCGAGCTTGAAGGAGCGAGAGGGTTTGCTTGCTGCCTGGGTGTCCAGAGCCTGGTACTTCGTGAACTGAGCCCAGAAGGGTTAATCGCTGGGAGGATGGCATGTACGTCTTCCCTTCTGGGTTCCCATTGGATGGGGCTGACAAGGAGGGCTGGAGGGAGAATGAGTTCAGAGTCTGAGGGCTGATCAGGAGCGTGTAACCGGGAGAGTGCATCTGCCTTGGAGTTCTGGTTTCCAGGACGGTAGGTGATGGAAAATTGGAAACGTGTGAAAAAGAGGGCCCAGCGGGCTTGGTGGGCGTTAAGGCGTTTAGCATCTCTAAGATAATGCAGATTCTTGTGGTCGGTTATGACGGTGAATGGAGATGAGGCTCCCTCCAGCCAGTGACGCCACTCCTCCAGAGCTAACTTGATGGCTAGCAGTTCCCGATTTCCAATGTCATAGTTTTGCTCCACAGGGGTCAGTTTCCGGGAGAAATATGCACAAGGACGGAGGCGGGGAGGCTCACCGTGGTACTGAGACAGCACGGCCCCGACGCCAGTGGTCGAAGCGTCTACCTTGACTACAAAGGGGACTTGAGGATCCGAGTGACGAAGGATGGGGGCCGTGCTAAACGCTTCTTTGACCTGGTGGAAGGCTTCGTGGGCATCGGGGCTCCAGGACAGAGACTTGGGCTTGCCGCGCAGCATGGAGGTGAGGGGCACTGTGAGCCAACTGAACTGGTGGATGAAACGTCTATAGAAGTTGGCAAATCTGAAAAATCACTGCAGTTCCTTCACTGACTGTGGAAGTGGCCACTCCTGAATGGCATTAACCTTCCCCTGGTCCATCTGGATACCCTCGGGGCTGATGTAGCCGAGCAACTGTAGAGTGGAGCGATGGAACTCACATTTCTCCAACTTCAGATATAGATGGTGACTTCTGAGCCGCTGAAGGACCTGCGTCACGTGATGGCGATGTTCGGTCAGGTTCCGGGAGTAGATGAGGATGTCGTCGATGTAGGCAATCACGAACTGATGGAGGAACTCCCGGAACACCTCGTTCATGAAGCACTGGAAGACGGACGGTGAGTTGGAAAGGCCTATATGGCATGACCCGATATTCGTAGTGGCCTGAGGGTGTGATGAATGCCGTCTTCCACTCATCGCCCGCCCGGATGCGAACGAGGTTATACGTGCTCTGCAGGTCCAGCTTGGAGAAAATTCGGGCTCCACGGAGTTCTTCGAGGGCGGCTGGGACCAGGGGAAGTGGATACGTCAGCTTCACTGTCTGTGAGTTCAGGGCTCGGTAATCAATGCATGGCCTCAAGCCTCCATCCTTTTTGCCCACGAAGAAGAAGCTTGAGGCGGCGGGTGATGTAGATGGCCAGATGAATCCCTGTTGGAGAGCCTCCTTGATGTAATCCTCCATTGCCTTGCGCTCCGGGATGGACAAAGGGTAAACTCTACCCTTGGGGAGTTTAGCTCCAGGCAGTAGGTCAATGGCATAGTCCCATGGCTGATGCGGTGGAAGGCGGGTGGCTGCCTGGTTGCTGAACACATCCTGGAACGCCTGGTAGTCAGATGGGATCGTACACTTCACCTGAAGCTCAGGGCTTTCAACGAGGGTGGAACACACTTGGATTTGTGAGGATTTCCTGAGTGGCTTAGTAATCGAGGACAGACAGTTCTGGAAACAGGTCTCGCTCGAGCGAGTGACTTCACAAGGATCCCATCTGACTTCTGGAGAATGTTGGTTGAGCCAGGGGCGTCCCAGGATGATATCCACCGTGGGTCCCTCCAGTACCAGAAATGAGATGGTTTCTTCGTGCAAACATCCAACTCATAGCTTCAGTGGTGGAGCTCGATAATTAACCCTTCCACGCCGAAGCGGTTTTCCTTGAATGGTCTTGACTCGGAGCTCCAGGCGCTGCTGCTTACAGGGTAGGTTGAGCCTGGTTAGGAGGGCTTGAGATAAAAAGTTCTCTGAGGAGCCCGAGTCGACAAGGGCGGAGACTGAAACAGAGGATTCTGGGGTGAGTAGTTACACTGCCAGTAAGGATAATGTGGAAACATTGGGTTCCAGTTGAAGTGTACTCACTGCTGGGCATGGAGGTCTCACAGGGCAGTTTCTGATGAAATGATCCGGGGATGCACAGTACAGACATAATCCAGCCGCGAGGCGGCGCTCACACTCCATGTGTGAAAGTCGAGCGGAGTTCATTTGCATGGGTTCTGGTACTGGAAGCACGGCGGCGGGTGAGGCTAGCTGGCGTGTGGCTTCATCCTTGTAACAGGCAGTAAGGCGCTGCGAAATGCGGGAGGCCCACTGCATGAAGCTAGGAGGCACAGAGGTAAGTGGTCAAACAAGGGAATTTATTGAACAGAGACTGAGGAGCAACCAGGTGATGACGAGAGGTGAGTGAAGCACAACCTGACAAGGTCCTGATGGCTTAGCTTGCAGTGATTGTTCTCTGATCTCTTGCAGGAATCCAGGGAGCTGCTGGAGCAGTGGAGAAACGGGAGCGCCTGAGGTAAGGAAACACAGGTAAGTATAAGGGAGTCAGGCTTAGTTCAGGGTAGTGAACGGTAGACCGGACGAGGAGCGTGTGTGGAGTGAGCACTGATAAAGTGGAGCTTGATTAGCTGCAGCAGGTGCGGGGAATTAAAACTCAGGTGATTGTGATCTTGTGAACGTGGTTGCTGATGACTGTGTAGACTGTGGTGACTGAGACTCTTTGACATTAACAGTGTAAATAACTCAACATGCATGAAATAGCATTGGATCCCCCCTTTTTTATATGATTCTTTAGGGTCTTTTAGGAAGTTTTTTTAGGAAAAGTCTATAACATACTTTGGTTAACATTTCTCAATTGTAGTGTAAAGCAACACCCTTTTACCCTGTCAAAAACAGCTCTATTTACAGCAAGCCGCTTTGTTGCATGTTCCTTTAAATGCAAATGAGCTCTAATCACCCCGCCCCTCTCTTCTGAGCCGCTCTCTGAGAGACCGTAAACTTTAGCCGCATTCATCGTGGAACTTGCTAACTAGCACATTATTAGGAAAGGCAACAACATACTTCTGTAGGTAAAGCTGGATCACGAATGATTCGCGCAAACATAGATGCATTTAGGTAGATCGGGGGCGCATTCCCTTCAAAAACAAACGTAATCCACTGCATCTTCAGCGGCTCAGATGTCAGGAGTAAATGGCAACTGCTATGTTCATTATTACATCCAACAACAAAACACGTCAATCGCTTAGGAGCCATTATTGTCTACAACCGTTCCGGCATCGAAACAATGGCGGACTGATGACAGCTCTCTCAGGGTGGAGCTGTGATTTAACCAAAGACTGACGCCACTGTCAATCAACAATCGTGGGAAGGGCCTGTGCAGAACTACATCATTCTGCCAAGAATCTGAGATCGGCTTGATATGAGAAAGGGGTTTGGATTTATCGAGATTTTTAAAAAAGCACTGGGTGGATTTTTATCTTTACAGGGTGGTTGTGTACACACACTGCCAACACACATTTATGTTCAAACAACATGTAAAAGTGAATTTTGCATCCGATGACCCTTTTAACAGATGAAGCACTGTGTGTCATTGAAATATTTGGCTCAAGAACTTCGTTCCACTCTATAATTCATCTTTGAATGTAAAAACAAGTCTTGGCACATCATGTCAAAAAAGGGTGCCAACCCCTGACGTATAATACAGCACACATCACACAAGTCATATGGGTTACTATTAAGGTTCATTTTTGGAGCATATGTCTCCTTTCACTTTCATTGGATGAAAAAACGCTCCACCATCATCCCCGTCCCAAAGAAACCCAAAATTACTGGACTTAATGACTACAGACCTGTGGCTCTAACGTCTGTGGTCATGAAATCATTTGAAAGACTGGTTTTGGCTTATCTGAAGGCCTCCACTGGACCCTTACTGGACCCCGTGCAGTTTGCCTACAGAGCAAACAGGTCTGTGGATGATGCAGTCAACATGGGACTCCACTTCATCCTGCAGCATCTGGACAGACCAGGGACTTATGTGAGGATCCTGTTCGTAGACTTCAGCTCCGTTTTTAACACCATCATCCCGGACACCCTTCAGAATAAACTAACTCAGCTCTCCGTCCCCACCTTCGTCTGTCAGTGGATCAACAACTTCCTGACAGACAGGCAGCAGCTAGTGAGGTTGGGAAAATTCTCATTCAGCACTCGTACGATCAGCTCTGGAGCTCCTCAGGGCTGTGTTCTCTCCCCACTGCTCTTCTCCCTCTACACTGCACATCTAAAGACCCCTCTGTCAAGCTCCTGAAGTTTGCAGACGACACTACACTGATCGGCCTCATCCAGGACGGTGACGAGTCTACCTACAGACAGGAGGTTAAGGAGCTGGCTGTCTGGTGCAGTCTTAACAACCTGGAGCTCAACATGCTCAAAACTGTGGAGATGATCGTGGACTTCAGGAGAAACACCCCTGCTCTCCCCCCACTCACTATCATGAACAGCACTGTGACTGCAGTGGAGTCATTCAGATTCCTGGGCACCACCATCTCCCAGGACCTGAAGTGGGACAATCACATTGAGTCCATTGTGAAAAATGCCCAGCAGAGGTTGTACTTCCTTCGCCAGCTGAGGAAGTTCAACCTGCCACAGGAGCTGCTGAAACAGTTCTACTCTGCCATAATTGAATCCGTCCTCTGCACTTCAATAACTGTCTGGTTCAGCTCAGCTACCAAATCTGACCTCAGAAGACTACAGAGGGTAGTCCGGTCTGGTGAGCGAATCATTGGTACAACCCTCCCCACTCTCCAAGAACTGTACTTATCCAGAGTGAGCAAAAGGGCTGGCAAAATCACTCTGGACCCCTCACATCCAGCACACTCCCTCTTTGAACTGTTACCGTCTGGTCGGCGCTACAGAGTTCTGAGCACCAGAACGACCAGACACAGGAACGGTTTCTTCCCTCAGGCAATCCATCTCATGAACACTTGACATTAAAAGTGGAACACACAACACTATTATAAATTATTTATTCAACACACATACTTATTTTTTTCATTTCAGATTTGCACATATCAGACCTGTACACCATAATTGTCTATATTATATATTGTGTTTTTGCTATTTGTACATTGCCTATTTGTATATTTGTATATTATTCTTTTATTATCTGTGTCCTGTCCTGTTGCTGTCTTTCTGTTGCACTGTAGAGCTTCTGTCACTAAAACAAATTCCTCATATGTGTAAGCATACCTGGCCAATAAAGCTCAGTCTGATTCTGATTCTTCTGATTCTGAAAAAGCAAACATTCTGCTTTGCCGAAAACACAGTCCAAAATCCAAAATTTCTAAAAAACATTTAAACATTAACTACCCAGATACAAAATAAATTTGCAGTTAGGCTAATCAATTTAAAGAAATACATTTAAATGTAAGGTTACCTGTCTTGGGCTCCACAGAGAAGTAAGGGTGTCCATGTATGATGCTGTACACGACTCTGGCGCTATTGCCGTAAGTGGGGTCATCTGCATCTGTCGCTGTCACCTGAACCACCATGGTGCCTATGTATCCAGGAAATATGCAAAACAAAATCCTAGTGAGTTTTAACTCAAATATGAGCCGTTCATTTCAGGTCTTGGAGTCTCAAGCTGATGAGCTGAATCAGATGTGTTTAATTAGGAAGAGTTTGAAAATGTGTAGTGTTAGGCCATGTCCACACGTACATGGGTATTTTTATAAACAGAGTTTTTCCTTCTTCCGTTTTTAAAAAAAAATGCTTTGAAGCACTGTCAAGAGCATGTCAAACCAACAGGTGGCGATATAATCTCAACCGTAAAGCCATGTTGGCCAATCAGAAGCCTGAAAAAGTTTCCAGTAGGCGGAAATAACAGCGCACGATAACACTTCAAACAGAGTTTTTGAAAATCTTCACCCTTGCAGGAGTTCGGTTTCAGTGACCTGGTGCAGCATTTGCATGTGGCGAATCGCCAAACCGGATAGAAAAAGCTGTGGTTTTGAAAATAACCGCGTTCGTGTGGACAGGGCCTTAGTGTTCCTCCAGAAACACTGATCTAGATGTTCCCTCATTCTCTTGCTTGCACAGTTGTGTATTTAGCAGTGGTCACAAGAGTAACTTCTGTAGCTGTAATATCCTGAGTGAAGGTCATTGCACACTGAGTCCGAAATTTTCATATGCGTTTATTTGTATCCATTCAATACTGAGATATAGAGAGGAAGGAGAGTTCCCCCTAAGGAGCAGTGGGATTATCACTGTAAGGTCCACCCGCTAGCCCAAAGAACGGAATCCAGCGGCCTGGTCGAAGGTTCAATGCGTATTCTGTCTTTTACTTGCGCTTCTGAATTTATCAAGATTCAGTTTAAATTTTAGTCTAGCTCCATTTTCAATCTGACTGCAATTTCAAGTGATCATTAAATTTAGGCAATATTCTTAATCAAAAACTGATCACAGATATCGATTGTATATTAATTTAGATATTTGATTATTCTGGAAATCCCATACTTTCAACTATTCGTTCATTAGGGACCAGGTATCGCACAGGAATTACACTTCGGCCGATTTTAGTGAATCCACGGACACAAACTCGTCAGTTCTAAACTTACTCAGAGGGTGCAGAGTGGATATAATAACTTTAAGTGAGCTGCGCCTGCATACTCATAACAAAAAGTGTATTTTTCCTATAACCACGAGAGCTACACCGTGTTAAGCCAGTGACAGTCAGAAATCCAAAGTCTCCTTCATGGTGCTCCCCATGGTTCATCCATTAGTGCTTTGGTGTGATCTGTCCTGAACGCAGATTTGCGGAAATACCCCTACACATTAATCTACTTGAAAAAATGATTTCAGAAGAGATCAGAATAAATCAAATATAAGAATTTATTATTAGTCAGGTAAAGTTATATCATGCCAATTACATAATGAAACAATTAGAAGCCAATTTAGAAAGGATAATGCAATTGTGAATCACACTGTAACCGCGTGGCAACCCCGCTCCTGGACATAGACACTGTAGCTATATGGGAAATAGCCAAGCGATCTACGCAGGAGACAAACAAATTTAACATAGTCACAGATGTAACAGTTATCCTAATTTAAAACAAGGCACATGGTCTAAATGCATTGTATTTACAACATTTACCTTTGTACACACCGCCCGTCGCTACTACCGATTGGACGGTTTAGTGAGGTCCTCGGACCAGCCTCCGCCGGGGCTCCTCGCGGGCCCTGGTGGGGTGCCGGGAAGACGATCAAACTTGACTGTCTAGAGGAAGTAAAAGTCGTAACAAGGTTTCCGTAGGTGAACCTGCGGAAGGATCATTATCGGGCAATGAAAGGCAAGCCCCCCCCCGGGGGGGGGTAAAAAGGCATTTCCAAGAGAGACCTTCGTGAGAAACAAAAGCCCCCGTGAGGTGGACACGGGGGCCAGGGTCTGAGGCCGAGGGCGACCCTGTAAAAACTGAAGGCCATTGGCATGGCATCCACACAAGGCAACGGCGTGAGCCCCGTGCTTGGCAACCACGGAGGCCGACACCTTATAAAGACCCGTGTTGTCCCAGCGGGCGGGGGTCACCGCGAGTGAGACATAGCGGGCCCCTAAAGCGGCTTAGGCATCCAAGGAAGGCAACGGCGTGAGCCCCGTGCTTGGTGACCACGGAGGCCGACGCCTTAAAATCCCGTCCTGTCTCGACGGGTGGGGGTCACCGCGAGAGTGACATAGCGGGCCCCTAAAGCAGGAATGGCATGGCGAGGGCAATGTCCTTTAGAAGAATCATTTACCAAGAAAGACCGTCGAGAGAAACAAAAGCCCCCGTGAGGGTGACACGGGGGCCAGGGTTTGAGGTCGAAGGCAACCCTGTAAAAACTGAATGGCATGGCATGGCATCCAAGGAAGGCAACGGCGTGAGCCCCGTGCTTGGCAACCACGGAGGCCGACGCCTTATAAAGACCCGTGCTGTCCTAACGGGCGGGGGTCACCGCGAGCGAGACATAGCGGGCCCCTAAAGCGGAATGGCATGAATAGGCATCCAAGGAAGGCAACGGCGTGAGCCCCGTGCTTGGTGACCACGGAGGCCGACGCCTTAAAGCCCCGTCCTGTCTCGACGGGCGGGGGTCCCGCGAGCCACAGCGGGCCCTGACATTTTAACCAGACCATCGTGAGCATCCAAAGCCCCCGCGAGTGGCACGCGGGGCACACCGAAACGTCCCTTCAGCGCTTTCCTCCCCTCGGGGAGGGGGCGCCGCCCCCGACGGGTACCCTGCTGGCCCGGCGTCCTGCCGGGACCGTGGGTTTAAATTGTTCCTGTCTGTTGTGCTGCTGAGAGGTTTGCGATTGTAGCTCCGCTTTTTTATTGAATCTTTACCTTACTTTCACTCTCTGTTGTTTAAAGTGATAATATATAACTTAATTCCCACCATATTTCTGGTATTATCTATCAAACTAATCTAACTAATTTGATCGTTCGCTTTTAAAACCGCGAGTGCAGCGCGCGTGCAGTGCGTTAGCTGGTTAGCTTGTTACTCGCGGTTCCATTCACGTTTCTATTCGCGCCTATTATTGTTTTATTTTTTCTCGCTCCGTTTTCATTTCTCTCTCGTGCCGTTTTTCACAAGTTCATCAAACAACAGTGGTAAGTTAAGTTGGTATCATTCATCAATCACGGTGAGTAATGGCTTCTCCTTCTCTTGTTGTTTGCACTTCATGTCACATGTACAGTTTATCTCTCTCTGTCGGCGACGAGGGATTCACATGTGATAAATGCAGGGAAATAGTTAGGCTGACAGAGAAGATTTTAGAACTAGAGACACGCATCCAAACTTTAGTTGAGGATAGTAAGAATGTGAGGGCGGTAGATACTGCTTTGGATGCGACTAGCTCAGGGACTCCTGTACATTGTTCGGTTCCGGTTGTGCCCGTGCAGCAGGGCAACTGGGTGACTGTGAGACGGCATAGTCGCGGGTCAAAACACCGCTCTTCCGTTCCGATCAAAACATCAAACAGGTTCTCCCCACTCGGTGACGCACCCACTGAGAAACCTGATGAAAGTGCTCTAGTAATTGGCGATTCTATTGTACGGAACGTGAAAATAGAGACACCAGCCACCATAGTCCAATGTTTACCGGGAGCCAGAGCGCCTGACATCTTGGCAAATTTAAAAGTGCTGGCTAATGCTAAACGTAAATTCAGTAAGATTGTTATCCACGTCGGCGCTAATGATGTTCGACTTCGCCAGTCGGAGATCACTAAAAATAATGTTAAAGAGGTGTGTGAACTTGCAAGTACGATGTCAGACACTGTAATATGCTCTGGTCCCCTCCCTGCTTACCGTGGCGATGAGATTCATAGCAGACTGTCGTCACTCAATGGCTGGATGTCTAAGTGGTGCCCGCAGAATAACGTAGGTTTCATAGACAATTGGAAGAGTTTTTGGGGCAGACCTGACCTGTTGAAAAGAGATGGTGTTCATCCCTCCTGGGGTGGTGCCGCTCTTCTCTCTAGAAATATGGCACATAGTCTTAGAGTTCGTACTTGACTAACTAGGGCCCAGGTCAGGGAGCAGACAGACTGGCTAAACCGACCATCTGCTAGCCGCCTCACGTCACAGAAGGCAGTTAATTCTCAGCACATAGAGACTCCTTCACCTAGATATCACACTATAGAGACTATGTCTGTTCCCCGTACTAGAAAATACAGAAAACGTCCAAACCAAAGTAATAGTAACAATTTAATTGATGTTCAACAAATAAAAAATGTTTACAATACAGAGAAACAACTGATAAAACTTGGCTTACTGAATATCAGGTCCCTTTCTACAAAAGCACTATTTGTAAATGATATGATCACTGACCATAAGCTAGATGTGCTTTGTTTGACAGAAACATGGCTAAAACCAGATGAATACATTACTTTAAATGAGTCTACCCCCCAAGATTACTGCTATAAAAATGAGCCACGTCCAAAAGGTAAAGGGGGAGGTGTTGCTACAATTTATAGCAATATTCTCAGTATTTCTCAGAGGGCAGGCTTTAAGTATAACTCGTTTGAAGTTATGGTGCTGCGTATAACATTATCTAGAGAAACACGTGTTAGTGATAAATCCCCTGTGATGTTTGTATTGGCTACTGTGTACAGGCCACCAGGGCACCACACAGACTTTATTAAAGAATTTTCTGATTTTCTATCTGAGTTAGTACTGGCTGCAGATAAAGTCTTAATTGTTGGTGATTTTAATATCCATGTCGATAATGAAAAAGATGCATTAGGATCAGCATTCATAGACATTCTGAACTCTATTGGGGTTAGACAACATGTTTCAGGACCTACTCATTGTCGAAATCATACTCTAGATTTAATACTGTCACATGGAATTGATGTTAGTGGTGTTGAAATTCTGCAGCAAAGCGATGATATCTCAGATCATTATCTAGTCTTGTGTAAACTCCATATAGCTAAAACTGTAAATTCTACTCCTTGTTACAAGTATGGTAGAATCATCACTTCTACCACAAAAGACTGCTTTGTAAGTAATCTTCCTGATTTATCTCAATTCCTCAGCATATCCAACAGCGCAGAAAAACTTGATGATGTAACAGAAACTATGGACTCTCTCTTTTCTAGCACTTTAGATACAGTTGCTCCTTTACGCTTAAGGAAGATCAAAGAAAACAGTTTGACTCCGTGGTATAATGAGCACACTCGCACCCTAAAGAGAGCAGCCCGGAAAATGGAGCGCAGCTGGAGGAAAACAAAACTAGAGGTATTTCGTATAGCTTGGCGGGAAAGTACCCTATCCTACAGAAAAGCATTAAAAACGGCTAGATCTGATTACTTTTCGTCTCTTCTAGAAGAAAACAAACATAACCCCCGGTATTTATTCAATACAGTCACTAATTTAACGAAAAATAAAGCATCAACAGGTGTTGGCATTTCTCAAGAGCACAGCTGTAATGACTTTATGAACTACTTTACTTCCAAGATCGATACTATTAGAGATAAAATTGTAACCATGCAGCCGTCAGCTACAGTATCGCATCAGATAGTGCACTATAGATCCCCTGAGGAACAATTCCACTCATTCTCTATTATAGGAGAGGAAGAATTGTATAAACTTGTTAAATCATCTAAACCAACAACATGTATGTTAGACCCTATTCCATCTAAACTACTAAAAGAGCTGCTTCCAGAAGTCATAGATCCTCTTTTGGCTATTATTAATTCATCATTGTCATTAGGATATGTCCCCAAAACCTTCAAATTGGCTGTTATTAAGCCTCTCATTAAAAAACCACAACTTGACCCCAAAGATCTAGTTAATTACAGACCGATCTCAAATCTCCCTTTTCTGTCAAAGATACTAGAAAAGGTAGTATCCTCACAATTATATTCCTTCTTAGAGAAAAATGGTATCTGTGAGGAATTCCAGTCAGGATTTAGACCGTATCATAGTACTGAGACTGCTCTCATTAGAGTTACAAATGACCTGCTTCTATCATTTGATCATGGTTGTATCTCTTTATTAGTTCTACTGGATCTTAGCGCTGCGTTCGACACTATCGACCACAACATTCTTTTGAATAGACTAGAAAACTTAGTTGGCATTAGTGGAAGTGCCTTAGCATGGTTCAAATCGTACTTATCTGACCGCCATCAGTTCGTAGCAGTAAATGAAGAGGTATCATATCGATCACAAGTGCAGTATGGAGTACCTCAAGGCTCAGTACTAGGGCCGTTACTTTTCACGCTTTACATGTTACCCTTGGGAGATATTATCAGGAGACATGGTGTTAGCTTTCACTGTTATGCTGATGATACTCAGCTCTATATTTCTTCACGGCCCGGTGAAACACACCAAATTGAGAAACTAACGGAATGTATAGTCGATATAAAAAACTGGATGACGAGTAACTTCTTACTGCTAAATTCTGAAAAAACAGAGGTGTTAATTATCGGACCTAAAAACCCCACATGTAATAACCTAGAACACTATCTAACACGTGACGGCTGCTCTGTCAATTCTTCTTCATCAGTTAGGAACCTAGGTATGCTGTTTGATAGCAATCTTTCATTTGAAAGCCATGTTTCTAGTATCTGTAAAACTGCGTTTTTCCATCTCAAAAACATATCTAAATTGCGACCTATGCTCTCAACGTCAAATGCAGAAATGCTATGTCATGCGTTTATGACCTCAAGGTTAGACTATTGTAATGCTTTACTGGGTGGTTGTTCTGCACGCTTGATCAATAAACTACAGTTGGTCCAAAATGCAGCAGCTAGAGTCCTTACTAGAACCAAGAAGTATGACCATATTAGCCCGGTTCTGTCAACACTGCACTGGCTCCCTATCAAACATCGGATAGATTTTAAAATCTTGTTAATTACTTATAAAGCCCTGAATGGCTTAGCTCCTCAGTACTTGAGCGAGCTCTTATCACATTATAGTCCTCCACGTCTGCTGCGTTCTCAAAACTTTGGCCATTTGATAATACCTAGAATATCAAAATCGACTGCGGGCGGCAGATCCTTTTCCTATTTAGCGCCCAAACTCTGGAACAATCTACCTAACACTGTTCGGGAGGCAGACACACTGTGTCAGTTTAAATCTAGATTAAAGACACATTTCTTTAACCTGGCTTACACATAACACACTAATACACTTCTATTACTCAAATCCGTTAAAGGATTGTTAGGCTGCATTAATTAGATCAACCGGAACCGGGAACACTCCTCATAACACACGATGTACTCGTTACATCGTAAGAAGAATGGCATCTACGCTAATATTTGTCTGTTTCTTTATTATTCTGTTTCTCAGTCCGTGTCCGGATCAGATGGCGCCGGGAGATGATGTCTGCGACCCTGACCGTCGGCGGAGGCCGGACACCTGGATGAGCCCCGGGGACATATCCCCAGTGAAGACCTCGACTTAAATACAATAAAACTTAAAATTAAACAAAATAACTATAATATAATAAAATACCTAACTACATAATACTATTATTGTTAGAAATTGCAACAATATAAAAATAGAAATATAATACATTTATACATTTAAAATTTAATTAATACAATAAGTAAAAAAATAAATAATAATATCCTGGCCAGAGGAGAACTGGCCCCCCGACTGAGCCTGGTTTCTCCCAAGGTTTTTTTCTCCATTCTGTCACAGAGGGAGTTTTCGTTCCTTGCCGCTGCCACTTAATTTCTAACGATTATCGTCAATTTGATTTCATATATACTATTTAAACTAAACTGAGCTAGACAATGACATCTCTGAATTCAATAATGAAATGCCTTTAACTGAAAATTGAGTGTTTAATCTTATTATTATACATTACTGACACTCTATCCTCCAATTTGATACTGTTAAGTGCTTTGACACAATCTGTATTGTTAAAAGCGCTATATAAATAAAGGTGACTTGACTTGACTTGACTAAGTATTCCAAAGAACACTTACAGCAAAGCAATCAGGTGGTTTAAAGAATAAACTTAACTAGTCTATGTGCACATGTAGTAGCACAAACAACTATACAGTGTGCTCTATGGGCACAATGTGTTTAACAATTACATATTTGAATTAAACGAAATGCATACCTGACAGCATAGAGACACACAGCAGTATGAGAGTTCTAGTGCAAAGCTCCAGAGTCTCACATGTGCTGTGTGGGGTTTTCTGACTACAGAATCCCCCGTAGTGTTTTGTCACTTCCCTTATATACCCAAATAAGAAAAACAAAGGAAACTTCAGATCAGTTGTAAAAACATAAAAGACCTTTTGGTTTGTTGGGTTCTCGTGCTCCAGGCTGCACCTGGCTGGAGATAAGATAAACATACTCACAGCCCCCTAAAGGGGGACACACCCCCCAGCAGCAGAACACATTTCTACAAAAGTTTTCAATATTTGTCATAATACCAGTGACTACTGTGAAATTGAGACCAATTTACCAATCACACCGAGACCTTTAAAATGATACCAAACATGAAAGGGTTAAGATCATTAATTCTTAAGATATAGTAAATATTTTATGTAAGAGTAGCAACTTGAGTTCTTGGCATTTTTTGTCAACTTTCAGTGACCAATACCATGAGCCCAGGGGGGAAGGATGGGTGAATGGACCGATGATCAAATGGTCTTTCTCTCAAATCTTCTTGTCTGATTAGAGAGTTTATTGTCTTGCGGCATGACATTTGCATTGTAAGAGTTTCTGGGTGGTGTTTGGCTTCACAAAGAGATCAAAGCCTGATTGAAGACTTTATTGTTTTGTGACCTCACATTTGCATTGCAAGAGTTCCTAAGTTTTGGCTTCACAAGGAGTTAATTTCATAAAGGAAATCATTTCACTCCCTACATCACGGGCGATTCAAAGTTTACTTCAGGATGTCAGTGGCTCAGTTTGATGCTTTGCTAGCGATACTAGAGCCACATAGAGCCTGTTTGTTGCTGCTTCGTGTTTTGAGTTTGAGCTCCGTCAAGTTAATTCTTTATCGTCTATTTTCTAATCCTGAAATCTATTTTACACACCATCATTTTCGTTTCTATAACGTGTGAATATATCCTGTCGTATTCTACAACAAAAACAATCAAAGCGCCTTGTTATCACTAATTTTATGTTGATTTCCAGAGTCCGCTATTAGCTTATAGCCCGTTAGCATCGCCAGCGTGGTTGCATTAGCGGCAACCAAGGAAGGTTGCCACTAATCTCGCTTACATTGCTAATACTCTATCCACACACACTACCATTGTTTTACTCACTGCTACTTGCTTTAATGACGGATGTGTGTCTACCTTTGAGTGCAGGCGAGGACACGTTCAAGCTGCATTCGGTGCAGCTGGAGCTGGAGGCCGTGGAGAAGCAGATCCGCGAGCTGTTGGAGAAGCAGGCCCAGCTGAGAGAACAGAGAGCCGTGCTGGAAACATCCCGGGCTGACGCTCACAAGTCCGGGGTAAGTATACAGTGCGCCGCTAACACTCCCACCACCTCTACTCCGTGTGTTTCTCTGCACAGACCCTGTGCACCCAGGACACGATCTTCCCAGATGTCCTTCACTCCGGCGCCGGACACCACGGACCCTGGGTGCAGCAGCAGCGGAAGACGCGAGCCAGGCCCCGCGCGAGGACCTCTCCCCCTCCACCGCCTCCGGTCTTCGAGATCTCCACCCGGAACCCCAAAAGACGGAACGCAACGCTGTGATCGTCAGAGACTCCATCGTCCGGCACGTCCATGCTACGTTAGCTGAAGGTAAAGCACACACTCACTGTTTCCCTGGCGCTCGTGTTCTCGATGTTTCTGCGCAGATACCCGCGATCCTGAAGGACGACAAGAGCCCTGGCGTGATCGTGCTGCACGCGGGGGTGAACTACACCAGGCTGCGGCAGACGGAGACACTGAAGAGGGACTTCAAGATCCTGATCGAGACGGTGCGCAGCGCATCACCCGTGGCAACGATCATCGTGTCTGGACTGCTTCCCACGTATCGACAAGGACACGAAAGGTTCAGTAGACTTTTTGCTTTAAACGAATGGTTATTGTCATGGTGTAAAGAACAGAAACTGCTCTTTGTTAATAATTGGAATTTTTTCTGGGAGCGTCCTAGGCTTTTCCGCGCTGATGGCCTGCACCCCAGCAGAGTCGGAGCAGAACTCCTGTCGGACAACATCTCCAGGACTCTACGCTCCATCTGACTAGTAAGCCCATTCTCAAATAACTGCTATGATGACTTTTGTTCTACCCACTTAAATGATAGAAATACTTGTGCTGTCCAATCTATAAAGACTGTGTCTGTTCCCCCAAACAGTGAAGCCAAAATATAAATTTACTCCAGGATCTAGAAATAATCTGATTGTGATTAAATCAGAAAAATGCAAAACAAATAAACAAAAGCTATTTTTAAAGCTTGGGCTCCTAAACATTAGATCACTCGCACCCAAAGCAGTTATTGTAAATGAAATGATCACAGATAATATTTTTGATGTGCTCTGCTTGACTGAAACCTGGCTCAAACCAAATGATTATATTGGTCTAAATGAGTCTACTCCACCAAGCTACTGTTATAAGCATGAGCCCCGTCAGATTGGCGGTGTTGCAACAATATATAGTGATATTCTCAATGTTACCCAGAAAACAGGATACAGGTTTAACTCATTAGAATTACTTCTGCTTAATGTTACACGGTCAGATTTGCAAAAGAAATTTCTACTATCTCTTGCTCTGGCTACTGTGTATAGACCGCCAGGGCCGAATACAGATTTCTTAAAAGAATTTTCAGACCTATTGGTTACTGTTGATAAAGTGCTAATTTTCAGAGATTTTAACATTCACGTTGATAATACAAATGATGCGTTAGGACTTGCATTTACTGACCTAATAAATTCTTTTGGAGTCAAGCAAAACGTCACCGGGCCAACTCATCGTTTTAATCATACGCTAGATTTAATTATATCGCATGGAATTGATCTTACTGACATAGATATCATACCTCAAAGTGATGATGTTACTGACCATTTCCTAGTATCGTTCATGCTGAGTATTACTGATATTAACTATATGGCTCCGCGTTATCGTCCGGGCAGAACTATTGTTCCAACCACTAAAGATAGATTCAGAAATAACCTGCCTGATTTATCTCAACTGCTCTGTGTACCCATAAATACACATGAACTAGATGAAATGACTAGCAACATGGGCACTATCTTCTCTAATACATTAGAAGCTGTTGCGCCCATCAAATTGAAAAAGGTTAGAGAAAAACGTACTGCGCCATGGTACAACAGTAATACCCATTCTCTCCAGAAAGAAACTCGTAAACTTGAGCGCAAATGGAGAAAAACTAACTTGGAAGTTTTTAGAACTGCATGGAAAAAACAGTATGTCCAACTATAGACAGGCTGTAAAAGCTGCCAAGGGCAGAGCATATCCGCAAACTCATAGAAAATAACCAAAATGATCCAAGGTTTTTATTTAGCACAGTGGCTAGATTAACATATAAACAGACGCCACCCAATCTAAATATTCCCTCACAATTTAATAGTAATGACTTTATGAATTTCTTCACTGATAAGATAGATATCATCAGAAATACAATAACAAATGTAGATTCTGCAGCGTCTAATACTTCAGCTCCATTCATCACACCCAAAGAAAAACTGCAGTGCTTTACAACTATAGGACAGGAAGAGCTAAATAAACTTATCACTGCATCTAAACCAACAACATGCCTATTAGATCCTGTACCCACTAAATTACTGAAAGAGTTGTTACCTGTAGCAGAAGAACCGCTTCTCAATATTATTAACTCATCGATATCTTTAGGTCACGTTCCAAAATCATTCAAGCTGGCGGTTATTAAGCCTCTTATTAAAAATATCACAACTAGATCCTAATGAACTAACAAATTACAGACCCATTTCTAATCTTCCGTTAATGTCTAAAATTTTAGAAAAAGTTGTGTCTGCTCAGTTGTGCTCTTTTCTTGCAAAAAAAATTATCTCTATGAAGAATTTCAGTCAGGTTTCAGGCCCCACCATAGCACAGAAATCGCACTTGTTAAAACTACAAATGACTTGCTTCTTGCGTCAGACCAAGGCTGCATCTCATTGCTAGTTTTACTTGATCTTAGTGCTGCGTTCGACACTATAGATCATGACATACTCATAAATCGAAGATAAATTTAAGATGGTTTAGATCCTACCTGTCTGATCGCTACCAATTTGTTCATTTAAACAGGGAGTCATCTCAGTTATCACTAGTAAAGTATGGAGTACCACAAGGATCTGTCCTAGGTCCTCTGCTATTTTCAATATACATGTTGCCCCTTGGTAATATTATTAGTAAATACGGGATTAGTTTCCATTGTTATGCTGATGATACTCAACTATATATCTCAACAAGACCAGAGGAAACTTTAAATTATCTAAGCTAACAGAGTGTGTTAAAAATGTAAAAGATTGGATGACCAATAATTTTTTCCTATTAAATTCAGATAAGACAGAGATATTACTTATTGGACCAAAAAACAGTACACAGAATCTCTTGGATTATAATTTGCAACTAGACGGATGTACTGTTACTTCCTCTACAGTAAAAAATCTGGGTGTTATATTAGACAGCAACTTGTCTTTTGAAAATCATATTTCCCATGTTACAAACAGCATTCTTCCATCTTAGAAACATTGCCAAGCTACGAAACATGTTACCTGTTTCTGATGCAGAAAAACTAGTTCATGCATTCATGACCTCTAGACTGGACTATTGTAATACACTGCTAGCTGGTTGTTCTGCATCTTCAATAGACAAGCTACAGGTAGTCCAATATGCAACGGCTAGAGTCCTTACCAGGTCAAGAAAATATGATCATATTACTCCAATTTTACAGTCTCTGCACTGGCTACCTATTAAGTTCCGCATCAGTTACAAAATATTATTACTTATCTATAAGGCCCTTAATGGTTTAGCTCCTGCATACCTAACTAGTCTTCTACCACGCTACAATCCATCATGCTCCCTAAGGTCGCAAAACTCTGGACTTTTGGTAGTACCTAGGATAACAGAGTCAACTAAAGGAGGTAGAGTTTTTTCACAAACTCTGGAATAGCCTTCCTGATAACGTTCGGGGTTCAGACACACTCTCTCTGTTTAAATCTAGTTTAAAGACACATCTCTTTAGCCAAGCATTCACATAATGGATCTTATAATCTTGTACTCCAGTTATATCTGATCAAACACACATTATTGTTCTATAGCTTGGATTGAACAAATCATTTTTGCTTGGTTGGAACAGCAGCTACGCTAATTATGTCTCTATTTGTTTCTCTGTTTCTGCCATGGGATTAACATCCCATGGTAACTAGGATTTACACAAGCTTCAGTCTGGATCCAGAACACCTGAGAAGAGATGATGCCAACCCCTCAAAGGACCTCAGATGATGCCTACCCTCAGACAACATACAGAACTACCAAATTTCTCCATAAGTTAAATATATTAAGTTTCTACAATATATAAATATATTGTAGAAACTTAATTTCCTGTAAAGCTGCTTTGCAACGATTTGTATTGTGAAAAGCGCTATACAAATAAACTTGAATTGAATTGAACTGAATATTAAAAAGAAGACCACTAATTTCTGTGAACTCAGTGTGCAAGGATCTTAACGGTGCTTTGTGCTGCGAGACGAAGTGGATGAACTTGACAATCGCCATTCTGGATTTTGGCGTTCGCTTGTACGGTGGCTCTGAACTGTCAAAAAACCTCTCAAAATTCTTGCAACGGATGCGAAAAATAGAAAAAAAATAACCCGATCTGAAATTTTTTATGACGGACGAAAATTTCAGAGGCAGTGTGTAAACATGATTGACATAACGTGAGGTTGTATTTATATTTTAACGTGCAGGACTCAGTGTGCAATGACCTTTAGAGTTGCAATTTGAGTTGCACTAGGTGGTGTTGTTTTTAAAAGCATCCGACTACAGCACCAAAGAGCAAAAGGGAAAGCAGTGTTTTACAAGTAGGTAGTAGGTAAAAGTGCACCAGCCAATAAATAAAGGTCCCTTTCAAATGGGAACTTGCACTGTGTCTGATGCTATGGGGAACAGTCGGTGACGTCACTACCTGTGCAACTGTAAGTATAAAAGGGCACCTCTGGTACATGCCATTAGATTTTTTTGTCTTCAGGAGACATTTGTTTGTACATGCATGTGACAAATGCTACTAGTGGAGGGCGTTTGACTCCTCGAGAAAGCTGTGTATGCTCATTATGATGCATCTGTGGGACTGACTGAAGGATAATAATAGTAAGAAGCTTTTGTTCTTGTTTGTTTCTCACCCGAGGGATAGTAGTCAGTGTTTGCACAAGCACGTTCTGCTCTTGAGTTGAATGCATGCTGTGTGCTGTGGATGTGGTGAGAAGCTCCACCTATCCTTAACTTTCTCTTGAGGGATAAGAGTTGAGCACCTACTCCCTGTAGTAAGGTCCCGCTCTTGCCAAGAGAACTGCGAGGCGTGATCGATCACTGGGATTGTAGGCAGAGCATAAGAGGAGTCTGATGGGATGCGCTTTCCCTTTCGGAACTCCTCCTGTTACCTATAATTCTTTCATATAGATTTCTACAAGAACGAAAGAAACTGAAGAATGTGGAATATGTAATTCTGAGGTATTAGATGCAGAGAGAGTTGAGGCATATATTATTGATAAATTAGCCCGCTAAATAAAAGTAAAAGGAACCGACTCAGGCAAGCTGCTGGATCCAAATGTTCTTTCTTTGACATCTTCCAATCCAGCAGACAGCGCTCTACTGGCGTTAAGTCAGGAGGACCAGGCTGAAGAGAGCGAAACAGCAAACAAGTCCTCCCAGCCTGCCTGTCCTCCCATATGAGGAGTGATTTATGTCTCTACATAACTGCCTGTTACCATGAGGCTTACATTTCTTCCTGCTCTCCATACTGAGGTGGAGAGATCATGAAGAGATGTGGAGAGTTTGTTTCAGCATGCAAATTACACAAATATATCAGAAATGCGTGAGCAGAGACATGAGTCGATGCCCCCCATTGAGGAGACATTTGCTTGCTATCTCTCAGTGGGGAAAGCATCGTCACTGAAGGCTCAAACCCTACCATCCAAACCTTTGCGTGTTACACCCTGTTGGAATGGCACGGCATATGTGGCAGTGGGTCAAGCCAGTGGCACATTACATACAATGGCTCTGTTACAGGCATACCAGACCGATCTGCTGAGAAATCTGCATCAGGGTCATGGTCTCTCCCCTTAACTGGTGGCCGTGCCGCACCGCAGATCTCGCTCTCTGGCCCACAGAGACAGACAGCTGCCATAGTCAGTTGATCAATGGTGGCCTTGGACAGACATCTGTAGCTGAACCTGGCTGCAATCAGGAGAAAAAAAAAAAAAAAGCTTCCTCCTCTGTGTCGGTTTCTCCATCTTGGCTTTTCAGCACTGTTGAGAAGGTGGTTAGGATGTTCAGCGAGGCAAATGCAACAGCAATGAAGTTGAAATTGCCTCCCCCAGATATTTGAGGTCTCTTGATACTATTTAGGTTGCAGCTGCCTCCTCTTTTTGTGGGGTCCCCTAAGAAGAAAGCTCCTTTGAGTCTTCAGGTTAAAGCTGCCTACCCACTGGGAATCTCTAAGCAGAAAGCTCCCTGACTAGTAATAAAGTTGAAGCGGCCTCCCTCAGATCCTTGAAGTCCTTTAAGTAGGAAGCTCCTTCATAGTGTATAAGCTTCATCAAGCAGTGGCAGCTCATGCTTTATGAGCTCCTCTTGATGAGAAAGTCTTTTAGGGTTGAGTGTAGAGTGGTACTCCGCTCTTACCCAAGGTCGTCACACTGAGTCCTTCGCTTCCCCAGGGCATCACATCTCCGAGCCCCGATGGGAAGTGTTTTTTTTTTGCCGTATTAGCATTCCTTCCCATTGGCAAGCACCTTTGGGAGTTCTGGTCTCTGGAGATTTTACCTATAGTAAGCAGGTCATGAACACCTTTCTATCGAGAAAGAGACAGTGAAAGACTGGGGAATTTATTTCTCCCTGTTATATGGACCTCGATCGCCTAGGCCGGTAAGGAAAGGCAGAACTTTCCTTTATGGCATGAAGCTTTGGTAGTGGTCATAGGGAATATTGTCATTGACAGTTCTGAGGCAGATGTAAACTGGGGAATTTTTTGACTCCAGCAGCTAAGTCCATTGAGTTGTTATTTTAGTGTTTGTCACAGTCAATCAGGAAGTCAATCTCCTCAGCATGGCGTAGTGTGTATTTTTTCCCCATAGCGTCTTGTCAGACACAGTGCAAGTTCCCATTCGAAAGGGAATGTCTCGGTTACAAATGTAACCCTGGTTCCCTGTGTCTTGTTGCCATGCCTCAGACCTGCCTGTTTACATGTCCCTCAGACAAAGTTGATGACATGTACTACAGGTGCCCTTTTATACTGATGGTCACACCGGTAGTGATGTCACAGACTATTGTCAGCCGATGACATTGTTGCATTTAAACACATGCTTCAGACACTAGTCATGCTGATCGCAGTCTCCATAGCATCTTGTTAGATGCAGTGTCTTGTCCCCCTTTCTTAGGGAACCAGGGTTACATTTGTACCAGAGACAATCTCTTGCTTAGATTGTATTTTACTAAATGAAATAACCATGTAAAGAAAAAAAACCAAAACCATGTAGAAAGAACAGCAACTGGATTTGTCTAGAGAGAGACTTGTGGACATGAAGATATCGGGGTTCTAACAGGTATTATCGGCTACTCTGTATCCATGTTGCACAACAAACAAAAGCCACTTGAAGCAAAACGTGCTAAAAACTGGAAGGGTTTATTTAACATGAGCGCATGCAGTCTGCTTCAATAGGCCATATTTGGAAGCCAAAGCTGTCATAGTATTAGAATAATATTTAGTCTGTTTGGATGTTTTCACCCTCATACAGTTGGTCTCGAATCAAACACACTGCATGGGTAAAAGTCAATGAGCACATTCACATGCACATCAGTAAGCTGAAAACGCAAGTAAGCTGTGTTTACATGACTTCATTAATAAATCAGGTCATTTCCCTGTAGTGACATCAAAATATAATAATTTGCGTATCTGACTCCGAGTATTCCATACATCTGTCAGTTGTGATGTTAAATTAAGCTTGCAACATGTCAGCGGGAAACTTACAGCTCAAATATTATCCTCTCATGCAGTTATAAATGCAGCATTGTGACTGAAGCACTTCTACTTCTGCTGCATGAGATGAGAAATTTTTATCATTTTCTGAGTCATGAAAAGTCTGCTTTTGTGATGTTATATTTCCTTCTTTCTTTACTGCAAGACGTTTGCTCGGCCTAGATGCGCTTAAATCTGCACTAACGATGTGTTCCTGTCACACATCACACATGCGCACTTCAATAAGCTGACAGAAAGCGGGTTATTGCGTTTACATGTCGCGCAAAATCGAAGAGGCAAAAAACTACCTGTTATGACTGGTTTATGCTTAAGCCGTTTATGACCTTACTCTGATAAAAGAAAACGGGTTACCGCGTTTACATGACCACGTGCGTTTTCAGCTTATTAAGCATAATCAGCTTAAGAACGTCTGTGTAAACGCACTCACTGACATTCACATGGGGGAAAACAGTATGAGAACGTCATAGAGCAAGTGCTTCTCAATTTCAATCCTCGCGTACCACCACTCTGCACATTTTGTATGTATCTCTTATCACTTCAGACGATTGTTCTGTTCGACTGTAAGTGCCCTGCGAAGTGGACATCACAAGATATTCTGCCATGATTCCAGTTCGAAGGGAGCGTGTATGCTCTATTTAAAGGGCATTAAAGTCTTCGAGCCATGAATTTAAATTGTATTTATTTACAGAGGTATATTATGGCACAGTTCTCTAGTAAGTTTTGTCTGTGTGTGAAGATGCTGCAGGCCGAATATTCCGAAGTGAAGTTAATTTCAATGGAATGCCCGTGCTCAGGGAGTGGGGAGCAATGAACACTGTATAGGGACCCTGTCAGTTGGAGCACAGTTCATGCATGGAGCATTCTTCTAACGAGCTGATCTGAATCAGGTGTGTTAAACAAGAGAGACATGCAAAATATGCAGAGCGGGTGTGGGCGCGAGGACTAGAATTGAGAACCACTGTCATAGTGAATAGATGAAGCATCATTCCATATTGATTTGGGGTTAATGTAACATATTACACTGTCTAAAGTGGCAGCTTAAAGTCATAAAACTGCTGCAGAGGGGACTACTAATGCTTTTAACCTGACTATCACATAAAGCAAATATAGGAAGCAAATCCAACAACAGTTATATACTTTTTGTGCACAAACTACATGTTTCTGATTCTGTCCTTTGTCAAAAAATCCTAAAAGATTCCAATAAGAAAATTGTTCTAATCAGAATTTCTATCATAATTTGGAACCATTCCAATGAGATTCTTGTAGGACTTGATATTCCTATGATTGATTGATTTAACTGATCCATAGGAACGGTTCCAAAATATGATAGAAATTCTAATTAGAATCCTGTACAATTTTCTTTTTGGAATCATTTAGAATTTTTTTACAAGGGACGTCACTGCTTGTGGATAATGTCCTTTTAACGATTCATGATCTTGTTACATGCTTCTAATGCACTAGTACTGTAAGCAGGCTCCAAGTTATTTTCTATGGCCAGAGCTGATATGAAATTACACTGAATGTTCGCTGGACGAACAGATTATTTGAAAGTAATGTTAATCATTCTACAGTTACTACTGGCAATTATAAATAATTGTAATTAATTGTAATTATTTATATACATTTCCCTTTAGCTAATTTGCTACAATACATACAAACAGACAAAAAAATATTGGATTATTTATTCATCAGCAATGACATGCTTGCAACAATTTGAAGTCTTATTTGATCTGTCTAGTGTGCTATACATTCACCTGGAATGGCTTTGTAGTGCTTGAGACAAAGCCTCTGCAGCTGTATGTCTAATCACTGTCTCTCTCTGTCATCTCTCATTTGTCCATCTTCATTCCAGAGAATGATCACAGTCTCAGGTTTCCATTCATTTTCTGTGTATGAGAAATGCATCTCTGGGGTTTGTAATCAATTCTGTGCTCTAGGCAGCTGACTGTCATCTGACTGTAATAAAAATAAATATACCTCGACTAATTTCAGGAGATGACACTTTTTCATATTCCTCCACCAAACAGGATCTGAAATTTGACCGTCATGGTCACTAAATCTCTTTTGCTTAGGATCAATAGTCTGGTTTCTGTTAGGTGTACATGAGAAGCAAAACAAAGGCAGCATTGTGATTGTGCATTGTGTGTGTGTTTCTTGTAAATATGCTTCAGATTTGGCCTCTGTGCTGCCTTTACAGAGTAAATATAGTCTACAGAAATCATACTTTTTAATGCACATACATAATTATTTACTGATGAAGACTAAAGCAATAATGTTACAATGAAACATTTAACATCATTTAGCAAAATGTTACAATGAAAAAAAAAAAAAAAAACATTCACCAGAAATGAAGGGAAAAAAATGCATGCAGAATATCATAGATACATGTGGGATTTAAAGTTAACATTGGAGTTCAAAAAAAAAAAAAAAAAAGCCAATATTTTGCCTTTCCATAAAGCAGAGCATATTCAGTGTCTCACACATTTCCTAGAGTGATTGCATTGGTCTATTGTTACACCTGCTGCCCTGATCTCAATAATCTGAAACAAAATCAACACTAAAACCTAGAGAAAGGATGCTTAAGCTGAACCGCATTGCGTAGATCTTTCATAAATCTTTAATCATGAAGTCATCATTAAATAGTTGGATGGATCTTTGGTTCCTTCAAATCTGTGAACTTAGATGAGTTTGTCCAGATGACTGAAATGTAACATTACTTGCAGGTATTTTTACGCCAAACTTCCTGAATGTTTAGGATCACATGTGATCTCGCACAACATGAATGCACTCAGAGGAGCAACCCCTATCCCTCAACATCACATGAAGACAAAACTCTTCCAGAGGTCTGTGTAATTGAGTGGGGTGAGTGTAATTACTTAATTAAATTCATGATTTCCACTTAAATGAAGCCATTTATCAGTGTCACAGGGCTATGAATGTTTTAGACACTGCAAAAGAGCTGCCAGCATATCTATCTGTCTCTATGTCTGTCTAAAACCCTCAACAGAAAGACCCAGTTGAGAGTTGTTCATCAAGTAAAACTCATGATTTTATGAAGCCTCCATCCCCTCTGATTCACCTTTAGTTTTTGAGATCAAATATCACACAGTTATTGCAACAAGAGGTTTCTGTCATTCATTTATGCTTCAGTGCAGGACTTTACAGTATGATAGTGCATGTGCCCTCAGTATACGTCTGCCATGTGACTGATCCAGACACACTGAGCTGCTGTTCGCTGTCACAGCTTCTGACACCACCTCTGGCACACTGTCACTCCAATTTACACTGGAAGTTTAATCCATGAATTCCATTCTGACAGGGTCCTCAGACCAGGAGCACAAAGCTTCAGATTCCTCGAGGAGATTTGAGACATCAGCTATCTGAACCTTTGGCTTTGTGGCAGCTTCTGCCTCCATGCTTCTCTTTAGTGACATTGTTCTCTATTGCCATGTTTTTGTTTTTCTGAGAGTTCACTGGCAGTTTGCCGTAAGACAGACTGATACAGATATGACCCTGACATTCAGTGGTTGCATCTTGGGAGTGAAAGCACAAAATTCTGTGCTTTAATATACTGAGAAAACAGTCAAAAGATTTGATCCTTTTTTAAATTTACATTGTGTTGTAATGATCTCATTCTGTGAGTTTGCAGGTCTTTTCCGCTCATCAACACGTACGAATGGTTGCCAGGTTGTGAAGATTAAGTAAACCACCGGGCAGAAAATGCATCCAGTTATTCATCATTACCAAATGATAGAATACATAGGGAAATTTTACCCAGAAATTATCACATTACAACTTTTTATTTATCTGTGAATTCTGAAAAATAAAATGTATTGCAGTTTCCACAAAAATATTGGGCAGCACAAAGTTTTCAATATTGATAATAATCAGAAATGTTGCTTGAGCAGCAAATCAGCATATTAGAATGATTTCTGAAGGATCATGTGACACTGAAGACTGGAGTAATGTTGCTGGAAATTCAGCTTTGATCACAGCCATCAATTACAGTTTAACACATATTCATATAGAAAACAGCTTTTTAAAATTGTAATAACTTTTCACTGTTTTAATTGTATTTTTTATCAAATTAATGCAGCCTTGGTGAGCAGAAGAGATTCTTTCAAAACATTAAAAACAAACTTTTGAATGGTAGTGCTTGGCTTTTTTCAGATGTGTTTTTAGAAATGGCATTCTGAGAAAGTAACCACAAGCTGTTGAAAATGAGCAAAGATTAATTAAATGAACATACCAAGAGGAGACATCTCAGGCACTCCTGCGGTGTACGGCCCGTCCAGAAACTTAGGTTCATTGTCATTGATGTCCTGGACCTTTACAATAAATTCAGACTCGTCCTCCACCGGAGCGTTGGTTTCGCTGTCGACTGCTTGAGCACGCAGAGTGTAATAACCCTGTTCCTCTCGATCCAGGCGTTTGGTGGCATGGATGTCCCCTGTTTTCTCATCGATAGTGAAGATAGAGGAGGCTCCATCTCCAGTCAACACGTACTTGACATTTCCATCGCCTTTATCCACATCTGAATGCAGCTGTGAAAGACATACAGCACATACAGAATTACAGACAACCAAAACTCACACTTCAGCTGCTATATGCTCTAAAATTTTGACTAAATAGGTACAATCAGTACAAAAAATTACAGTAAAATACTATAAAACACATTTCAGAATTTAAAACTTGCTTGTTAGTCCAAACAACCTTTTTGAAACCAAGCTGCAAAGTGACACGCTTACTACATCTTTGTCTTTATGATGCAATACATCGATGCAAGACTGCCTGCACAGGTGTATATCTGTGGAACACTAGTGGTATTTTGAAAACGGTGGGTGATTTTTAACCTCTTTAGCTGATTTGCTCTTTCTCACAGGATGGCTGGGTTTAGGGATGGGCTCAGGAAAGGCCTTTATGATTTTAACAAATCAGGTAAAGTGTCTACCTGCCACCATGATGCTGCAACACATAAGCAACCGGTTCATTTCAAATCCTGATCTGTAATTAAGTATTGTTTTGACATGTAAGGATAAAGACAGTTCTGTCACGCAACGATTTTTTTCTACTTATTCATTGGAGAACCAAGACGGTTTTAAATCAACTGCTGTAATATAATAATTATTGAAAAGGTCTATACTGCACAATGAATGTCACATTTACATTGTGTCAGCAATGTTGAAAGCATAATTCAGAATGCTGTAAAAACACAAGGCAAAAGGAATCTTTGATGATTCAGTTGCTGTGAGAGCTGTACGACAGAAGCTTCTCCTCCATCGCCATCCATTACAAACCAGCCTCTTCACTTCTGCCCAGTGTATTGCAGCATTTCACTTTTATTTATTTATTTATTTATTTATTTATTTATATATATATTTACTTGATAACTTTACGCAGCTATATGAAAAGGGTAACAAGACACAAGTTATTAAAAAAATGAGTGTCTAGGGAATAATGAGGGGAAACAGGAGAATGAAGGCAACTACAAAGTAAAAATACAAAAACACACAACAAGAGCAGTCAATACATGAGCGGTTTCAGTCCTGGGGACCCACTGCTCTGTCTCATCAGTTGATGGATCTCTCTTCTGACCATCTGATAATCTAAATCAGGGATCTTAACCTTAAATACCTTTATTAAATACCTTAAATAAATAGCTACAGAGTGTCTGTTTACAATGGTTGGCATCTGCTCCTAAAGATAAATGGTAGAATCCTCTCTGGTGTCAGATTAACATGATCTGCTGTCCAGCACAGAGATGTCAGATTATGATCACACAATCACACTAACACACAGCTGCAAGGATGATAAAGAGCTGCGTGCTTCTCTTACTGCTGATGAAGCTTGTTATAGTCCGTTGCATTTTCTTCTAATACACAATGCCACTCAGAGATGCTGTAAATGCATTCAGCCCTGCAGGAGTCACATGTTTCTCTATCATGTCACTAACACACATTTCTTTCATCTGTGATGACCATATAATGACCTTACTGATGAATCTCCCATATCTGCTCTTATGCAGTTGAAAGGTGAATCTTCTTTTCCTGAGCCAGTCAATCTGTATGTTTAAAGGGGTCCTATTATGCTTTTTCACTTTTTGAATTTTAGTCAGTGTGTAGTGTGTATGTTTTGGGCATAAAAAGATCTACAAAGTTACAAATCTCAAAGTCCACTCCAAAGGGAGATATTTCGTTTTTAAAAAATCCCTTTTCAAGAACTACAACGAACGGCTCGTTTGGACTACAAAGATGTTTTCCTGTATTTGTGACATCACAAATTGCCCCATTAGAATATCATTAAAATAAATCCCGCCTCCGGAAATACGAGTGCACGTTTCAAAATCTTTTTTTTTTTTTTTTTTATATATATATATATATATCACTGTATTTCTGATGGAAACAAACTGTCTTCAGAAAATTTTGGATGTCATTTTCATTTCATCTTGCATGTAATTTCTGATAAAGCAGTGTTTGTGAGCGGAGCTCTGCTTTGTGTACAGCGTTACCAGAGAAACCTCGCTCTCTCGCGCTCCAACAGCGCCTCCCGCTGGCAGAGAATTAATTTGCATATATATGCCCCCACAAATAGTGTAACTCTGTGGGACTATGGTATAAATAAACTCAACTGTATAACAGTTTCACTGCAATTCATGTTATAATGTTAGAATTAAAGAACAATAAACATAATACATATTATTCTTGCACTTATCTGTACATAGTAAATGCAATTATTTTTATGCTGTTGTTGACATCCTATTTAAAACGTGATTTAGCCAAAAAAACAACAACAATACAGTTACCACTTTAATATGTCTTGCAATATCCGTGCGTGCACAGGTTCTGCGCGATCCTCTTGTTCAGTATTCTCGGGGTCTGAATTGATATGGCAATATTGACGAACTTGCTGTTTTGTCAAGGGGCGGGGCAGTACTGAAACACCATCTAAGCTGTTCGCCAATCACAACGCACTGGGACAGCTAACCAATCACAACACATTTAGTTTTTCGGAAGGCGGGCCTTCATCAAACCCGGAACTAATCGAGCCGTTTGTGTCAGGCTGGGGAGGAAGGTATTGTAATAATGTAAATTATGTAAAAAATAATGTGATTTTCGAACCACCAAACATGAGAGCATGTTCTAGTACACCCACAAAACAAAATCAAGACTTTGTAAAAGAGCATAATAGGACCCCTTTAATGTCTTTTTAAATGGCTACATTAAGGGGTTTTTCAATCACACATTCAGCTTTTCTTTAAACCTCACATCCCTCAATGTTTTTTTCTTTGTGATTGGATGCAGATGTGAAGTCTTCCCCTGCTCCAGAAAATATATAATCAGAAATGTAAGAATCAATTGTGACTTTGATGGAAAGCTGATTGGTCCGTGAGCACTGAAGCTTGTCTTATCCTCAGCGAAGCTGTCTGAAGCTGTTTTCACATTTGCATTTGTAAGGCCCCATCTCCAGACGTGTCAGAGCTACTGTCAAATTATGATTCACATGGTAGACCGTTCCAGGCTGACTGATGCTCCCAAAGCTGCTAACCTGCCGTACCATCACTTATCTTCCATTGATTTTAGCACACAACAAACAAATAAAAAGCGGCACCAGTGGCATCCTTATTCATTTAGTATCTAGTTAGTTTTTGCTTATCTCTTTCATCCTCATATGCACTTTGTTCTGCCAGCAAAACTAAATGTGTTGTGATGTGTTGTGATTGGTTAGCTGGTTAGGCGAACAGCTTAGATGGTGTTTCAGTACTGCCCCGCCCCTTGCCAAAACAGCAAGTTCATCAATATTGCCATATCAATTCAGACCCCGAGAATATTGAACAAGAGGATCGTGCAGAACCTGTGCACGCACGGATATTGCAAGACATATTAAAGTGGTAACGATATTGTTGTTGTTGTTTTTTGGCTAAATCACGTTTTAGATAGGATGTCAACAACAGCTTAAAAATAACTGCATTTACTATGTACAGATAAGTGCAGCGGTAATATGTATTATGTTTATTGTTCTTTAATTCTAACATTATAACATGAATTGCAGTGAAACTGTTATACAGTTGAATTTATTTATACCATAGTCCCACAGAGTTACACTATTTGTGGGGGCATATATATGCAAATTAATTCTCTGCCAGCGGGAGGCGCTGTTGGAGCGGGAGAGAGTGAGGTTTCTCCGGTAACGCTGTACACAAAGCAGAGCTCCGCTCACAAACACTGCTTTATCAGACATTACATGCAAGATGAAATGAAAATGGCATCCAAAATTTTCTGAAGACAGTCGGATTCCATCAGAAATACAGTGATATAAAAACACCCGCAACCGGGTTTAGATTTTGAAACGTGCATTCGAATTTCCGGAGGCGGGATTTATTTTAATGATATTCTAATGGGCCAAATTGTGATGTCACAAATACAGGAAAACATCTTTGTAGTCCAAACGAGCCGTTTGTTGTAGTTCTTGAAAAGGGATTTTTTAAAAACGAAATATCTCCCTTTGGAGTGGACTTTGAGATTTGTAACTTTGTAGATCTTTTTATGCCCAAACATACACACTACACACTGACTAAAATTCAAAAAGTGAAAAAAACATAATAGGACCCCTTTAAAGTGCAGCATACAGTGTTTATATGAGAGAGAGAAAAAGAGGCTAAAGTCAGAAAAACTCTTACATGTCTGAATGTGTGTACAAACCATAATTTCCTGGTTATTTCTTGTTGTTTATTTAAAAAAAAAAAAAAAAGTATATGTATTGATTGATTGATTGATTTTATTTTGTTTATGTATTACATAATCATTATTTTGTTCATTGCTCATGTAAATGGCACTGGAAATGCTGTACAAGTCATGCAAAGAAAGCTCATTTGAACTGAATTGAAAGAGGTTTTGACATTTGAACAGATTAACTGAGCTTTATTACCTATACTTCAAATATACTATATAATAACCTATACTTTAAATTGGAGTGCAATACATTTGATCAGATGATACACTGGATGTTACATTTACACTAGAGTAGCATATACGTTATCATTTACAATGTAACCGTAAGAGCAGGGGATTGCTGGTATATTGAATCGTATCTAGCTAACTTCACTAATGTTAGTGTGGTGGATCAGTAAATGCAGGAGAAGGGACCGGAGATTGGCTGTCTTTAGGTGATTGTAATGCCAAGTAGCAACAGGGCGAAGGCAGTGGTAGAGTCATGACCAAGCTAAGCATAAAAAAAACTGCTTTCAGCATAGGGTTACAATGGATCATATGAACCTTCATGTGTTTTTGCATATGTATTTTCTAAATGATGCCTTGGGTTTATTAGGAAACCTGACTCAAAGCACAACTGACAACCAGGCATTGGTCACAACCCAACAAGACAGTGATGGTAATTTAACCTATAAGAACTGCATAATTAAAATTTACTGGTGTCATTCAAAGTGTTGGGGAGTAATTAGCTACAAGTAGCGATGCTACTAACGTATCTATATTTTTTCAGTAGCTTGACAGTAGTTCAGCCACTTTTAAAACAATGGAGTGTTTCCAGTAGCTAACAACTTTTTTCCAGCAAATAGCGGTGTAGCGTGACAGTCGCTATATTCTGTTTTGTGAACCTGCAATGGACTGAAGCAGTGCAGCGTCTCCTTACATCACACACTAAAATAGTGCATTACTGCCATCTATTGCTCATCTCTGCAAGCGCTTTTAAAGTCATCTATAACATGCATCTGAAAAAACTTAGTGAGAAGCCTTAATAAACCCGATGTCCAACAAAACAGAACATTTAATAACATGATTTTACTCCACAACATCAGTCAAGGGTTTTGAAATAACTTCATTTTCTGATCCAATGTGGCTACTTATCAAAGAATGAGGCAGAAAATATACTGTAATAAAGGCTATGTTGATTAGCAATGGATTATAAATTTACTTTATAATTCAAACAGTAATTTGTCCAGAAAGACTGGGCAAGTTGTCAAGTTGCTGCTGGGTGTTTTGAGTTTGAGCTCCGTCAAGTTAATTCTTTATCGTCTATTTTCTAATCCTGAAATCTATTTTACACACCATCATTTTCGTTTCTATAACGTGTGAATATATCCTCTATCGTATTCTACAACAAAAACAAAGCGCCTTGTTATCACTAGTTTTATTTTCATTTCCAGAGTCCGCTATTAGCTTATAGCCCGTAAGCATCACCAGAGTGGTTGCATTAGTTAATCTCGCTTACATTGCTAATACTCTATTCACACACATTACCATTGTTTTACTCACTGCTACTTGCTTTAATGGTTATTGTCATGGTGTAAAGAACAGAAACTGCTCTTTGTTAATAATTGGAATCTTTTCTGGGAGTGTCCTAGGCTTTTCCGCGCTGATGGCCTGCACCCCAGCAGAGTTGGAGCAGAACTCCTGTCGGACAACATCTCCAGGACTCTACGCTCCATCTGACTAGTAAGCCCATTCTCAAATAACTGCTATGATGACTTTTGTTCTACCCACTTAAATGATAGAAATACTTGTGCTGTCCAATCTATAAAGACTATGTCTGTTCCCTGAACAGTGAAGCCAAAATATAAATTTAATGCAGGATCTAGAAATAATCTGATTGTGATTAAACCAGAAAAATGCAAAACAAATAAACAAAAGCAATTTTTAAAGTTTGGGCTCCTAAACATTAGATCACTCGCACCCAAAGCAGTTATTGTAAATGAAATGATCACAGATAATAGTTTTGATGTGCTCTGCTTGACTGAAACCTGGCTCAAACCAAATGATTATATTGGTCTAAATGAGTCTACTCCACCAAGCTACTGTTATAAGCATGAGCCCCGTCAGACTGGCGGTGTTGCAACAATATATAGTGATATTCTCAATGTTGCCCAGAAAACAGGATACAGGTTTAACTCATTTGAATTACTTCTGCTTAATGTTACACGGTCAGATATGCAAAATAAATCTCTCCTATCTCTTGCTCTGGCTACTGTGTATAGACCGCCAGTGCCGTATACAGATTTCCTAAGAGAATTTGCAGATTTCCTCTCAGACCTATTGGTTAATGTTGATAAAGCGCTAATTGTCGGAGATTTTAACATTCACGTTGATAATACAAATGATGCATTAGGACTTGTGTTTACTGACCTAATAAATTCTTTTGGAGTCAAGCAAAACGTCACTAGGCCCACTCATCGTTTTAATCATATGCTAGATTTAATTATATCGCATGGAATTGATCTTACTGACATAGATATCGTACCTCAAAGTGATGATGTTACTGACTATTTCTTAGTATCGTGCATGCTGAGTATTACTGATATTAACTATATGGCTCCGCGTTATCGTCCAGGAAGAACTATTGTTCCAACCACTAAAGATAGATTCAGAAATAACCTGCCTGATTTATCTCAACTGCTCTGTGTACCCATAAATACACATGAACTAGATGAAATGACTAGCAACATGGGCACTATCTTCTCTAATACATTAGAAGCTGTTGCGCCCATCAAATTGAAAAAGGTTAGAGAAAAACGTACTGCGCCTTGGTACAACAGTAATACCCATTCTCTCAAGAAAGAAACTCGTAAACTTGAGCGCAAATGGAGAAAAACTAACTTGGAAATTTTTAGAATTGCATGGAAAAACAGTATGTCCAACTATAGACAGGCTTTAAAAGAAAAACTCATAGAAAATAACCAAAACAATTCAAGGTTTTTATTTAGCACAGTGGCTAGATTAACAAATAAACAGATGCCACCTGATCTAAATATTCCCTCACAATTTAATAGTAATGACTTTATGAATTTATTCACTGATAAGATAGATAACATCAGAAATACAATAACAAATATAGATTCTGCAGCGTCTAATACTTCAGCTCCATTCATCACACCCAAAGAAAAACTGCAGTGCTTTACAACTATAGGACAGGAAGAGCTAAATAAACTTATCACTGCATCTAAACCAACAACATGCCTATTAGATCCTGTACCCACTAAATTACTGAAAGAGTTGTTACCTGTAGCAGAAGAACCGGTCCTCAATATTATTAACTAATCGATATCTTTAGGTCACGTTCCAAAATCATTCAAGCTGGCAGTTATTAAGCCTCTTATTAAAAAAACACAACTAGATCCTAATGAACTAGCAAATTACAGACCCATTTCTAATCTTCCGTTTACGTATAAAATTTTAGAAAAAGTTGTGTCTGCTCAGTTGTGCTCTTTTTTGCAAAAAAATTATCTCTATGAAGAATTTCAGTCAGGTTTCAGGCCCCATCATAGCACAGAAATCGCACTTGTTAAAATTACAAATGACTTGCTTCTTGCGTCAGACCAAGGCTGCATCTCATTGCTAGTTTTACTTGATCTTAGTGCTGCGTTCGACACCATACACTGAAAAAAAAATGACTCATTGTATTTACCAAATTTTTTTAAGGTAAGTGGTTGCTATCAATTTATTTTAGCTACATTTAAATAAATAAATTTAGTTGACTAACTTTCAATTAAATTTGTTTATTTAAATGTAGCTAAAATAAATTGATTGCAACCACTTACCTTAAAAATTTTTAGTAAATTCAATGAGACATTTTTTTTCAGTGTAGATCATGACATACTCATAGATCGATTACAAAGCTATACGGGTATTCGAGGGCAGGCTTTAAGATGGTTTAGATCCTACCTGTCCGATCGCTACCACTTTGTTTATTTAAACAGGGAGTCATCTCAATTATCACTAGTAAAGTATGGAGTACCACAAGGATCTGTCCTAGGTCCTCTGCTATTTTCAATATACATGTTGCCCCTTGGTAATATTATTAGAAAATATGGGATTAGTTTCCATTATGCTGATGATACTCAACTATATATCTCAACAAGACCAGATGAAACTTCTAAATTATCTAAGCTAACAGAGTGTGTTAAAAATGTAAAAGATTGGATGACCAATAATTTTCTCCTATTAAATTCAGATAAGACAGAGATATTACTTATTGGACCAAAAAACAGTACACAGAATCTCTTGGATTATAATTTGCAACTAGACGGATGTACTGTTACTTCCTCTACAGTCAAAAATCCGGGTGTTATATTAGACAGCAACTTGTCTTTTGAAAATTATATTTCCCATGTTACAAAAACAGCATTCTTCCATCTTAGAAACATTGCCAAGCTACGAAACGTTACCTGTTTCTGATGCAGAAAAGCTAGTTCATGCATTCATGACCTCTAGACTTGACTATTGTAATGCACTGCTAGCTGGTTGTCCTGCATCTTCAATAAACAAGCTACAGGTAGTCCAAAATGCAATGGCTAGAGTCCTTACCAGGTCAAGAAAATATGATCATATTACCCCAATTTTACAGTCTCTGCACTGGCTACCTATTAAGTTCTGCATCAGTTACAAAATATTATTACTTACCTATAAGGCCCTTAATGGTTTAGCTCCTGCGTACCTAACTAGTCTTCTACCACGCTACAATTCATCACGCTCCCTAAGGTCGCAAAACTCTGGACTTTTGGTAGTACCTAGGATAACAAAGTCAACTAAAGGTGGTAGAGCCTTTTCACATTTGGCTCCCAAACTCTGAAATAGCCTTCCTGATAACGTTTGGGGTTCAGACACACTCTTTCTGTTTAAATCTAGATTAAAAACACATCTCTTTAGCCAAGCATTCACATAATGCATCTCATTATCTTGTACTGCAGTTATATCTGATCAAACACACATTATTGATTTTTAGCACAATATAAATATATTGTAGAAACTTAATTTCCTGTAAAGCTGCTTTGCAACGATTTGTATTGTGAAAAGCGCTATACAAATAAACTTTAATTGAATTGAATTGAAATTATTTGAAGATTGTTAGAGTTTGCACCTGGAACACACTGTCATGTGTGTTCTTGTTCTTCTGTCTGGATGTGGTCTTTGGTGAGGTGGGTGGTGTTGTGGGCGAAAACACCAAAGAAACCCTGTGTTTTCCATATTATTTTAACCCTATTCCATCTAAACTACTAAAAGAGATGCTTCCAGAAGTCATAGATCCTCTTTTGGCTATTATTAATTCGTCATTTTCATTAGGATATGTCCCCAAAACCTTCAGATTGGCTGTTATTAAGCCTCTCATTAAAAAAAACACAACTTGACCCCAAAGATCTAGTTAATTACAGACCGATCTCGAATCTCCCTTTTCTGTCACAGATACTAGAAAAGGTAATATCCTCACAGTTATATTCCTTCTTAGAGATAAATGGTATCTGTGAGGATTTCCAGTCAGGATTTAGACCGTTTCATAGTACTGAGACTGCTCTCATTAGAGTTACAAATGACCTGCTCTTATCATCTGATCGTGGTTGTATCTCTCTATTAGTTCTACTGGATCTTAGCACTGCGTTCGACACTATCGACCACAACATTCTTTTGAATAGACTAGAAAACTTTGTTGGCATTAGTGGAAGTGCATTAGTATGGTTCAAATTGTACTCATCTGACCTCCATCAGTTCATAGCAGTGAATGAAGAGGTATCATATTGATCACAAGTGCAGTATGGAGTACCTCAAGGCTCAGTACTAGGGCCGTTACTTTTCACGCTTTACATGTTACCCTTGGGAAATATCATCAGGAAACACAGTGTTAGCTTTCACTGTTATGCTGATGATACTCAGCTCTATATTTCTTCATGGCCCAGTGAAACACACCAAATTGAGAAAATAACGGAATGCATAGTTGATATAAAAAACTGGATGAAGAGTAATTTCTTACTGCTAAATTCTGAAAAAACAGAGGTGTTAATTATCAGACCTAAAACCCCCACATGTACTAACTTATTACACTGTCAAACACTTGATGGCTGCTCTGTAAATTCTTCGTCATCAGTTAGGAACCTTGGTGTGCTATTTGATAGCAATCTTTCCTTTGACAGCCACGTTTCTAGCATTTGTAAATCTGCATTTTTTTCATCTTAAAAAATATATCTAAATCGAGACCTATGCTCTCAAAGTCAAATACAGAAATGTTAATTCATGCATTTATGACCTCAAGGTTAGATTATTGTAATGCTTTATTGGGTGGTTGTTCTGCACGCTTAATAAACAAACTCCATCTGGTTCAAAATGCAGCAGCTAGAGTCCTTACTAGAACCAGGAAGTATGACCACATTAGCCCGGTTCTGTCAACATTGCACTGACTCCCTATTAAACAACGTATAGATTTTAAAATCTTGTTAATTACATATAAAGCACTGAATGCTTTAGCTTCTTGGTACTTGAACAAGCTCTTATCGCATTATAGTCCGCCACGTCCACTGCGTTCTCAAAACTCTGGCCATTTGATAATACATAGAATATCAAAATCAACTGCGGGCGGCAGATCCTTTTCCTATTTAGCGCCCAAACTCTGGAACAATCTACCTAACACTGTTCGGGAGGCAGACATACTCTGTCAGTTTAAATATAGATTAAAGAACACAGAACACACTAATACGCTCCTAATATTCAAATCCGTTAAAGGATTGTTAGGCTGCATTAATTAGGTCAACCAGTACCGGGAACACTTCACATAACACCCGATGTACTTGTTACATCGTAAAAAGAATGGCGTCTACGCTAATATTAGTCTGTTTCTTTCTTATTCCGAGATAACCGTAGCCACCCAATCCAGTCCGTATCCAGATCATATGGTCATTGCAATCACCCGGATCCAGGCCGTATCCAGATTAGATGGTGGATCAGCACCTAGAGATCACCTCTATAGCCCTGAACATCAGCGGAGATCAGGACACCTAGATGAGCCCCAGAGACTGATCCCCAGTGAAGACCTCGTCACCAAGATGGCCATCGGGACAAGACCTCGGGAACCAGATGAGTCCTTTACACAATCTGACTTTGCTGCAGTTGGAATTGAACTGCTGGTTTCGTCTGGCCAGAGGAGAACTGGCCCCCCGAATGAGCCTGGTTTCTCCCAAGGTTTTTTTTTTCTTATTTTGGTTCCTTGCTGCTGTCGCCTCTGGCTTGCTTAGTTGGGGACACTTAATTTCCAGCAATATCATTGACTTGATTGCACAGATACTATTTAAACTGAACTGAGCTGGATGATGACATCACTGAATTAAATAATGAAATGCCTTTAACTGAAAATTGAGTGTTTAATCTTGCCATTTTACATTACTGACACACTATTTCCTATTTTGATATTGGAAAGTTGCTTTGACACAATCTGTATTGTTAAAAGCGCTATATAAATTTTATTTATAAAGGTTACTTTATTGCATTAGAAGCTGTAGTGAATTTTGCTTTTGCCAACCTGAGGCGGCGAAATAGTGTAGTGATGGGTACTCACGTCACAGGTGACGTTATGATTTTTGGATCACGTGTCACTTAAGGTGTGGTTAGGAGTACATCACATAAGAAAGATTGGTGGGATACCTAACTTGTAGAACCTTACTGCATTATCAACACAAGGAAGACACAAGTGTAATAAAATAAATTTTATTAACAAAATATAGACAAGAGTAATCAACAATTACTAAGTGAATACCATGAATGAAAAAGGAATAAAGTGCATAAGATGCAAGTGATTATGTTGGATGTTGCTATGTCAGAGCTACGTTATCTGGAAAGATAAACTGTCACTACTCTGAAACAAGTAAGGTGGAGAACTTTATTATGCATCAAACAAATACCTGAAAGATTATTTGTTATCATCTGCAATCAGCTATATAACATCTAATGTCAATTAGAAAAATCATATACTGATAATACACAACAATGCCAAGGTCTCTGGAAGAGGTTTGGATAGGTGATACTTACGTTCTCTGTGGTTGAGTGAGCAGTCCGGTGACAGTGACTTCATCCACTGGTTGTGTTGGTAACAATGAAGTGGGGAAAGGAGCAGGGATCCGTTTCGACAGCCTTGAACACGAAGCGCTGGAGGATGCTGATCTCCTGGAGCACCAAAGGGTCCTATAATCTGGAACACGCAGATGTGGCCCTGGAGTAGGTGCAGAAGGTCCTTAGCCTGGAACACGCAAGCAAAGGTACCTTGGAGTGAAGGTTTGCTCTCCGGAGCTTAACCTTGTTGCAAATGTCTGTGTGTCTTCTGCCTCTCTGGGCTAGAGACTCAGAACTTGGTCGATCCGCTTTGTCTCTCTAGGATGGATACTCAGGACGTGCTGCATCTGTTGTTGTCTCACTGGACGAAGACTCTGAATGAAGTCTGAATGTAGGTTATCTCTTTCCTGAAGGCTCAGAACGTGGTCGTATCTGTTGCTGCCTCAAAGCTGGAGACTCAGGAACTGTGTATCTGCTATTGTCTCACCCTTGCAGGGCTCAGACTCAGAACAGATGTGTCTGTTACTGTCCCTTCCCTTACGGGCCGGAGACTCAGAAATTGGTATCTGTTATTGCCTCTTCCCTCACGGGACTCAGACTCATAACGGGGGTATCAGATGCTCTGTTACTGTCCCTTTCCTTAGGGGCCGGAGACTCAGAACTGGATTATCTGTTGACGTCTTTCCCTTTCGAGACTCAGAACGAGGAGTGTCTTTTGGGAAAAGTACCAAAATGATCGACAAAGTAGTCCATGTGACATCAGTCTGTCAACTGTAATTTTACGAAGCCACGAGAATAATTTTTGCACAAAGAAAACAAAACTAACGATTTTATTCCACATTTTCATCTCTACTGTTTCTCTTGTGGACGCGCGTTCACGACAGTACATGACGCAGGCGCGTGGCGGTGCAAGCGCTGATCGAGATCCAGCATGATGACGTTGAACACACGGCGTGATGACGTTGAACACAAGGCAGACGAAAATGTGGAATAAAATCGTTATTTTTGTTTTCTTTGGGCAAAAAGTATTCTCGTGGCTTCGTAAAATTACAGTTGACAGACTGATGTCACATGGACTACTTTGTCGATCATTTTGGTACTTTTCTGGACCTTGATCGTGTAAGGACCCTTGCTGTCTATGGGAGGGTCTGAGAGCTCTCAGATTCCATCAAAAATATCTTAATTTGTGTTCCGAAGATGAACGGAGGTCTTACGGGTTTGGAACGACATGAGGGTGAGTAATTAATGACAGAATTTTCATTTTTGGGTGAACTATCCCTTTAATATTATACTAATAACAAACTGCGGTCATACTATTCCTTACTTTTAGTGACTTGCATTGCAATGGCATTCCAAGTAAACTTGAAGTGTGCTAATGGCACAATTATTGTGTGATTCTAATGCAATAAAGTAACCTTTATAAATAATGGCACAGCTTAAGAAATTGCCTTTTACTAACACCCCCAGCATATCAGTCAACTCAATTATCCAGAGAACATCAGTGGACCATTGGGCACAGACATTTGAATTTTGGCTGAAGGAAACACTGCAAACTGGATTCAAACCCAGGTCGCTGCCACACACGAGCACTCGCTTTACCAGATGCACCACCAAAGCAGACATGCACTGTGATAAACTGCGGTTACTTTGTATTACAAATACTACTATAAGTAAACAGTTTTTTTCCATCAATGACAGCACAAATTATATGGACTTAAAGACTGCGAATCGCTGAAAAGTCTTAAAAAAAAAACATTTTCATAATGATGATGATAGATATGATAGAATGGAATGGTCCTATAATGTTGACATAAACCCCCTACAATGTTCTTAATACATGAAAAAAAAATGGACGTTTTGAATGTTTAAAAAAAACATTCAGAAATAACTTTTTCATGACTTAATGGGAATGTTAACAAAACATTCTAAGAACTTTTTTTGTTATCTGGGAATGGGCATAAACATCATTTTAATCCACTGTTTCTGCTTTCTTTTAAGAAAAGTTTGCAACATGAGGAGAAATCTTTCTTTGCATATTTTTAGATATGAAAGGCAAGCAAAGTCCTGCTGCGTCGCCTAACTTCTTAGCGTGTGTTCACAGGACACTCTGCATTTGCCAGTAATTTAAACACAGCACAGACACAGATGTACTATATGCACATCTGTTAGTACTGCAACACATCTCACTGTTTTTCAGCATCTCGTGCCTGTCACGTTTTTGGTCTTGTTTTGCCCTGAGTTCTTCCTGTGTTTCCTTATTTGGTCATCTTCCTGTCCTTGTTTAGTTTCATTTATTAATCCCCTGCACCTGTGTCTTGTAATTATCCTGTGTATATTAGTTCCTGCCTGTTCAGTTCTCTTTCGCCTGGTCTACTCTTTACGTGCTTTGTGTTTCTTTACGTTTGTGCTCAAGCTTTCATGTTGGACAATTTCCTGTGGTTTGTCAAATAAAGACTTTTTGTTGATTCGTGTCTACCTCATGCTTCCTCGAGTCTCACCGTGACAGAAGACCAGACCAAGATCGTAAGCGGCGCCCCTTCTCCTCGTTTTGTTTTTTCCCGTTTCTGAAAGTTTTTTGTTTCCCCATTTTTCCCCTCCATGGCAATGGACATCGCCGCTCGTTTCTCCGCCCTAGCCCGCCGTGCAGGACTACTGCGAGTCCGCTGGCCACTTATCAGTCAAGCTCGCCGGCCACTACGAAGTCAAGCCCGCCAGCTGCAGCTCACTCAAGCCCACTGGCCGATCCTCAGTCAAGCCCACCGGCCACAGCTCACTCAAGCCCGCTGGCTGATCCTCAGTCAAGCCTACCGGCCATGGCTCACTTAAGCCCGCCGGCCGCTCCAAAGTCAAGTTCCCCAGCCGCCGTTCACTCAATCTCGCCAGCCTCTCCGCTGTCAAGACCGATGGTCATCTCCCTCTCCTCAGCCCAAAAGAGGAGATTGTGGAGGAAGAGACTGTGGGCTCCTGCCCCAGAGTTCGCTCCAGCATCGGCTCCAGCCCCAGAGATCGCTCCAACGTCGGCTCCAGCCCCAGAGTTTGCTCCAGCGTCGGCTCCAGCCCCAGAGTTTGCGCCAGTGTCAGCTCCAGCCCCAGAGTTCGCTCCAGTGTCGGCTCCAGCCCCAGAGTTCGCTCCAGTATCAGCTCTAGCCCCTGACCCGAGTCGAGAGATGGCTTTAGCTCCTGACCAGAGTCAAGAGATGGCTCTAGCCCTAGACCAGCATCAAGTAAGAGCTGCCGTCCCCGAATCCAGCCCAGAGAGGGCTCCAGTCCCCAAATCTAGCCCACAGAGGGCTCCTGTTCCCAAGTTTAGCCCAAGGAGGGCTCCTGTTCCCAAGTTTAGCCCACGGAGGGCTCCTGTTCTCGAGTTTAGCCCAAGAAGGGCTCCTGTTCCTGAGTTTAGCCCATGGAGGACTACTGTTCCTGAGTTTAGCCCAGAGAGGGTCGCGGTCCCCATGTCTAGCCCACGGAGGGCCTCAGAGCCCGTAATTTCCCCCAAGGATTTTTTTGGGGGGGTTATAGGGTTCCAGCCATAGAGGCCGGGGCGGGGGCTGGAGCCTCGGAGGTTGATCCGCCATGGCCTCCTAAATTCCCTGATTTGCCATGGCTCTCCGGACGGTCTATCCCGCCAGGGCTCCCCGAGCTCCCAGCTCCGCCATGGCTCCCTGGACGGTCTATTCCGCCATGGCTGCCTAAGCTCCCTGTTCGGCCATGGCCCCCTGGACTACCTGTGCCGCCATGGGCTCCCCAAGCTCCCTGCTCCGCCATGGCCTCCCGAGTCCCCTGATCCACCCTGGAGACGTCCCCCGTGTCCGTGTCCTGCACCAGCCTGCAGGGCGCCCACCCCCCCTCCCCGGTGGTATTGTTACGGCGTAGGACACGCCGTAACGTTTTTGATCTTGTTTTTCCCTGAGTTCTTCCTGTGTTTCCTTATTTGGTCACCTTCCTGTCCTTGTTTAGTTTCATTGATTAATCCCCTGCACCTGTGTTTTGTAATTATCTTGTGTATATTAGTTCCTGCCTGTTCAGTTCTCCTTCGTCTGGTCTACTCGTTACGTGCTCTGTGTTTCTTTATGTTTATGCTCAAGCTTTCATGTTGGACAATTCCCTGTGGTTCGTCAAATAAAGACTGTTTTTGTTGATTCGTGGCTACCTCATGCTTCCTGCGAGTCTCACCGTGACAGTGCCAAGACTGCTGCATTTTTAAGATGCCGTTTCTTTCGCCACAATACAGCTCTCTTCTTATTGGAAAAGTAGCTTGATACTGGAAGTTCAATTTCAAGTTGAGCTTTATTGTCATTCCGCTACATGTGGGGTACAGCATACAGTGGAACGAAATGTCGTGCCTCACAGGACCACAATGCTACATAAATACAGACTTACAATAATGAAGTAAAACAGTATAAACCTATACACAACTAACCTACTGATAGATTATGACTATAAATATACTATATATAAATGTTTACCTATACATAAACTAAAAAAAAAAAAAAAATACAAACTATACAAACAGTACGAATCCTTCAGATAAATACTGTACATGTGCAAAGAGAAAAATTGTGAGTCAAGCAGCTGGCTGGGGAGCCGTGCAGGATGATTTGTAGTCCATGAGCATGTAAACATACATATATTACTGAGTCTTCTGTGGGATTGTGTACACACAGCAGTGTGTGTGAAAAGTGACTAGTGCGCATAGAGGAGGAGAGTGTGTTTTTACAGGTGGTTTGTACAGGCCCACTCATCTGTGTGTAGCACACTTCGAATTGCACAAAAAAAAGAAAAAAAAGTTTTCATACGGTTTTTACTTTAATGTGGTAAGGTTGGGGGGTGTTTGGAGGGGGTGTGAGATGGTCCATGTTTCAGGAGGTAGGGGGTTTGTATGGGGTATCAGAGAGGGGCAGGGTGATTTGAGTTCAGGGCTCTCACAGCCTGGGGGAAAAAGCTGTTGAGCAGTCTGGCAGAGCGGGCTCTGATGCTGCACTGTTTCGAAAACTGCTGTCACACTACTGAAAAAATGTAGTGACGCTAATAATATTAAATATTATGCTTCTGAATATTACACCAGTAATGTACAAATTCGTTGTATAAACTGAGTAATTCTGTACAGGTTTTACACTCAGCAGGTGAACTCAAATAAAACTGGAACATGAATTTATACTGAACTATATGAATTGTGATAACAGCAAATTCTGAAACCTCAAGTCTAAACAAATTTTATTTAATTTATAAAGCACCAATTAAAACAGCAGTGCTGTACAACGCAGACTGTATTTGCAATAATTCGTCTCATGTGTCTCATGTGTCAGAACAGAAGAGAGACATAGGAGCGCACATAAACATCACAACCTTTCGATTTTCCTGACAAAAATGTCCCAAAAACGGACCTTCACATAAAAATCAGTCTACAAATTTTCATAGACAACCTAGGAAGTCAGAGAAGGTCTCATTTTTTAAGGCAATAAAAAAAGCAATTAAACATGAAAATTCATACGTATTGACCCTTTAATTGAAAGCCAAAGTGAAAAGAATTTAAAATGACATATGCGGTTTCCTCTCGCTTTCAGTTCAGTTCTAGTATATATCGATCGGTTGATCTGAGGATCTCTGAGGATTCTGCATGGATAACAGGCCCATGAGGTAAGAAGACTCTAAACCAAAAAGTTTTATTTTATTCTAAAATGAACTGGTAGCCACTGAAGGGAAGAACAAACAGTTGTAATCTGGTCATGCTTACAGGCGGCTCACATCACTCTAGCTGCAGCATTCTGGACCATTTGCTGTCTAGTTAGAGGAGCATTATTAATTCCTATTTAGAGGGAATCACAGCCGAGCTAAGATAAAGCACTGATAACCTTCTCAAAATCCTTAAAAGACAGGAAAGGTTTTACCTCAGATAAAAGTCTAAACTGAAAGAAACTCGTTTTAATGACTTCATTAATCTGTTTATCGAACCACTGCCACAATGAAAGCCCAGATATTTACTGATGATTTAAGAGGGTCAAATACTCAGACACAACATTTTCTCAGAAGGGCCAAACATAATCATCCATTTTGTTTTATTGAGACCAAAAACATTTAATGACATCCATGCTTTCACATCATTTAAACAGGCCATCAGGCAAATACCGCTTTTTCAATAATCGTAGAAATAAAATGTAATTTAGAAATAGGCCTGGAGCTAGGAGAAAAAAATAAATATTGTGTCAAGATGATGATTTATTATTATTATTATTATTATTATTATTATTATTATTATTATTATTTTATTTATTATTATTATTATTATTATTATTAAGAGGCTGAATAACTGCAGGATTAAAATACCCTGGCTGGAACAGATCCTGTTATTAATCTTTATTTATTATTGACAACAAAGTAGTAGTGTTTATAATTTGTTTCAAGAAGTGCATCAGAATAACATCTTGAGTCACACACCGGTTTCAAAATAAGTACCTACACAGACTAGTATGTGATTTTGAATACAGCCATCAAGAGTCTCTTGGCATTTTATAAGACACCTGGAGTTTGTCCTTCTACCATTTACATTCTGATCTTCTGCACAGATATCTTAAAGAGTGGATATCATCATTTAACCCAGGGACTGATTTGGGTTTAGCATGTTTCTTCTTAAGAGGAGCAAGAGAATGTAAGATCTTTGCACAACAGTTAAAAGCATTAACATGTTCCTCGATATTTTGAGATAAAGTCTAAACGGATTGTAATGCCTCTTCATATACAGCAGTAGTTCATATGCAACATATGATGTAGAGCTAGATATACTGCAGAGAAGAATGGATAACATACATGAAAATCAAAGTCTTTAACAAGTATTACTGTATCATAATTTGGAACAATTCCCACTTCAAAGTGCATAAATTCATTAATACATTCCTTGTTAAATTTGAGGGGCCAAAACACCACTACATATACTGCAGGATTTGCCAGATCCAATAAAAATATAACTGCAGTTAAAAACTTCAACTGACCTCCATCTATTTGAGAGAAAAGCCAATCTTACTACTACCATCCACATACAGGTGCATCTCAATAAATTAGAATGTCGTGGAAAAGTTCATTTATTTCAGTAATTCAACTCAAATTGTGAAACTTGTGTATTAAATAAATTCAATGCACACAGACTGAAGTAGTTTAAGTCTTTGGTTCTTTTAATTGTGATGATTTTGGCTCATTTAACAAAAACCCACCAATTCACTATCTCAACAAATTAGAATACGTCATAAGACCAATTAAAAAAAAACATTTTTAGTGAATTGTTGGCCTTCTGGAAAGTATGTTCATTTACTGTATATGTACTCAATACTTGGTAGGGGCTCCTTTTGGTTTAATTACTGCCTCAATTCAGCGTAGCATGGAGGTGATAAGTTTGTGGCACTGCTGAGGTGGTATGGAAGCCCAGGTTTCTTTGACAGTGGCCTTCAGCTCATCTACATTTTTTGGTCTCTTGTTTCTCATTTTCCTCTTGACAATACCCCATAGATTCTCTGTGGGGTTCAGGTCTGGTGAGTTTGCTGGCCAGTCAAGCACACCAACACCATGGTTATTTAACCAACTTTTGGTGCTTTTGGCAGTGTGGGCAGGTGCCAAATCCTGCTGGAAAATGAAATCAGCATCTTTAAAAAACTGGTCAGCAGAAGTAAGCATGAAGTGCTCCAAAATTTCTTGGTAAACGGGTGCAGTGACTTTGGTTTTCAAAAAACACAATGGACCAACACCAGCAGATGACACTGCACCCCAAATCATCACAGACTGTGGAAACTTAACACTGGACTTCAAGCAACTTGGGCTATGAGCTTCTCCACCCTTCCTCCAGACTCTAGGACCTTGGTTTCCAAATGAAATACAAAACTTGCTCTCATCTGAAAAGAGGACTTTGGACCACTGGGCAACAGTCCAGTTCTTCTTCTCCTTAGCCCAGGTAAGACGCCTCTGACATTGTCTGTGGTTCAGGAGTGGCTTAACAAGAGGAATATGACAACTGTAGCCAAATTCCTTGACACGTCTGTGTGTGGTGGCTCTTGATGCCTTGACCCCAGCCTCAGTCCATTCCTTGTGAAGTTCACCCAAATTCTTGAATGGATTTTGCTTGACAATCCTCATAAGGCTGCGGTTCTCTCGGTTGGTTGTGCATCTTTTTCTTCCACACTTTTTCCTTCCACTCAACTTTCTGTTAACATGCTTGGATACAGCACTCTGTGAACAGCCAGCTTCTTTGGCAATGAATGTTTGTGGCTTACCCTCCTTGTGAAGGGTGTCAATGATTGTCTTCTGGACAACTGTCAGATCAGCAGTCTTCCCCATGATTGTGTAGCCTAGTGAACCAAACTGAGAGACCATTTTGAAGGCTCAGGAAACCTTTGCAGGTGTTTTGTTGATTAGCTGATTGGCATGTCACCATATTCTAATTTGTTGAGATAGTGAATTGGTGGGTTTTTGTTAAATGTGTGCCAAAATCATCACAATTAAAAGAACCAAAGACTTAAACTACTTCAGTCTGTCTGCACTGAATTTATTTAATACACGAGTTTCACAATTTGAGTTGAATTACTGAAATAAATGAACTTTTCCACGACATTCTAATTTATTGAGATGCACCTGTATATCAAGGCCAAACCTATCGATGCCGATCGTAATCCTGCTGCAAAACACTGACTTGCTGTGAAACATAACACAGGGCATTCGATTTTGTAGATTCACTCTCTAAAGATGAAATGAATGAGAAAATGAGTGCTTACTGTAAGAATCTAGAATAATAGACCAAATCTTTCAACGAGCACCAGGATACATAGTGCTCCAACTCCCATTTCTGCAAAGTAAATCCAGACTGGCCCTGGGTTCCCAGAGCAGCAGCGAAGATTCCCTGAACTTCACTGATATTCCTCCCTGCTTTCCTTAACGTATGGTGCAGTGACAACAATCTCTCTCTGAATGTGGAGAAGACAAAGGAGATTGTTGTTGACTTCAGGAGAGTGCACACTCAGCATGCTCCTCTGACCATAAACGGTGCGACCGTGGAGAGAGTGAGCAGCACCAAGTTCCTGGGTGTGCACATCACAGAGGACCTCTCCTGGACTGACAACACCGCAGCACTGGCCCAGAAAGCACAGCAGCGTCTCTACTTCCTCCGCAAACTGAGAAGAGCCAGAGCCCCGGCCCCCATCATGTGCACCATCTACAACACCCGTCTCACACGCAAAGCCCTCTGCATTGCGGGTGATCCCACCCACCCGACACACAGCTTCTTCAGTCTGCTGCCATCAGGGAGGAGACTGCGGAGTCTCCAGGCCAGGACCAACAGACTGAAGGACAGCTTCATTCATCAGGCTGTCAGGAAGCTGAACTCCCTCCCGACCTTGCCCCCCCTCCCCTCTTTTGCCCCACGCACCACTGAACTCTGACCCCCCCACCCCCCCTCCCACTTACACACTGTGACCCGCACCAGTCACTTAGTGCACCACTGGACTGCCCACTACCTCAGTCAGCATTGAACTGACCCCATTCAACTACCTCTTCTGTCACTTTAAACAGACTGATAAGCTCTTTTTGCACTACACTCATATCTGCACAGTTTTGTTTTGTTTAGTTTTGTTTATTTATTTAACCGATTTGCATTTTATCTGCCATGTGCCTTATGCCACTTAATCTAACTCTTTTCTACAATGTCCTTATTTGTATATCTGTATAGTTTGTTTTTATATTTTAAACTGTATTTATCTGCATTTTACGTCTACTGTTAGTGTTTTATTGTTAACTGTATGCACCATGGGTCTGAGAGTTACGCAATTTCAATTCTCTGTATGTATGTGCTGTACGTGGCAGAATTGACAATAAAGCAGACTTTGACTTTGACTTTGACTTTGTATGCAAGGCGCTAATATATCTGATGCACAAATGTAAAGGTAAAATGTGTAAGTTTTTTGGATGTTACAATATTTTCCCCAGATCAACCTGTGTTACATAGTATCAATGAATTAAATATTTGATGAGTAGCCCTTTCTAAGCTTAATAAGAATATTAGATAAAGTGCTTTTTTCTAAGTGCCTCTCAAACATCTGTAACAGTTCCTTGAACAATGCCGTTTGTGTGAAAATAGTTGTCTGTGAAGTTCTGCAGATGTCTGTGAGTGTTATTACATTTGTTTATCCAGGCACATATCTATCCGATTTCTTTCATCTAATCTCAGTTTCTGGCATGATGCCATTGCTAACAGGTTAGCCTGAGGGATGTCAGCGCCTAAAAATAATATAAATGCAAATGACACATTGTGCCGCTATTCTGCCTCTGAAAACATCCTCTCTGAAACTGCACTCGCTCACGTTCCTTCTTTTCATGTACAGTTTTTGTCTCTCGCTCTGCTTCTGTCTGAAGTGTTTCAGCTGTCAACTTTCAGCTCTATCATCTCACAGGCAAACAGGAAAAAAGGTCACAGATATTGCCTCTGAGGTGCCCATTACAGGAGAGAGAATGGGAAAAGAGCTTTGGTGTTGTGCTCTATAATTCTTTGAAGAGGAAGTCTATTCATGTTCTCCATTTGTGATTCCACTTGCACAAACAATGCACGTCTCTGCATATGATGCAACAATGAAATTTGCCAATGGTTTGTACTGCTGGCAATGACACACTTCCATGATGCAAAGATATTTCAAGTGAGGTAGTGAAGATGGAGAAGAACAGAACAGAGGAATGAAGCTAATTAAACACGTGCCAAACGAAGTGACTTAATATTAGTGTCACTGCTGAAAGTAATGAAGAATGATGTTTTTATATTGCAATAATACTTTTATGAGCTGGTGAAAGTAATTTCACTTAATTGGTAACAGATTTAGGAGTAGCATCTATCTATCCATCTATCTATCTATCTATCTATCTATCTATCTATCTGTCTGTCTATCTATGCTTAATTCATCTGAAATTGGTAACTTTTACCCCTCTCTAAATTTTGCCAATGCTCAGACTGTTTACCTGTGCCTGCGAGTTGACATTTGTTGAAAGTGGCCTTTAGTAAAATAGATTGCAAAGTCGTGAACAGCCTGAGTGATGTAATATGTGTGTGTGTGTGTGTGTAACCAAGTGTCCCCACAATGAGAGTAAAACCTGAAATTTTTTGACATTGTGGGGGCCGGCCTTCGGTCCCCAGGAGGGGAAAAAATTATTAAAAATAGTAAATGATATTTATCTGAAAGCGTAACAATGCAAACAGGTTTTCTGTAAGAGGTAGGTTTAGGGTTGGGTTGGGGATAGAAAATATCATTTGGTCAGTATAAAAGTAATAGAAGTCTATGGAAAGTACCTACAATCCACAGAAACAAATGTGTGTGTGTGTGTGCGCGCTTCCCACATTTATCAGACAGCCTTCTCTTCACCTTTCTTCTTAAGTTCCAATATACGATCCAAATATTGTCATCAAAAAAAAAAAAAATAAATAAATAAATAAATATATATATATATATATATATATATATATATTTTGTAATTTAGCTATGCTTACTGCAAAGTGGTTTCTATGCAGTTTAATCTGGAATAGTGATCTCTCCTGCATGTTGCTCTACAAATGTCAGTTTGGTTCTTGTAATTGTAGGAGCATATTAACAGGTAATTTTAATCCCAATGGTGCATTATCTCACAGTAGACAGTGCTTCAAAATTCTGAAATTAATCAACAGCACAAAAATAAACCAAGAACCATATCAAATCAATCAGGATTTAAAGCACTCCTCTGAGCTCATTGTGTTTCACTGAGATGAATGTGGAGGCAGTAACTGCAAAACACTGTAAAAAAAAATTTAAATAAATAATTAAAAAATACAAATAAATAAATAAATAAATAAATAAAATTCATGTGAAAAGAGGCTATGCCTCTGAACTTGAAATGACTTCATGTCTGTCTATTAGATTTGTGTATGAAAACCCTTGTGTTTCTTGTGTTCATGGACATGGAATTGTTTCTTTAATGGATGGTAATGTTTGCTCTGCTCAGTTCTGTTAGGTCTAACTCAATCTGACAAAATTACATCATCATATGGCACAGCTGATTGGTTCGTTCCTGTATCGGTAGCCAATGAGCTCACTGCTCAACATTCAAATACATGGCTAGTGTTTTCTGTACAAGTTGCAGCGCACTTCTTAAACATCTGAAATCAACATCTAAGATAGGTGAATGCTCTTTTAATCCATATCGCTGTGTATATTGTGTGGTCTTCTAATTGAATAAAAAAAAAATGAGTAACAATAAATAAGTGTAATGTTAGCAGTTTGCATTGTATGCAGGAGCGAAAATTAAGCATATTAGCAGTAGCATTTATACATCTGTATTTATTAGGGGTGTGCATGTATTAGCTTACATTTTATTTACCCATTACAATATTCCCTTTACAGTTACTGCTATCATAAAATTCCGTCTGTTTAGCGCGCATGCGCTCAGCAGCACTCGTCAAGTCGCGTAAGCCCATTTCTGACAATTATAATATTGTTAATAAATGATTTCTCCAGGAATTTACTCACAATATAATTTAATAGCGGCATCAGTATATTGGTGTCAGAGATAATAACCTTCATTTATAGGCCTCAGTAAACAATGCTGTTACACAAAATTTTCGACAATAATTTGGAGATTAAAATATTAAACGTTTTATTGTTAGGAGAGATTTATCTCTTTTTTTTTTTTTTCCATCTTTCCTTAAAAAAACAAACAGGATGGTACTGCAGACGGCCGCCTCAGTGTTTGTACTGTTTTTGTTAGTTTTTCCTGTTTTTTGTTTCTCAAACGCGATCCGTTTTACCATGGATGAACTGCTGAACATTCGGCAGAACACACCACAAAATCTTCTAGCGGTTTTTGATTATTCAGACGTTTTGCTGAACGTTGTAGTTGGAGGAGCAGCGGCACTGATCAAACGCTTCAGGACGAGCAGAAGGGGGAAGCGAGCCGGTGTTCTGTCGATATGTGCTACCCTGTCAGATTTTGCTACCTCCCATTAAAACAGTAGGTAGCACAATTTGACAACGAAAAATGCTACCTGTCAAATTATGTTTTATTAATGTCTACACCTACCACAACCCTAAACCTACCCTTACAGTAATGCAAATACAGTAATTATGTGTTATATTCGCGTTTGTGGCTAGAAGGGATACAGCTACCGGAAACCAACAATAAATAATTTTTTCTACCTATTAGAGGCGCGCTCGTGAAGCTCAGACAGCGCGGATTTCGGACGCCGTTGCCTAGCATCCATCTGGTGAATCTCTGCTCTCTACCCAACAAAATGGATGAACTTCAGCTCTCCTGGACAAACAAGGATTTCTCAAACTCTGCTGCTCAGTGTTGTAAAAATTATGTATGTATGTATATTATATATATATATATATATATATATATATATATATATATATATATATATATATATATATATATCTATCTCAGGGAAACAAGTCAATTTAGCTCAAAAGGAATCATTTATGATTTTATAGGGAATTTGAACAGAATCACTGTTTCACGGCTGATCACTGAATCGGCAGCGAGTCACTGAACGAGCCGTATAACATCAACTCTGCACTGGATATTATAATCCAAAATATAGTGAAAACACTATTAATAAGCACAGTAACAAGATCGGCAGTTTAAGACATTAAGTTGTAAGCACAAAACAAGATACTTCTCTTTTCAATATAAATAAGACTTTATTTATATAAACCTAAGACATGTAAACTAATCTAATCTAACACATGAACACACGCATTCACACGTTGCAGAAAGAGAGGAAAGGATGAGTTTACAGAATGAAAATGTGAAATCCCAAGTTTACAGCAATGTGTGCAATTGCCTATAGACCTGAACCATCAATCATTTGACCCTCGCATTGAGTTTCTCAATGAGGCTAAAATTTATATTAAACTGCACCGACTCAGCAAAAGTCTGGAGGTTGTACTTGCTTGTGTTGCCTTAAGGAATTCCCTTGTGTCCTTGTCGTCTTTGGAGAAAGGGGTTTCCCGAGGTTGCTGATTGGCTGAGTTCAGTGGTCTTTCCTAGTAAAGTCTTGGGCGTTGGCTCTTGATGCGGAGTTGGTCTGGTTGAAGTTTGGGCGGGTGCAGTCGGAGCTGGACTTTGCGGCAAACTTAACTTAACGAAACTCTCACGGAAAGACAAGAAATTAAAGTAAAAGAATAAAAGAATGTAACGAGACTAGGTGGTTTTTCTTCTCATTGTGTTGGCAGCTGGCACGTAGGCCAGAGCACGCTCAGAGAGCAGCGTCAAAACACGGTGGCAAAAGAAAAAGAGCGAAAGGAACCAAGAGAGCTAAGAGAGAGTTTGATGGTGTCCTGAGTATTTAAACTCGGCTTCTAGACCGTCCTATCTGGACGTCTTGACCAATTAGAAATGATCTTGGCTCGTGGTGTTGTATGTTTCTCCTCCCCATTCATAAATCTAACATGTTATCTCATCAGTCATATGGTCCAAATTTTCCCGCTCTTATAGAGTACAATTTTGGACATGATTTCTCTAACAAGACTATGGTACATTTGATAAAGAATTGATTGGAAGAAACATTTAAAGCATGATTTTTCAAACTCATACATACCAAACATGAATATTAACTCTTAAACTATTCCCTATGTAACCCGTTACACAGAAATACCAATTTTGGGTCAACTCTTATATTGGACCAGTGAGCTCAGAAGATTCGGTTCGTCCGAGGAGAGAGACGATGCAGCAGCAGTGAATAGACTCAGACAAGGTTTGAGGTAGGATATGAATTTGATTTGTATTTTAACAGTGACTAGTAGAAAACAAATTTACATTCACAGAAATTCAATTCAAAGACTCAGAAATGTTCATACTCAGTATGGATACTTATACCCCTTTCTTCCTCACAGGGTTTATAACTGTTTCACTTTGTTGGTAAGTTGATATTTCTCCTTCCTTTTATCTTTTAGTTGATAATTCAAGCTAATGTGTAAACTGCTTCAAGCATTTGGTACCGAAATGTCTAAACACTTCTATTTTTCTAAAGTGACCTGTTCTTAGGTTTGTTTTGAATGAGATCTTATTTTAGTCAACCTTTAAACCATATAATCAACACAGACAAAAAAAAAGGGTAATCAACAAATAAAACAAAATGACAATTTCTCTGAATGAAATAACCAAATTTCCCAAAGTCCTCAATTTCCTCAATGAACTGACAAGAAATAACTCTGAGGAATCAAAGATCAGTTTATAAATTTAGTCCCAAAGGTCAATTAATTGATGTAAATCTCAGTCTTTATCCTCCACTCCAGACCAGGACAACGAGCAATGCAATTTCACTCCTACCAGTTAAAGGTGAGCAAGTTCAGTTTCTGTGTCTCTCCAAACAGGAAAATTCACGCAAAGGGTTTCAAAGGATTCGATTAACGGTGGCTCGCCAGTCCAACTCCACCATCTCAGGTAAAGGAAGTGTTGAGACGGTTCGGGAATAATTCACACTTCAGTCGATTCATCCGGGGAAAATCCAGCAAGGGAACTCACATGGAACAAGATCAGAAAAACAAAACAAAAAACAAAAAAACCTGGCCTTGAGGACACAAGGCCACCAAACCAACAACAATTAGTATTTGATAACAAATACACATCAATAAGCATAATTCCAACTAAAACCTTCATTAAACATTCATTTACATACTGTGTGATAAACTATCTATGTATTATGTCTCTTTAACAATAAAGAATTTTTTCCTAATTGTTGTGTACTCTCTTGTATATCTTTTCTTTGTCATACAATTGCACATTTGATAAAACAATTAGTTCAGACTGTATCAAAATAATCAATAAAGAAAAACCACATTAACTCACCAAGGAACTCATGTACATCAAATGAACCCGGTCAGTTGCAGATGAAACTCGCTTCAGACGTCACTCAAATGCATTCAGCTTCTCTGACCCTTTGATTAGAGATTCATGCACCGGATGTTATATTAGCTTTATGCTAACGCTTAGACTGCGTCTTTAACATCGGGATAACACACAATTTGAACTATCATATCACTTACGCTCGTTTTAGCCGCTAATATTTTTCATATATATCATCATCATCATCACATGAACAATTTAAAGACGCTTTAAACAACTCTTACTTCATCTCTCTCTTATTTTGGTGCACTGAATCTCCCGAAGCAGTATCTAGCGTCCGCTCGCATCAGCAGCTCACGAGGAAAAGAAAGATCTCGAACTCTCTGCTCTCTAAAAATGCCGCGATGGCGGACGTCACGTGACGTCATTTAACCGCGATCTCATTGGCGAATTTACCAAGTAAGAGATTACGCTATTGGTCACCTTTATAAACTTTTATATTTAATATCTTCAGAGGTGGGTAGTAACGACTTACATTTACTTCGTTACATTTACTTGAGTAAATTTTTTGGGTAACTAATACTTTTAGAGTATATTTTAAAATGGGTACTTTTACTCTTACTCAAGTATATTTTTAGTGAAAAAGAAGTACTTTTACTTCGTTACTGTGCGCGACGCTCCTCTCGTTACTTTATCTTAATGCAATACAAGTTAAAAATCCTTCAATTTATTCCAAACGCGCCGTCTACTTTTTTTCTGGGCAATGAGCGATGCCCGTTCTCAAATGATTCATTCTTTTGAGTCAATTCTGTTCGAAGGCTTGATCAAACCAGTTGGCAAACCAGTGAATCGGTTTGTGAATCAGTTTGAATGATTCGTTCAGTTCTGCCGCACGCGCTGATCGTCTGAAGCGGTTCTCACTGAAGAGTTGTAACATCAAGAGCGCTGAAGACGTGGCTTTGGATCTACAGTCAGCTGAAAGCAAATCTGCAAAGACTATGGTTTGCTAGCTATGAAGATCTTTATTAGATGAACACCGCGTGTGCTGTCGGTTCCACAGGTAGAGATTCGATTACAGTACACGATACTGTTATAACATTACCAGTTTGTTGTACATGTACCTTACACATTAAATACAATGTATAATTTATTCATTAAATAAGCTGTCACAGAGTATGAAATGAACACCCGCCAAACCCGCGTTAGTTCCAGGAGGAATGCCTTTGCCTAGACACAATTAATATTGATATTTTCACAATATTTACGCTTGCAGAAATAAAGGCTACATTTGTTTACATTTTGCAGAACAGACGGAAGAAGATTTGTTTCGTTATGTTCAGATGTTCAGTAGCGGTCATGTGAGGAGTTTTCACTCTTCTCCGTGTCAGAGGTTATAAACATACATTTATAATACATAATTAATATACTTTAAAATATAATTTAATTTAATTCAGTGATGCAAATCAGAATTTTTAACAGCTGTTACTCCAGTTTTCAGAGTCATATGATCCCTTAGAAATCATTCAGATATATTGATTTATTATCAGTGTTGTTGAAAAAACCAGCATCTGCTGGTTAGGTATGTTTTGAAGCTGGGATGCTGGCCTTTGCTGGTCTTAAGCTGGTCTGACCAGATTAAGACCAGCACATGACCAGCTTAAATCAGCTCAAACCAGCATCCCATGCTTCAAAACATACCTTACCAGCATATGCTGTTTTTTCAACAGGGAACAGTTTTGCTGCTTAATATTTTTTGGAACCTGTGACATTTTGTTCAGGATTCTTTTATGAATAGAAAGCTAAAAAAGAACAGCATTGATAATAAATCAGGCTGATAAAAATACTGATTTGCATCACTGAAATAAATTACATTTAAAAAAAAAAAAAAAAAAAAAAAAAAAAAAAAAGTATTTTGAACGGCAGTGTGTGTATGTATACACTCACTGGCCACTTTATTAGGTACACCTTGCTAGTACCAGGTTGGACCCCCTATTGCCTTCAGAACTGTCTTAATTCTTCGTGGCATAGATTCAACAAGGTGTTGGAAACATTCCTCAGAGATTTTGGTCCATATTGACATGATTGCATCACGCAGTTGCTGTAGATTTGTCAGCTGCACATCCATGATGCGAATCTCCCGTTCCACCACATCCCAAAGCTGCTCTATTGGATTGAGATCCGGTGACTGTGGAGGCCATTTGAGTAAAGTGAACTCATTGTCATGTTCAAGAAACCAGTCTGAGATGATTTGAGCTTTGTGACATGGTGCGTTATCCTGCTGGAAGTAGCCATCAGAAGAAGGGTACACTGTTGTCATAAAGGGATGGACATGGTCAGCGACAATACTCAGGTAGGCTGTGGCGTTTAAACGATGCTCAATTGGTACTAAGGGGCCCAAAGTGCGCCAAGAAAATATCCCCCACACCATTACACCACCACCACCAGCCTGAACCGTTGAGACAAGGCAGGATGGATCCATGCTTTCATGTTCTTTACGCCAAATTCTGACCCTACCATCTGAATGTCGCAGCAGAAATCGAGACTCATCAAACCAGGCAACGTTTTTCCAATCTTCTATTGTCCAGTTTTGGTGAGCCTGTGCGAACTGTAGCCTCCGTGTCCTGTTCTTAGCTGACAGGAGCGGCACCGGTGTGGTCTTCTGCTGCTGGAGCCCATCTGCTTCAGGGTTCGACGTGTTGTGCGTTCAGAGATGCTATTCTGCATACCTTGGTTGTAACGAGTGGTTATTTGAGTTACTGTTGCCTTTCTATCATCTCTAACCAGTCTGCCCATTCTCCTCTGACATCAACAAGGCATTTTCGTCCACACAACTGCCGCTCACTGGATATTTTCTCTTTTTCGGACCATTCTCTGTAAACCCTAGAGATGGTTGTGCGTGAAAATCCCAGTAGATCAGCAGTTTTTGAAATACTCAGACCAGTCCGTCTGGCACCAACAACCATTCCACGTTCAAAGTCAAATCTCCTTTCTTCCCCATTCTGATGCTCGGTTTGAACTTCAGCAAGTCGTCTTCACCACATCTAGATGCCTAAATGCATTGAGCTGCTGCTATGTGATTGGCTGATTAGCAATTTGTGTTACCAAGCAATTGAACAGGTGTACCTAATAAAGTGGCCGGTGAGTGTGTGTGTGTATATATATATATATATATATATATACACACACACACATGAGCAAGGCACCGAACCCCCAATTGCTCCCCAGGCGCTGGAGCAATGGCTGCCCACTGCTCCAGGTGTGTGTTCACGGTGTGTATGTGCACGTGTCTGTTCACTATTCACTGCTGTGTGTGTGCACTTGGATGGGTTAAATGCAGAGCACCAATTTCGAGTATGGGTCACCATACTTGACAATACTTTTTTACTCTTACTCAAGTAATTATTCAGACTATTACTTTTACTTTTACTTGAGTAAATATTTCTTCAAGTACTTTTACTTTTACTTGAGTACAGTTTTTGGGTACTCTACCCACCTCTGAATATCTTTATATATTTTCACATTATTACTTCATTTTTTCAGAGTCATATTAAGTTTCCAATGTTTTTAATACATATAATCTGTTATTTAATTTGATGTCATCTCTGCGTCTGCTATCTACTAGTAACCTGGGTTACACCTAGTTATTAAAAGACATACATCATATGTAATTAAAACATGATGGTTAATCGTGTGGGTTACATACATGATATGGGGTTATGCATAAACATGATAAGTCTCATAAGTCCTTTTAAGATGATTTTGGTGCATCAATATGTGAAAAGGCAGTTTCTGTACCGTTCTGTGAACATAAGGACATGTTCTGTGAAGACTAGAGAGGTTAAAAGGTCTCTTAAGGAATTTCAGTCTCCGTCTTTGTCTTCTATGTGGAGAGCTGGGTTGACCCACCCAATGAAGTCTCTAGCTCGTGATTTCGATCACAGATTTACAAGTGACAGCCATATCTTTGACCATCAGTCCTGATTACTTGCCCCAAATTTGATCGTCTCCTTCCTGAATTGGAATTATCAATAAGTGTTCTTTTGTTTGAATGTTGCAAGCTGTTCTGTGAAAGAGGCTTGTTGGTTTGCTTTCTTCAGAGGGCTGGAGCTAGGAATCTGATTTATGACGAACATCCTGTTGCAGCCTTGGGATCCTCTCTGGAATTTCGGCTCCTCATGTTTCAATGTTCGGATCGAATCTTAACTTTGTCTGACTTTCAGCTATTTAGAGCGGACCACGACACAGAATCAACAGGGAAATCGCGAGGCGGCGGGACATGCTTTTTACATCAATGAAAGGTGGTGTACAGATGTAACAGTGTTAAAGAAGATGTTCTGTCCTGATCTAGAAGCGCTCTTCATTAACTGTAAGCCGTTCTATTCGCTGCGTGAGTTCCACTCGTTCATTCTCGTGAATATTTACATTCCACTGCAAGCGCACGTGAGCTCAGCTTTACAGAAACTCGCTGATCAGATCACAGACACAGAACAACAACACACAGACTCTGTTTTAATCATTCTCGGGGACTTTAATAAAGCAAATCTCTCCCGTGAACTGCCAAAATACAGACAGCACATCACATGTCCCACCAAAGACAGTAACATATTGGATAACAATAACGGATGCATATCATTCTGTCTCACGGGCAGCTTTGGGGCTCTCTGATCACTGTTTGGTTCATCTCATACCAACCTACAGGCAGAAATTGAAACCAGCTAAACCTGTATTAAGAACCATTAAAAGATGGACTAATGAAGCAGAGCGGGATTTAAAAGCCGGTTTCAACCTCACTGATTGGAGTGTTTTGAAGCTGCTGACAACGATTTGGGTGAGCTCACAGAGACTGTAACTTCATATATCAGTTTCTGTGAGGATATATGCATCCCTACCAGGACTTATTTAACATTCAACAATGATAAGCCATGGTTTACAGCAAAACTCAGACATCTTCGTAAGGCCAAAGAGGATGCCTACAAAAATAGAGACGGTCTTGTACAATCAGGCCAGGAACACACTGAATAAGGAGATTAGAGTGGCTAAGAGGAGCTATGCTAAAAACTTTGGAAGATCAGTTCACTTCCAATGACCCAGCTTCAGTGTGGAAAGCTGGGTCATTGGAACTGACTGACTGAAATCCTGCGCTGACCAGCTGGCCCCCATCTTCACACAGATCTTCAACAGATCACTGGAGCTCCACGAAGTCCCTTCATGCTTCAAACGCTCCACCATCATCCCCATCCCAAAGAAACCCAAGATAACAGGACTTAACGACTACAGACCTGTGTCTCTAACGTCTGTCCTCATGAAGTCATTTGAAAAACTGGTTCAGGCTTATCTGAAGGACATCACTGGATCTCCTGCAGTATGCTACCGAGCAAACAGGTCTGTGGATGATGCAGTCAACATGGGACTGCATTTCATCCTGCAGCATCTGGACAAATCAGGGACTTATGTGAGGATCCTGTTTGTGGATTTCAGTTCGGCCTTCAACACCATCATCCCAACACTCTTCCAGACCAAACTAACCCAGCTCTCTGTCCCTAGCTCTATCTGTCAGTGGATCACCAGCTTTTTGACAGAAAGACAGCAGCTAGTGAAGCTGGGGAAATCCACGTCAAACAGCCGCTCCATCAACACTGGTGCCCCTCAAGGTTGCATCCTCTCCCCACTGCTCTTCTCCCTGTACACCAATGACTGCACCCCTAAAGACCCCTCTGTCAAGCTCCTGAAGTTTGCAGTTGACACCACACTTATCGACCTCATACAGGACAGTGATGAGTCTGCTTACAGACAAGAGGTTGAACAGCTGGCTGTCTGGTGCAGTCTTAACAACCTGGAGCTCAACACGCTCAAAATATTGGAGATGATCGTAAACTTCAGGAGGATCCCCCCTGCACTCCCCCCACTCACCATCATGGACAGCACTGTGACTGCAGTGGAGACATTCAGATTCCTGGGAACCACCATCTCTCAGGACCTGAACTGGGATACTCACATCGACTCCATTGCAAAAAACGCCCAACAAAGGCTGTACTTCCTTCGGCAGCTGAGGAAGTTTAACCTGCCACAGGAGCTGCTGAAACAGTTCTACTCAGCCGTCATCAAGTCTGTTCTGTGCACATCAATAACTGTCTGGTTTGGTTCAAGTACAAAATCAGACACCAGAAGACTACAGAGAACGGTGCGGACTGCTGAAAGGATTATTGGTGCTCCCCTGCCCACTCTTCAAGAACTGTAGACATCCAGAGTGAGGAAAAGGGCTCAGAAAATCACTCTGGATCCCTCACATCCAAGCCATCCCCTTTTTGAACTTTTGCCATCTGGCTGGCACTACAGAGCCCCAAATACCAGGACAGCCAGGCACAAGAACAGTTTCTTCCCCCAGGCAATCTACTTTATGAACAGTTAAATGTTCCCCCCATTGCGCAATAAAGATATGTGCAATAACCTTCTATTTATTTGTTACCACCTACATCCTAATACATCCCTGGATCTCACTATACTCTATTCCTATTCTATCATCTATAGCACATCTGTACATACAATTTATTTTATTTTCTCAGTTTATTTATTTTTTTTCTATTTTTGTCTATTTATATTTACATATGTGTGTATTTTTATTCACATCCTATTTTTTTATTGTCTGTGTGTTGTTGTCTCTGTGTACTGGAAGCTTGTGACACTAAAACAAATGTGTTGTATGCGCAAGCATACTCGGCAAGAAAGCTCATTCTGATTCTGATTCTTCTGATTCTGATTCTTAAAAACACCCCAAGCTGCTCCTAAATATAAATAGCTAGTCCACCACATTTGTTGTGATTTATCATATACTTTATATCCATTAACAATGTGCTCAGAATTACTAATAGTTGAATCCAGATGTTTCTGACAATGCTAAAACTTTATTTTTGCAACAACTATTCTAAAAATTGTATTACTATACTTGTTCAAATGAGCCATGTTTAATCTTTTTCTTGGTAAACTTCAGAGATCTCATGGCAGGTTAATACAAACAAACCGTTGATTTGTGAGGAGAGCGATCATGTTTGTTATCTAAAATGAAATAAGTCAAGTAAATAACTGAAAGACAGTGCAATAAATCAAAGTAAACACAACAGCATCCTGAACATCTACAAACAAAAGTTTTTACTAAGATCAAGAGCTCAGAAAGGCTATAAGTGATCCAACATTTTTCAAAAAGGTCTCTACAACATAATGGAAAATAAAATAATATTAAGTAAAATGAAACAGTCAAACCCTGCTTGCATTGGACGTGCTGGTTTTAGACTCATGTTCTCGCATACAGTATAAACACCTGCAACACACAACTAGCTGCGGATACTCTCATATTCAAGTAGCCTCAGTGACAAGTGTGGTCAATGAAGACCTAGTGCTTTCAATACCCTGTAGATGGCGATATGACTCATTTTCTAACAGAAATAAACTGCTGCAGAAAAAGTTACATGCAAAATGTGCTGAGCAATTTTATTATTCATTACAAAAGTAGTGGAGTGAAATGATCGGATGTTTTTGTTCTGATGTTACAATCAGACTTCCTGTTTTAAATCATAATGTAAATGATAACGTTGAGTTAACAGTAATGCCAGTGTTGTGACGTATCTGCTGTAATCCACCTCATCAGACAATTATCAGGAAAGTTGTACTGAAGCTCGTATTCCCAGTAAAAAGAGTCTATTGACGCCCTAGAAATTTGTTTCTTTCCCCTTCAAAAAACTTGCTTTGTTGAACAATTCAAACCTAGATGCCAGTGACTGACATAACAGTTTTCCTGTATTTTGGTGCAGATGTGTGAATGGTGTCTTACAGATAAAAAGACAGAAAGCTGTTGCTTGTGTCAGCAGCAGATATGGTAGATTTGCCAAGGCAAGAGCAGTTCACTGTGTTCAGTGTGTGAAAGTGGACGATGACAACATTTTGACTAAATTTTCTGCTTTGTGAAAATTTCCCCATGAAAAAAAAATAAATAAATAAATAAATAAAAAATTAATAATTCTATATATATATATATATATATATATATATATATGTTTTGTGTAAATCATAGAGTTGTTCTCACAGTAGCAGAAGTGCAGTAGTCCTGGAGTAAGATGATCCTCGTGTCTTACACATCAAACAGAACATGACCTTACACTGGACTTTGGGCTGTCACAATGAAAAGATCTAGGCAGGCCAAACATTTTCATACATATAATCATGATTAACATGATTAACATTATAATAATATGGCAGCGGCTATTTGCACTAAGTGTAAATAGTGATAGATGCTTTTTACACTAAGTCCAAATAGCATATTTTCTTAGTGATAGATGCTATTTACACTAAGTGCAAATAGCGATGGTTTCTATTTACACTGTTAAAATAGCAAGATTTTCTGCTATTTATACTAGTTATTGCAAATAGTGGCAATTATCTGCACCTCAGTATTGTAGTACGTTATAAAACAGTACGCAATAATAACATTATTAATGTTAATTATAAGTGTAAATTATAATTTTAATTCAAATTATTAAATGGATGCCACCTTATTGGGACAATAAAGCCCTCCCTACACCTACCTTAACCCTGCCTGATGCTTTATTTTCACATTTTTAATTATTTCCTTCATTTTTATTGAAAATAAATGCCTTGCTGATGCGATGTGAGGTTTGAAAAGGGAGAAAAAAAGTTTGGCAAAATGCGGATTCGAACTCTGGTCGATCGCGTCAAAAAGCACGCGCCTTAATCTACGCCAGTGCTTCCCAAACCTCTCCTGGAGAACCCCCTGCCCTGCACATTTTGTATGTCTCCCTAATCAGACACACCCAATTTAGTTCTTGCAGTCTCTACTAACGAGCTGATGAGTGGAATCAGGTGTGTTAGATGAGGGAGACATACAAAAGGTGCAGGGCAGGGGGGCCTCCAGGACAGGTTTGGGAAGCACTGATCTACGCCATTGAAACGGATGTTTAATGAGCGTCTTTTTTCAGTGTTGACTGTCCCAATCACACTCTGCCAACAAGGCGGGCTACTTGCACTTAGTTTAAAAAGACACTCCATAATAGTATATTTACGAAGACAGAGTTAATCTGAATCACTCACCTAACGAGCACTTCAAGATTTCAGACAGGCCCAATTAAATTAACAAATACTACGGTGCCCGCGAGGTGACATGGTCGGTTCATATAGTTTTGTCGTGGCCACGACATCATAACTCATGGGAACGTAATAATATGTTGTGGCCACGAGATATTAATTCGTGGGAACGTCATATTAACTCGTGGGAACGTGCTATTATGTCGTGGCCTCGAGATATTAATTCGTGGGAACGTCATATTAACTCGTGGGAACGTAATAATATGTTGTGGCCACGAGATATTAATTCGTGGGAACGTCATATTAACTCGTGGGAACGTGCTATTATGTCGTGGCCTCGAGATATTAATTCGTGGGAACGTCATATTAACTCGTGGGAACGTAATAATATGTTGTGGCCACGAGATATTAATTCGTGGGAACGTCATATTAACTCGTGGGAACGTGATATTATGTCGTGGCCACGAGATATGTTGAGAGCGACATCGATTTCTCGTGGCCACGAGTTCAATGCGTAAACAAACCTGCGTGACCATAGCATCCCGGGATTATCAGAGATGGATTCATTAATATTTTATTTAGAATTAAGAAATTATTATATTAATTATTATAGAAATTACATTATTAAATTATTACCATGGCTACCGGACTGTATTACGTGCCATAGTCAGCATTCAAATGAAGTTTATCATGACATGTTACATAAAGTGCATAAAATAAAATAGACCCACAAGAAACATTTTTATCCATCGCACAGTCTTGTAAATCCATTAACTGATCGTATTTTTCCCCGTAATATTTGTATATCATCATTATTATTATTATTATTATTATTATCGTTATTATTATTATTATTATTATTATTATTATTAGCCTATTATTATTGGTTATATTTTGATATTCGTTCATATTCGTTTTTTTCCCTTCATTTCGATCTCTTTACTTAACGTTCTGAATTGTAAATAACTGCCTACTGTAAATGCTCGACATGCCAATAAAGCTTTGATTATGCTGACTGGAATTTTTACTGGAATGCAGTTTAAATTTAACATAGAAATAAAATGAAATATAGCCTAAGTAATAGACCATAATTACAAATACTATAGTGTTTCGTTGAGGAATTAATCATTCATGTAATTTTATTTGTAAATGAAAACACAGCACGCTCATTTATCATCACACACGGGCATAAATACAATCATGAAGTCAAAACTTTATAGGCATAATTGTCAAGTGTTCACAGTATTTGCAAAATATATACTAGCATAATTACACAAAACGTTAACTAGATATAGCAATACACAAATTGAAAGGAGAAATAAGCATATATAAAAAATATAAAAATATAACCCTATAAGATAATAATAATAATAATAATAATAATAATAATAATAATAATAATAATAATATACAAATATTAAATTAAATGTTTAATGTTTATAAAAATGTTTTATGATAATATCTGATAATCCCGGGTTGCTATGGTCACGCAGGTTAGTTTACGCATTGAACTCATGGCCACGAGAAATGGCTGTCGTTCCCTCAACATATCTCATGGCCACGACATAATATCACGTTCCCACGAGTTAATATGACATTCCCACGAATTAATATCTCGTGGCCACAACATATTATTACGTTCCCACGAGTTATTATGTCGTGGCCACGACAAAACTAAGTGAACCAACCATGTCACCTCGCGGGCACCGTAAAATACAAACAGAAAGAGTTTGCCTCCTCACTTCAGAAGTCCACCACAAACCATTGGCTTGCATGAGTGGACAATTAACACACATGTGAGGACCAATGGGAAAAACAGTGGTGCCGCTACAACATCTGTGTTATTCTATATATTCTATATATATATATTCTGACTGAAACTCTGTCAATGAACACTGACACTCAGTATCAGTGAAAGAGCAGAAGGGCAGATTTAATAGACACTACTCAAGAGCTGCCATTTTTGCAGCTAAAGGGCAAAAAGTCCCAGAAATAAATCCCTGCAGCAGAAATAAAAGGGCAACAAGTATATAATATTTTAAGATTTATGCCAGCTCTCTGTGAAGTCTACTTTCTCCTACCACTGCATTACTCTGACACTAATAAAGTTGTTGATTTTCTCATAACTGCAGTGTTCTGCGTGAACAACAAAATTGTGTCTAATTGTGGATTGCTGAAGGTTCTAGCACAGCTGATGTTTCTTCAGTACTCATTTCCACGTGTATTACAGTATATTTCACTTTGAAGCGGCACATTACACAGCAAATGCTGCATTAGTTCATCACCAGAGAGATCCAAACATTTACCTGACTTGATTTGCATTTATTCATGATTCTAAACACTAAACTTTTAGGGTGATCATTTAAAAAAAAAAAAAAAAAAAACACAGCAACACTTTCATGTGAGATATGAGAGTAGAAATCTTACCTTGCCGACATACAGAGGATCAGTCCCTGTGTATTCCTCAAGCACAAAGAACTGATTCCAAACCCAGTTTCGTTTCTGTCTTTGCAGGGCGTCCCATGAATGCTTGGGGTCATGGTGGGGTCTGTCAGGGGCCCCGTCAGCAGATCTCGGTCCCCAGAGATGAACAGTGAGGAGCCAGACAGCGCTGCATATTAGAAAACTCATCTGGGCCATGTAACGAATCACCACGGTGGATTTGAAAAACAAAACAAAAACCCAAAAGTTCTGAAATATCACAGAAAACGCAGAGAATAAAACGTCAAAGCCTTGCAGTTTGTGTTTTTTCCAAAGTTTCTGATGCTCACAACAAAAAATCCTTGAGCTGTGATTATAATGAGGTCTTTCTGAAGGACAATTTGCTCACAGTTCTTCTTCATGAGGAGTTACTGATACCTGTCAGAGAAAGACAGAGATAAAACGGGTGAGAGGATCTGCCAGCAACTGATGTAGACTTTCTGAGGAAAAGCTGTGTGGCAAAGGAAATCACCGCTGCAAAGCTATGCTGTGGGGAGTGGATAGCAGGGTGTTTCTAAAAATCATTTTTATGTTGCTATACAATTTCCAGGGTTAAACAGTAGTAATACCTCACCTGCAACAAGCCAAATGGTTTCAGATATCATGTCAAATGGTTTCATGATATCTGAAACCATTTGGCTTGTTGCAGGTGAGGTATTACTGTTTAACCCTGGCAATCGTATAGCAACATAAAAATGATTTTCAGATATCATGTTTAATGTTTTTACTTAATTCAAGTTTTATCTACATAATGTATTTGAATAGAGCTTAATTGATTTGTAGAAATATCGTATTAGTGAAATCGAAATAAGTTTACAATGTAATTGGTGCTGAATACTGGAATAAGAATGCAACTACCAAACAGTACAGAAAGTCAGACCGCCCTCGCTGTCCTTCAGCTCAATATACATCACATTCATAATCAACACACAACATACAGGCTGTTGTTAGATCTGAGAGGAACATGATGAGACACACACACACACACACACACACACACAGGCTGTGAGTGGAAAGGCCAGAGGATCTACTGTTAGGAATATCAATTAGGAGCAGCTCAGCATCTTTCTGCTGATTCTCAAGGAGTCTCATGTGAAAGATCACAGTCATCTGCAGGAAATTCAATGAACCAGTATGAATTCTAACGCTGGTCTAGCTGGTGGAGCAGCACGATAGTGTGAACAGGAGCTGGTGAAACTGGATCATCAGGATGGGCTTCTGGTGAGACTGCTTGACCAGCATTGCCAGGTTTAGTTTAGTAGGCCAGCTGTCTGTATGCAAGCAGCGTTGTGGTGCTGTTTTTGCTTGTGTATTTCCACATTTAAAACATTAATGATTGAAGGAAAGAGCTATAAGATTAAAACATAATATGTATGTAAGTACAATTCTATGCAAGTATAATTATATTATTAATCAATGTCATCTGGAGATTTAGAGTTAGTGTTAGAACTGGTATTACATGAATCTCGGTGTTTTTTTTTTAATGATACAAAATAATGAACAGTAATGTTACTACAATTGCATCTTGCATTGCAGTGCATGCAGTATAATGCATACGGTGATCTGTTTTACATGCACACTGCAAGAAATATGTCAAAATGTTTCAAAATGTTTCAAATTTATTTGATTTAAATTTAATATTTTCAGGTAATTGTGTTTAAGGTAAACTATGTAGCAGATAAAAAATAAAACGGCAAGAGTCTTGTGGAAGAACATTGTTTTGGTTGTGTTTTACCTGCATATAAATAAACTTTAGAACTGATACATAAAGCTTTTCAAATGACTGAGCTGGTTATGAACTGGTGGTTATGAACCTAAAGATGTTAAAAGCTAAATGAATTTGGATCTTCATTGATTTGACTCCGGTTTAAGCAGTGTTGACTTTATTTATTATTTATTTTTTATTATTATTATTTTTTTGTATATCCCATCTAACACTTTAACAAACAATATCCGAGGCTTTCTCTGCAACGCTTTGGCACAATGACACAAAACTTTATATGTGCAATATATGTAACTGTCCCCTGATCAGTTTGTAACAAAGTCACCAATTGATCAAAAGTCAAATGCAATTTGTATTCATCTGCAAGTAATTCTGCTTTCATTTGAATGAAAACCCAATGAAGTCATGTCTGGAATGCTATATTCAAATAAACGTTACAAGGTTTGTGTGTTTGGCCCTGTAATTGTGGCTTGCAGCTATATTTAAAATGCCTTCAGACACGAGCATTCAGAGACTTGCTGAAGCTCTGACTGTGATGCTTACAAGCATTGCTTTGTTGGTATACTCAGTAAAGCACTCTCTGTTTGGTTCTGCTGTGTGTCACCTGCAGCTGGATCTCATCATCTCCTGACATCATCCCGTCACACACACACCTGCTGCTATCTGAGGTGCCTTTCGCTCCTCTGACAGCTCCACAAACACAATAATGTCTTATTCACTCCATGTCTCAGCAAGTCAAGGAATCTGCCAAAACAAGCAGAAGATCAGACTGCAGGTCAGCTTCAGTTTCTACATCAAAGTCAGTCTCAAAATCCCTGCATGGAAAGGCTGGAAGGCATTTTCCCTGGTCTGTTTCTGCCGTGTCTCATCTCTTCTCTGTGGGCAGGTGCCGGTGATAGAGATAATTGCTCCAGCATGCTGAGCGTCTGCTCTTCCCATTCACAGCGTCTCTCACTCTCTCGCCTCAGGCTAAACAAACAGCGCTCGCCCAGAGCTTGCTGTGAAACGCTGCTGTCTCCTTCAGTCTTCTGCTTTTCATCCTGCTTAACAGAGTGATTACTGCAGGGTGATAATTAGTACATATTATCAAATAATGCTTCACACACACAGATTTATTTTCTGTCATTGTTGGGACTTTCCAGTCACCTTTATTTCTACAGCACAATACAGACCGTTTCAAAGCAGCTTCACAATAATAACAAATCTTAATTCAGCTTTAAAGCAGCTCAAGTCAGTTCAGTGTTGATTCAGTTCAATAACTCTAAAATTTGTCAATTATGAAACAAATGCAATTCAGCTATAAAGCAGCTCTACAGAAGATACCATTCCATTTAGCTCAGTTCAAGTTTTATTCATATCAGATAGTGTCACTGCAGTTGATAATCAGTAATCAGGGAATATTAAGTGTCTTTTAGACCCAACTAAGCAAGCCAAAGCTGACAGATTGTGATTTTTATGGTTCTGAGTATTGAGACGTGACACCTCTGATCGATCATGATTATGTGACCAAACAATCAGATGAGACAGGATCCTTATTATAACTATTTACAAACTTGACAATGTAGTAAAAGCATGATGAGCGCTGAACCGCAGTTGAGCCATCCGTGATGAAAATGGATTTGTATCAGACGGGACATGGATGCATTTAACCTGCAGTTACAGATGCATAAATAGGCCTAATGTTTTTATTTTTTTATTTTTTTTTAACATAAAACGTTGAATACTGATACTTGAAATAATTTAAAACATAAAAAAAAGTTGAAATGTGAAATTAAAACCACCAGTAGGTGGCAGCAAGTGACTGTTAATGAGTGAGTCATTGAGATTCAACCGATTCATTCAAAACGGCTGATTCATTCAGGAACAAAGCATTTGACTGTTAATGAGTGAATCACGGAATCATTTATTCAACTGATTCATTCAAAAAGCTGATTCATTCAATAAGTAAACACCGTCCATTTCTCAGAGACGCAAAACAGTGCTGTGATATTTGTTTGGAACTATGTAAGTCACTTAATGCTAACTTTATTAAACTTGTATAAAATGATTATTACATTTGTTATCATGCTGATATCTGGGGAAAAAATATGGCACTCTTTGTGTGATATAGATTAAGTTAACTATATTAAATTATATAAATATAAAAAGCATATCAAATCATTTTTGTTTATTTTAATAGACTAATAAATCATGCGTGAACTCTCTGTGTGTGATTTGGTGATATAGCCTACTTGATAATCAGATCGCACATCAGTACAACAACACTTACCATATTATCGCAGAAGATATACTGTATATCGCAGAACCCCGACTTTGACTGGAAAATGAAATCGACCGCGGTTGTGTGAGCACTTGTCTGCACATGAGCAAAGGTGTTTTTTTGGACTCTAACTTGCAAACGCTAGACCACTGATTCGTCAATCCTGCTTTCTTGCGGTCTGTGTTCTTCGGACTTTATTTTGTAGTAACGAATACGCTTTGGGGAAATGTATCGGAGTAAAAGTAGACATTTTAATTAGGAAATGTAGTGGGGTAAAACTGAAAGTTGGCTGAAATATAAAAACTCAAATAAAGTACAGATACTCCCAAAAAATTCTTAAGTAGCCTGTAACGCAGTATTATTACTTCGTTACATTACACCGCTGTTATTAAGACAATTATGGAAATATGCAAGAAGAACAGAGAGATGTGCTGCTGCTGCTGATGATGCTTTCAATGAGTTCAAAACCTTCACTTAACAACAAAACATGACGGCCTAAAGTTTGAGTTCACCCTCTTCTTATGAACAAACAAACAAATATTTTTTTGTACTGCTTCTGTACCACTCTAGCTATTCTTTAAATTTGGCAATGAAATACTGAGAATGTTGCTGATCCCAGTATGCTTGTGATGTTCTATTTGTAATTCTCTTTGACTCACAGCGTCTGTTAAATGACTAAATGACAACTGGATTCAACAGGGGTTTTGAGATGTTTTAAAAGCAGAGCTATTTTTAACCTGACCATCTTAAAATAGTGGTGCTAATGACACAAAATGTTCATAAATACTGTGAGGTGATGCAGAACGTCCTTCTGGCATATACAGCATTGATTGTGCACTGACCTACAGTTAAGTATAGTTCAATCTGAATTCACTTCTGATCCTGTCACTTTCTGTCTGACTAGACACTTCTGGCCAGAATAAGCTACAAAAGGGCTTTCACAGTTGAAATTGTTAACCCTGGGTCATTCTAAACCCTGGCTAAATGGAATCTAGGTTATCTTACTTTGTTATCTTATTTTTCATAAGCTGCCGTTTCACACTGCACATTCGGGGTTAAAGCCCTTATTTACATATTTGCGGTGTCAGTGTCACTGATTAGATGAACGCAGCACGCGTTATACAATGAAGTTCTCCAGAATGGATATTTTGGACTATAAATGTAAGAATGAATTGGTCTCTTCTTCACTTCAAGTCACGTGTTTTCCTTCACCATTTAACATTTCTCCTCAAACACTGAAAAGACTGTTTATACAGTGTGCGGTGTCCAAAGCATGTGGAGGCACACGATTGGATGTCTGTTGCTAAGCATATAGCTGTAACATTCTAACACCGCTCCGTTTCACACTGAACAAGGTTGGCACTGCAGTGCGGGGTTAACACCACTAAGCTGTGCTAACCCTGCTACAGAGAACGGTTTCATAACCCTGCATGAAAAGCTGTGCTAACCCCGTTTCTAAATTACATGTGTGAAGCATTCCTTCACCCGGGGTTAAAAGGGGTGTTTAAAACAACAATAACCCGGGGTTAAGCGCAGTGTGAAAAGCCCTAAAATGTACTTCATGCTGACAGTCTGCCTTTGTGAAACTAGATAAACTGTGCATGTGCTTATTTAGTCTGTATTTATATAAAGTCATGCTAAAGGAATGTGTTGTGAATGAATGTCTTCAGCTCTTCATGTGTTTGTGGTTCAGAATGTCTAAAACCCTTTCATGCCTTACACATAGTTTTTAAGGTGAACAAATGTTTGATAGACTCAAGATCACATCAGGAACTGTATATGGGTCTGAGACTGCATTTATAGGAAGTGGCTTATCTAAAGATGAAGTGACCACTGAAAACTATAATCCCCAAATATCTGCTTTCTTTTCAAACTTTTGACAATCCTAGATATACAGTATCTCAAGATGTATTGCTTGCTCTATAAAGGCTGTTGATTTTTCTTTTAAATCGAAGCGTTTAATCCAAATTAATGTTAAATCAGATTCAAACTGATCGTTAATCTTGATCGCTTCTATTAAACTATTCATTCTCAGAGAAGAAATCATAATATTTTGTGTAAATCTGGTATAACGCAGTTCAACAGTACTGCTAAAAACACACAAAACCAACAACATTTTTAATGATTGTTTGAGCTTCCTGGATCCAAATTTCAATGCACAGTGTTGAATTTTGCAAAGCTTTATAAGGCACTGCTCATGTAGTGCTGGTGGATCAGGAACATGAAGCATTCAGCATGATTGATCTGTCAGATGCTCATCATCCGCTCCCGACACACATTCAGCTGCATTATATCTGAACTTTTCATACTGAGAGCAAATACCTCAAAATAAATTCTTTCCTCAGCGCTGACAAAGACCAAAGGCTAAACTCACACAGACCTGGGCCCTCATTTATCAACAGTCCGTACGCACAGATGTGTGCATAATGAGTGCATAAGAACATTTTCACACAATGTGTGGGATCTACCAACTTGTACTTATATGTAGGAATGTGTGTAAATATGCACAACTCTGAGCATGCTTACACAGAGAATCTAGTGGTAGAATGGTGATATTACAGAAAGAAAGTGCCTCTGCTTGTCTCCTGTGTCCTTTTAATTGCAAATGTTCAATTAATAATTTATATTAATATATTAATATTAATAATATATTAATAATTAATAATTTCCAGCTAAACATTTTTACAATCAGTGTGAAAAGCTATAAAGGACAGTTGGGAAGTCTATTTGAAATGTAGTTATACGGTCATGGCTGATCTCGCTTTGCTGGAAGATTTGGCAAATGCAAACCATGCGCTGCGCAGAGAACACGTTTTTCAAAGAGCGCGCTGATCTGTTTAATGAGAGCACAGAATGGTTTCTCAAGTCGGTACCACTTTGTTTGCCATGGCTTTGGTGAGGACATATATATTCACGTGATAATAAAGGGAGGTGTTGTCCCCAAATATGGTTCATTGGAGGCATTTCTGCATGTAAATGACCACAAACATGAACGAGCATGGTGCTTGTAATGACAGATCAGAAGCGTGTGGATCCATTTGCAGATTCACTTTAATAAACTTGAACAGGGTCAAACAGACAATGCAGAGTTCCAGAGGGCAAGATCACAAAGACAGGCGGCAGAGAATAAACAGTGGTCAAACAGTCCAAGGTCATACACAGAATAATCACTGGAAAACAGGGGACGCGAGGAGCATTTCGACCTGGAAGTCGTCCATGAGCACGAGGTGCAGGTCTGTCTGGATGAGCTTGGTGAAATTCAGTGGTAAGTGTAGGATCCAAGATGTCATGGGAGTTTACCCAGGAGCTTTCCTCTGGGCCATATCCCTCCCAATCGACCAGATACCGCAACACTCATTCTCGGAGTCGGGAATCCAGAATCTCTCTGACCTAGTAAGCCTCCTCGCCGTCCACAATGATGGGAGGGGTACTCTCGTCTGCGACCTCCTCCTGCTCCCTCTCTCCACTCGGACCACCAGGGTGAGAGGTGGGTGAGATGCAATAATTTGCAGGTAAAGCTAAACGATATGAAACTGGGGTGATTTGTCTGAGTATTTCTAATGGACCCATAGCTGATTGCAGTTGATAACAAATAATCTTTCAGGTATTTGTTTGATGCATAATAAGGTTCTTCACCTTACTTGTTTCAGAGTTGTGACAGTTTATCTTTCCAGATAACGTAGCTCTGACATAGTAACATCCAACATAATCACTTGCATTTTATGCATCTTATGCACTTTATTCATTTTTCATTCATGGTATTCATTTAGTAGTTGTTGATTACTCTTGTCTATCTTTTGTTAATAAAATTTATTTTATTACACTTGTGTCTTCCTTGTGTTGATAATGCAGTAAGGTTCTACAAGTTAGGTATCCCATCAATCTTTCTTATGTGATGTACTCCTAACCACACCTTGACACATGATCCAAAAATCATAACCTCACCTGTGACGTGAGTACCCATCACTACACTATTTCGCCTCCTTAGGTTGGCGAAAGCAAAATTCACTACAATGTTTAACGTAAAACTTTGCGCATTGCGTTCATATTCTAGGCTCTTCTGCAGAGTTTGATCTTTTAATATCACTGTGTTAATGCATAAGCCATTTTATATTTAAAATTATCCACTTCGATTATGGTACCATTGTCTTAGAAGTATAATGTTTATGACAAGTGAAATGTGAGAGAAAACTGATTTTTCCTGGTTTTTGTTAGATTTTCACGGAATTTTCCACTTCACTGCACTACCTTTGCACTCGCGTTTTGCATCCTTTGCAGAGTCTCAAGCATGACACGGTGTTCTAAAAATCTAGCACTCAAATCAAAAGGAAAAAATGTTAAAAGTTTAAGAGAAGAGACCTTGCATTTTTTTTTTTTTTTTTTTCCCCAAATTCCATTGCCACGTCTTGCGATTTTCAAAGCAAAAACATGTTCTGTGTGATTTGTGAATGTTTCGTTTCGGTGCATGTCCCTTTAAATGCTAATGAGCTCTGCTGACCCCGCCCCTCTCTTCCATGGGGTGATGAGCTGTTCTCTGAGACTGTAAACTTTAGTTGCATTCGTTGTGGAACTTGTTAACTAGCCCGTTATTAGGAAAGGCGATTTGCAAAGATTCATAAAAAAAACTTTATACTCACTTCTTCTGTAGGTGAAGCTGGATCACAAAAGATTCATGTAAACATAGACACATTTAGGTAGATCAGGGGTGCATTCCCTTCAAAATCAAATGTAATCCACTGCGTCTTCAGCGACTCAGATGTTGGGAGTAAATGACGACTGCTATGTTCATTATTACATCCAATAACAAAACACCTCAATTGCTTAGGAAAACATTCTTGTCTACACCTGCTCCGGTGGTGAAACAATGGCGGACTGTTTACAGCTCACTCAGGGTGGGTCTGTGATAAAACACCAGTGTCAATCAACAATCATGGGAGGGGCCTGTGTGACATCACACAGCCAAGAATCTGTGAACGGCTTGAGCTGAGAAAGGGGTTTTTATTTATGGGGATTTAAAAAAAACAAAAAAAAAACACTGGGTGGATTTTTATCATTATAGGGTGGTTGTGTACACACTCTGCCAACACACATTTCAGTTAAAACAACATGTAAAAGTGAATTTTGCATCCGATGACCCCTTTAGAATGTCCTGTGATGGGGCCCACCAAAGGGTCGGGGGCCCCACACACTGTGGGGGCTGCAGGGATGTCATGCACATGCACATACTCATTATACACACAAACACACACACGCACATACACACACACACACACTAAGGAATTTTCAGAGTGTGAACAGATCTGAGAAAAAAAGGAAAAGGAAAGAGAAAGACAGATTCCTGCATATATTTAACATATGACACATGAAGCGGTGAGGTCAGAAAGATGGACAGTGAGATGGACAGTGTAATGCACAGTGAGATGGTTCACAGTGAGATGGACAGTGTCATGGACAGCATGATGCACAGTGTGATGGTCAGTGTCATGGACAGTGTGACCGTCAATGTGATGGTCAGTGAAATAGCGAACAGTGTGATGGACAGTGAGATGGACAGTGAGATGGTCAGTGTTAAGGACAATGATATGGACAGTGTGATGCACAATGAGATGTCAGTGTGATGGACAGTGTGACAGTCAGTGAGATAGTAAACAGTGGGATGGACAGTGAGATGGTGTACAGTGTGATGCACAGTGAGATGGTCTGTATGATGGACAGTGAGATGGTGGACAGTGTGATGGACAATGAGATGGTGAACAGTGTGATGGACAGTGTGACGTCAGTGTGAAGGACAGTGAGACAGTCAGTGTGACGGACAGTGAGATGGACAGTGTGATGGACAGTGAAATAGTGGACAGTGAGATGATGGACAGTGAGATGGTCAGTGTTAAGGACAATGATATGGACAGTGTGATGCACAATGAGATGCACAGTGTGATGGTCAGTGTGATGCACAATGAGATGTACAGTGTGATGGACAGTGAGATGGACAGTGAGATGCACAATGATATGGACAATGAGATGCACAGTGTGATGGTCAGTGTAATGGACAGTGAGATGGTGGACAGTGCGATGGTCAGTGTGATAAACTGTGATGGACAGTGTGACAGTCAGTGAGATAGTAAACAGTGGGATGGACAGTGAGATGGTGGACAGTGTGATGCACAGTGAGATGGTCAGTATGATGGACAGTGTGATGAACAGTGAGATGTACAGTGTGATGGAGAACAGTGTGATGGACAGTGTGACGTCAGTGTGATGGACAGTGAGATGGATAGTGTGATGCACAATGAGATGTCAGTGTGATGGACAGTGTGACAGTCAGTGAGATAGTAAACAGTGGGATGGACAGTGAGATGGTGTACAGTGTGATGCACAGTGAGATGGTCTGTATGATGGACAATGAGATGGTGAACAGTGTGATGGACAGTGTGACGTCAGTGTGAAGGACAGTGAGACAGTCAGTGTGACGGACAGTGAGATGGACAGTGTGATGGACAGTGAAATAGTGGACAGTGAGATGATGGACAGTGAGATGGTCAGTGTTAAGGACAATGATATGGACAGTGTGATGCACAATGAGATGCACAGTGTGATGGTCAGTGTGATGCACAGTGAGATGTACAGTGTGATGGACAGTGAGATGGACAGTGAGATGCACAATGATATGGACAATGAGATGCACAGTGTGATGGTCAGTGTAATGGACAGTGAGATGGTGGACAGTGCGATGGTCAGTGTGATAAACTGTGATGGACAGTGTGACAGTCAGTGAGATAGTAAACAGTGGGATGGACAGTGAGATGGTGGACAGTGTGATGCACAGTGAGATGGTCAGTATGATGGACAGTGTGATGAACAGTGAGATGTACAGTGTGATGGAGAACAGTGTGATGGACAGTGTGACGTCAGTGTGATGGACAGTGAGATGGATAGTGTGATGCACAATGAGATGTCAGTGTGATGGACAGTGTGACAGTCAGTGAGATAGTAAACAGTGGGATGGACAGTGAGATGGTGTACAGTGTGATGCACAGTGAGATGGTCTGTATGATGGACAATGAGATGGTGAACAGTGTGATGGACAGTGTGACGTCAGTGTGAAGGACAGTGAGACAGTCAGTGTGACGGACAGTGAGATGGACAGTGTGATGGACAGTGAAATAGTGGACAGTGAGATGATGGACAGTGAGATGGTCAGTGTTAAGGACAATGATATGGACAGTGTGATGCACAATGAGATGCACAGTGTGATGGTCAGTGTGATGCACAGTGAGATGTACAGTGTGATGGACAGTGAGATGGACAGTGAGATGCACAATGATATGGACAATGAGATGCACAGTGTGATGGTCAGTGTAATGGACAGTGAGATGGTGGACAGTGCGATGGTCAGTGTGATAAACTGTGATGGACAGTGTGACAGTCAGTGAGATAGTAAACAGTGGGATGGACAGTGAGATGGTGGACAGTGTGATGCACAGTGAGATGGTCAGTATGATGGACAGTGTGATGAACAGTGAGATGTACAGTGTGATGGAGAACAGTGTGATGGACAGTGTGACGTCAGTGTGATGGACAGTGAGATGGATAGTGTGATGCACAATGAGATGGTCAGTATGATGGACAGTGTGATGGACAGTGAGATGGTGAACAACGTGATGGACAGTGAGATGGTGAACAGTGTGATGGACAGTGTGACGTCAGTGTGACAGTCAGTGTGACGGACAGTGAGATGGACAGTGTGACGGACAGTGTAATGGACAGTGAAATGGACAGTGAGATGGTCAGTGTGGTGGTGGAGAATGTGATGCACAGTGAGATGGTGCATAGTGAGATGGACAGTGACATGCACAGTGTAATGGTCAGTGTGATGGTCAGTGTTAAGGACAATGATAGAACAATGATATAGACAGTGTGATTTACAGTGTGATAGACAGTGTGACGGTCAATGTGATGGACAGTGAGATGGACAGTGTGATGGACAATGTGATGCACAGTGAGATGGACAGTTTGACAGTTAGTGTGATGGACAGTGAGATAGCCAGTGAGATAGTAGACAGTGAGGTGGACAGTGTGATGATAGTGAGATGGACAATGAGATGGTCAGTTTTAAGGATGATGATATGGACAGTGTTATGCACAGTGAGATGAACAATGAGATGGTCAGTGTCATGGACAGTGTGATGGTCAGTGAGACGGTTAGTGTGATGACAGTGTGATGTACAATGAGATGGACAGTATGATGGTCAGTGTGACGTCAGTGTGAGGGACAGTGTGACAGTCAGTGAGATAGTAAACAGTGGGATGGACAGTGAGATGGTGTACAGTGTGATGCACAGTGAGATGGTGAACAGTGTGATGGACAGTGTGACGTCAGTGTGAAGGACAGTGAGACAGTCAGTGTGACGGACAGTGAGATGGACAGTGTGATGGACAGTGAAATAGTGGACAGTGAGATGATGGACAGTGAGATGGTCAGTGTTAAGGACAATGATATGGACAGTGTGATGCACAATGAGATGCACAGTGTGATGGTCAGTGTGATGGACAGTGAGATGGACAGTGAGATGCACAATGATATGGACAATGAGATGCACAGTGTGATGGTCAGTGTGATGGACAGTGAGATGGTGGACAGTGCGATGGTCAGTGTGATAAACTGTGATGGACAGTGTGACAGTCAGTGAGATAGTAAACAGTGGGATGGACAGTGAGATGGTGGACAGTGTGATGCACAGTGAGATGGTCAGTATGATGGACAGTGTGATGAACAGTGTGACGTCAGTGTGATGGACAGTGAGATGGATAGTGTGATGCACAATGAGATGATCAGTATGATGGACAGTGTGATGGACAGTGAGATGGTGAACAACGTGATGGACAGTGAGATGGTGAACAGTGTGATGGACAGTGTGACGTCAGTGTGACAGTCAGTGTGACGGACAGTGAGATGGACAGTGTGACGGACAGTGTAATGGACAGTGAAATGGACAGTGAGATGGTCAGTGTGGTGGTGGAGAATGTGATGCACAGTGAGATGGTGCATAGTGAGATGGACAGTGACATGCACAGTGTAATGGTCAGTGTGATGGTCAGTGTTAAGGACAATGATAGGACAATGATATAGACAGTGTGATTTACAGTGTGATAGACAGTGTGACGGTCAATGTGATGGACAGTGAGATGGACAGTGTGATGGACAATGTGATGCACAGTGAGATGGACAGTTTGACAGTTAGTGTGATGGACAGTGAGATAGTAGACAGTGAGGTGGACAGTGTGATGATAGTGAGATGGACAATGAGATGGTCAGTTTTAAGGATGATGATATGGACAGTGTTATGCACAGTGAGATGAACAATGAGATGGTCAGTGTCATGGACAGTGTGATGGTCAGTGAGACGGTTAGTGTGATGACAGTGTGATGTACAATGAGATGGACAGTATGATGGTCAGTGTGACGTCAGTGTGAGGGACAGTGAAGGCTAGGACTCAAACTCCCACAGAACGCACTGCAGCAGCAGCAGCAAATATCCAGCAGGATTGCTCAGATGTTTTATGAGCCATCAGTCTTATCGGTCTTTTTGATTTGCAGCAGAATCTAATTGCACACATGTCCTCCAATTTAATTTTGCAATCCAATATTTGTCATTTCTTGAGTTTCAGCTTGCTCTTTCTATTGCTTCTGTTCCATTAATAGGATCCACCGCTCAAATATCACATGTATAACAAGAAAAAAGGGAAAATCTGCACCTGTGCCTTTGCTATTACAGGTACTGAAGTTCATGAAGCATCTCAGAAACTCTGACTGAGAAACGGCAAATGCATCTGAAATTACCACAAAGTACAAATAATGAGATAATGAGATAAAAATAATGAAACACTTTATTATATCTCTCTAGCATGATATTAAGACCATTCATCATACTTAGAATAAAGTTGTTTTTAACATCTTATCTTTTATTTTTGTTTTTCTTTATGCTGTTAGTGAAGGTCACATGCTTAAGGGATCCTGGGAAACTAAAATACATAAGGAACCCTATTGAAAAATTGTATTATTTAATTTATTGTTCAAAAGTGAGAGCAAAGACATAATGTTACAAACAATTTCTATTTCAAACAAGCACTGTTCTTTTGAGCTTTCTATTCATAAAAGAATCCTGAAAAAAAGTATCATGAATGTTTCAAAACTAAAGTATATACACTCTTCCATTTTGGTGAATCCCTGTGCTGTTTCAGTAAAGGTAAATAGGAAAGGCCGTTATGATCCGTCCTGCTTTTTTTACTTTTAGGTGAAAGATTGAGGTAGATTTTATTAATGACTTGGGATATATTATTTATCATTAGTCCAAATGGATCTGGTACAATGATCCTTGACCTTGAGTTTTTCAATCAACACATGAAATAAAATAAATTAATAATTATCCAAACTGTTTACCATAAAACGATCAGCATACAGAATCACAAACTGTCATGCAGAGACATTCTAGCTACGCTGTGACAGAAATAAATGGATTGTATAGGTATTAATTACTTGATTAGTTGGCTATGTTCAGTATTAAAGAATAAAATTCAATATTAACTATACACAAAACAGTATTTTTTCTCATCCTATTAATCAAATAAGATCTTACTGAATAAAACCCATTTCTTACACAGGAACAACTTTTCTTTTTTTTTCTTTTTTTTTTTTTAAGAGGACACTATATGCAGAAAAGACGTAAAAAGACGAAAAGACATTTTTTATTCAACTTTTACATTCTAATTATATTTTAAGCGCTTCTACCATGGGGGAAAACATCAAAACATGAGGTTTTTTTTTTTTTTTTGTTTTGTTTTTGGGGGGTTTTTTTTGTTGTTGTTTTTTTCAGTGAGTACATCATTTCTCAGACAGAATTATCAGTTGAAAGTAAATTGTCTTTGTGAGACTTGAATTAACAGACTAAAGAGAGAACGGGCGATTTCAGCCAAAGACACAATAATTAATGGCTAATTTGTAGTAACAAATATTAATTATTATTATTAATTATATTGTTAATACTATTTGGAAGCTGCATTGAAAATCCATTTAGTGCAAAAATCTGCCCTGTCAGTCTGGATAGGCTTTATGTCTGATTCATTTGTCATGTCTAAAAAGGGATAAAATGGTGAGGGGGAAAAAAAATTATTTAAAAATAAAATTATTAATATTCCTTACTGACTACAAGTATAATACATAACAGATACAAGAAGTTGGCATTTATATAGTTACAGTTAACATATTTTACTATTCATATTAAATGTTCATGATCCTACTTATCAAGAATTTTGCTAAACTGCATTTGTAAATGACTTTATTAATAAAAATTACTATTTAATATTTAGAACAAAAGTTCTCAACATACTGTGAGATTAATTCACATTCATTATCAAACATAACAATTGTTCCAAAGAAACTATAGCACTCACACCTCACCCACCCCTCAATCAATGAGAAACAGAGAAATTAATTCAGTCCATGAACATGAAATAAAGCATATTATAGTCTATCAAAGTGTTTGAACCCCAAATTCATCTCAAGCATCTGGAGGAACAAAAAGTCAGTGGTATTGAGTCCTGTATTAGACTTGGATGGATCTAGCCCATTGACGTTCTTGTTAAATTGAGTTTTGAAGACAAAATTTAAAGCCATATGTTTTCTTTTTGTTTCTTTCTGGATGTGAATGTCTGCCAGCAGAACCATAGACCCGTTATAATCATTCATCACAAACACATGCAGAACACTCACCGAATGAGGAGAAACAGCCGCAGGTGTCATCAGAAGTGCTCGGGTTCATCTGATGCGTGTCGAAGCTCAGCTCAAGTCGAGATGTGAAAGAGTGACGAGTCAAATCCTCTCCTGCTCTTGATGCTGCGGCATGCATGGAGACGGAGACTGAGTGAGAGGATGCGGCGCGCGTGTGTGTGTGTATGTCTCTCTCTCTCTCTCTGTGTGTGTGTGTGTGTGTGTGTATCTATCTCTCTCTCTCTCTGTGTGCGTGTGTGTGTCTGTGTGTGTGTGTGTGTGTGTGTGTCTCTCTCTCTCTCTCTCTCTCTCTCGTGCCGGCAGTGTGGTGAGAGATTCTTTTCTGTAACTTTCTCTGTTTCACCCAACAAACACAAAAGTTTCCTACCTTTTGTATCTGATGAAGTTCACTATGACTCATTGGTTGCTATTCTTTAAAGCCTCACCCGGCTGTAAACATCCTGCTTTGAAACACACTGCATCTTTCTGAAGGTCAGTTTTTATGCTGGAATCTCCTGATAGGTACAGTACACAGTTTTTTGGTGAAATGTGAGGGCAGATCATACAGTACATACTGTAGTGTAAGCATGGCCATAGACAGGGATTGAGAAATATCAAGATCCAAACCTGAGCTTTCAAGGTGGTCTTAAAATGTCATTGTTGACTCTGTCAGTGAAAAAAAAAGTCATAAAACAATCAAAACATAGCATTTCATTTGGGTTTGGAATGACAAAATCTGAATAAAATTTAAAAATTATCATGTGGAGGCCCTGGAATATTTTCTTATGGGGGGCCTTGAGGGCAAAAAGGTTGAGAACCACATAATGATCAGAAAATACACTGTATTTTAAAGTTGTTTTTTATCCTTTCCCCAGCTAAACTAAGTGAGTAAAAGAGAGTTAGAGAACCTTTAAAGAACTATACAGAGGCTTAATGGGTTCTTTGTATGGCAGTGGTGCTATATAGCACCTCAACCAACCCAAAGAACCTTTTTTTTTAAATGTGTGCACTATAATCATGATAATAATAGAGTATCTATAATATATGTTACATTATAACATATGTTAATATGTTACGATTTTGATTAATATCAACCTTTGGGAAATTAATTAACATTCACACACCAAACAGAACATACGTCCTAAGCCCGAAACACACTGCACGATTTCTCTGGTGGTCCCAAGTTCGGTGGTCTTGGAGGACCTGATTCTGGTGGTCCTGGAGGACCCGACTCTGGTGGTCCCAAGTCTGGTGGTCCTGGAGGACCTGACTCCGGTGGTCTCAGAGGTCACCACAGAGCTGCCCGATTTCACTGCTGCTGTCATAATCAAGAAGGTCATCTTTGCCTTTCACCTCATGGCTGCGTTCTGCGTGCATGGGCCAATTCAGAGTCCCCTCCAGAACCCGTTCCAGTCCGGGAGCCCTCAGAGTCCATTCCAGAGGCAGCTCCAGTCCGGGAGTCTTCAGAGTCCACTCATGAACCCGCTCCAGTCTGGGAGCCTTCAGAGTCCACTCACGAATCCGCTCCAATCCAGGAGCCTTCAGAGTCCAGTCACGAACCCGCTCCAGTCCGGAAGCCTTCAGAGTCCACTCATGAACCTGCTCCAGTCTGGGAGCCTTCAGAGCCCACTCATGAACCCACTCCAGTCCGGGAGTCTTCAGAGCCCACTCATGAACCCGCTCCAGTCCGGCAGCCTTCAGAGTCCACTCAAGAGCCCACTCAAGAGCCCGCTCCAGTCCGGGAGACTTCAGAGTCCACTCACGAACCCGCTCCAGTCCGAGAGCCTTCAGAGTCCACTCAATAGCCCGCTCCAGTCCGGGAGTCTTCAGAGTCCAGTCACGAACCCGCTCCAGTCCGGAAGCCTTCAGAGTCCACTCATGAACCTGCTCCAGTCTGGGAGCCTTCAGAGTCCACTCATGAACCTGCTCCAGTCCGGGAGTCTTCAGAGCCCACTCATGAACCCGCTCCAGTCCGGCAGCCTTCAGAGTCCACTCAAGAGCCCACTCAAGAGCCCGCTCCAGTCCGGGAGACTTCAGAGTCCACTCACGAACCCGCTCCAGTCCGAGAGCCTTCAGAGTCCACTCAATAGCCCGCTCCAGTCCGGGAGCCTTCAGAGCCCACTCATGAACTCGCTCAAGCTCAGGAGCCCTCAGAGTCCAGTTATGAACCCGCTCCAGTCCGGGAGCATTCAGAGTCCACTCAAGAGCCCGCTCCAGTCCGGGAGCCTTCTAAGTCCACTCAAGAGCCTGCTCCAGTCCGGGCGCATTCAGAGTCCACTCATGAACCCTCTCCATTCCAGGAGCCTTCAGGGCCTGCTCCAGTTCCTTCCGAGGTGGCGGCTTCTGCTGCAGAACCTCCCGAGGTGGTGGCATTCACATCAGCTCCTCTCAAGTGGTGGTTCTCTGCTCTGGTGGGCTTCAGCTCCACCTGCTCCACCCTGGCTTCCTGCTCTGCCAGCCCCGCCTTGGCCTCCTGCTCTGCTGGCTCCGCCCTGGCCTCCTGCTCTGCCGGCTCCGCCCTGGTCACTTGCTCTGCCACAGTCTCCAGGCCCTCCTCCACTCCACGGGCCTGGCCCACCATCCCTCCCCCTGTTCCGCCTCTTCTTCATCACCCTCCTGGACTCTTGTTTTGTGCCCCGGACTGTGGAGCATCTGGAATTTGCTCCTTAGAGAGGGGGTTCTGTCACAGTCTTCAGCTGGTCTGCCCAGGATGGTCAACAGAGGACACTGTGTGGTTGTAGGCACATGGCTTCTGTTGTGTTTGTTTGGTGCCATGTGCTTTCTCCTGTCTATTGTCTGTCCCCTCCCATCTTGTCATCTTATTATTGTTTCACTTGCTCCACCCGTTACCCTCCTCATTTGTCTCTCTAATTATTCTCCAGGTGTCTGCAGTCTTGTGCTGATCCGTTGTTTTTCCGTCAAGTATGCTCGTGGTGTGTATTATGTCTGCCTGTATTGCTGTTCCTAGCCTGCCCCCCCCTACCCCTCCCCCTCCCCCTCCCCCCCGGGTGGTTTATGTTAGTTTTTGTTTCATTTTATTACTAAAAAAAAGATCACTTTTCCTGCAACTTGAGTCCTGACCTCATTTCTCCACACGCAACGTGACACCATGTACTAGATAAATTGGTCATCCATGAACAACATGCATACTCAATGACATTGAACTAGGCCTGTAGCATGTACCTTTAAACTTTTTATATCTAAAGAACTAGCATATTTAGCTATAAATTTCATTCTAGCATTAACTTTTCCTATTCTGATATGTAAAGGCCATCTCTGTGCCATTCAGAGAGTAGATTGAAGAGAATTTCTCTGAAAAGAGAGTCTCTGTTTTAGCTCTCCGTCACCGTCTTTCAGTTTAACTCATGATTTTTCTTCTGATATTGAGATGTGCCATCTTCTGACTTTAATGTTGACAGCATTGGAAGTACTTTTCTTACTGCTACAATCATCCATGGAGTAACTCAGCTCAGACTGGCTGTTGCCAGTGTCTTTTATTTAACTCCTTTTATTTTACTCCTGCATTTCTGCTTTTTGCTCTGTTTCCGCACAGTTTTGATTAAACCATTACTGCCTGATTTGCTGTAAGGTCCTACAAATGTAAAATGGTTGTTCAGAGATGTTATGGATGTTACTGAATGGACTGAAGGGGTTTTACATGGGGAATATCACACTTTACACCAGGGGTTCTCAACTGTGGCCCTCGAGGTCCACTTTCCTGCAGAGTTTAGCTCCAACCCTAATCAAACACATCTGAACAATATACAAGGACTTCAGGATTGCTAAAAAGTTACTGGCAGGTGAGTTTGATCAAGGTTGGAGCTAAATTCTGCAGGAAAGTGGACCTTGAGGGCCACAGTTGAGAACCCCTGCTTTACACATTTGTTTGCTCGATGAGCATGAAACTGAAGAAAAAATATTTACAAGCTACTTGATGCTTTTCATGGTCTTCTTTTAGTTCACATATCATAAAGGTGGTAACATTTAATAATTATCACACAAGTGGTTTTTCATTTCTAACACAGTTCAGACGTTTTGACCGACTTGCTAGAACGGTTTGTATTTCTGTCTGTCTGAAGAGATGGATCTGTCCCACTGTGCACTGCTAGATCTCTGTGTGATTTATTTCATTTATAAGATACACGTGTGTTTACATTTTCTTTTGTTCTTTTGATATTTTATCAAATGATGATCAACTGATAAATATATAGGGTCATAGACAGCAGGTTTACATGAATCCTTCAGTGAATCAGTAAAACATCACAAACAGTGCATGCAGATAAATGACGTTATTATTGTGTGCATAATTCAGTGCTAGTAAATTCCTTCAAAGGTGTTGTTTTGGTTGCCTTTGCATTTGTGTGAAGAATGTGAATGACTCCAATAATGCATCTGAACACTTGTTTTACAGTTTCTGTGAAAGACTTTCAAGAAAAGTGTGTGTGCAGAGAGTTTATTTGAACTCTATGTCACGTCTCAACAACTTCTCATTAAGAAACCACAACCACACCATAGTGAATTAGTAAACTACAGACCCATCTCAAATCTTCTGTTTATGTCTAAAATATTAGAAAAAAAGCTCTGTCTGCTCAAATATGCTTCTTTTTGTTGAGAAAAAAAAGGTAACTGTGAAGAATTTCAGACAGTTTTTAGACCTATCATAACAGAGACTGCACCTGTTAATATTACTAATGAGCATCTGATCAAAGGTGCATTTCACTGCTAGTTTTATTCAATCTTAGTGCCACGTTTGATGGCATAGATCATGACATACTCCTAGACAGATTACAAAATAACATTAGTATCCAGGCATTAGTATTCAAGCATTAAGACTACCTGTCTGACCAATTCCATTCTGTTTGTGTAAATGAGGAAGCATCTAAACTTACAGCTGTAATGCTGTAATGTATGGAGTACTGCAAGGATCTGTTTTCTGACTTTTTTTTCGAACACTTGCCATACTCCGGGGGGTACGGGTCTCAAATATGCACTGCATGAGGGCATGAGGAACAGGCATTCTAAGCCCCCGGGTTTTTGCACCAAATTAAAGGCTATTTTGACCATTTGAAACAGGAAGTGCCCACGTGCAACTTATTTGACGGGACCTACGTAGGCTTTCCGTGGACAATGCATTTTTATGCAAATTAAGCCATTTTATGAGCCCTAATGTACATGAAACTGCTGGATGGTGTTTCCTGAGCACGGTACTGTAGGTATTACTCAATAAAATAACTGTAGTTATGAAATATGGCCTTATATATGACGCCTGTGTAGGTCCTGTCAAATAGGTTGCACGTGGGCACTTCCTGTGATTTTGCCAAGTCATACAGGAAGTGCCCACGTGCAACTTATTTGACGGGACCTACACAGGCTTTCCGTGGACAGTGCATTTTTATGCAAATGAAGCTATTTTATGAGCTCTAATGTACATGAAACTGCTGGGTGGTGTTCCCTGAGCACTGTACTGTAGGTATTACTCAATAAAATCATCATAATCATTGATTATGACTTAGAAATGCATTGTCCACGGACAGCCTGTGTAGGTCCCGTCAAATAAGTTACAGGTGGTCAAGTGACACGTGCAACTTATTTGACATGACCTACACAGGCTTTCCGTGGACAGTGCATTTTTATGCAAATTAAGCCATTTTATGAGCTCTAATGTACATGAAACTGCTGGGTGGTGTTCCCTGAGCACTGTACTGTAGGTATTACTCAATAAAATCATGGTAATTATGAAATATGACCTATTATTACATTGTCCACGGAAAGCCTGTGTAGGTCCAGTCAAATAAGTTACACGTGGGACGGTCCTTCTTTTTCAGTCCACTTTTGTGGTCAAACATCAAAGAATCCACTAAGAAACCTATTTAGGTGACTCCTCACCTCCTCCTGAAGCACCTAGAGGTGTTAGATCCTCAGAATTCCACTGACCACGAACTGCCTATTTTTTTATAATGGGATAGATTGTAAATGGGACGTCCAGATCTCGGCTTCTGGACATGATATCAAGCTGAAACCTGTGTTGCTGTGCTAGTCTGGACATGCCCTGCTCACGTGGTGAATTTCAAGAAGATTGGAGAAACATGAAAATTTGACCCCAAAAAACTCAAAGGCTCAAACCCTTTGAGGTTTTTTGAGGCAAATTTTCAAGTTTCTCCAATCTTCTTGGAATTCACACCATGAATAGGGCATGTCCAGACTAGCACGGGAACGCAGGTTTCAGCTTGATATCTCTTCTAGAAGCCGAGTTCTGGCTGTTCGTGGTCAGTGGGCGGGGCCTGGGGCGGTGCTCGGATGGCCAGGGGGCTAATGAGAAGTAAGCGGCCACATAGGCTGTCAGTGGGAGGTTTAGGCTGTCCTTGGACGCCCAGCCACAACCTATTTGACGGTCCCCGCATAGGAGGTCTGTGTCCAGGAGGCTACCACCCTGTGGCCACCCCTCGGATTGCAACAAAAGGTGCAAAACTTTGTCGCCATTCTGCCCTGGGTCTTAGCTGACGCCTCTGGCCGTCCCCTCGGGCACCCCGCGGTCGTCCCGCGGTAGTCGGGGGCGGGAAAAACCGTCTAGGGGGCGGCGCGCAGTGTCCCAGAATGGCCTGCCACGAACCACCTTTTAAGCGCTCCGCAGACCCCCCTCCACCGGTGGCAGACTAAGGGGCCATTCACACAGAACGCATCTTTGCGTCTAAAAACGCAAGACAGCGCTCAGGAATGGTTTTAAAAAAAAAGCGCAGCGAAGAGCGCCTCCTCCGCCATGTTGCCGTCAAATAAAGCAGTTGTCATGCCAACTTGCTACTGTAAACAGAAGCTTGCAACGCTTGCCCCGCCTCCGAGTTCTTCTGATTGGTCCACTGCTTTGGAACTGACATTGATGAGCAGCACTGCGTGTAAAAGTTGAAATTATTTTAACTTGACACGGCGTTTTAAAAACGCAGCGCTCATGCGCGAGGCACTGCAAAAGACGCGAGACGCGAGCGTAACGGTCATGCACGTCCGTAAAGCGCGTGTTTACATAGAAAAACAATGGAAAAGTAGCACATTGGAATGAAAAAACGCGTTCTGTGTGAATGGCCCCTAAGGCAGGAAGGTGAATGAGCCTGGCTGATCCGTGACACTGACATTTGCAAAGCGTGTGCATAAGACGCGCCTTTCCGCGAGCGCGCGATCTCCCTTATAAAGTACATTATTGTGAAATATGTATTGGCGAGATTCACACAATAATAATCTGTTATGTCTTACATGAGCGTTTAGTTAATGGCTGCGGGAAAATCTGATGTGTAACATTACTATATCTGATCCATGCATCACAGTAGGTCTTAAACTAGATCTGTCTCAATGTTAATCATACAGTAAAAGAAAAGACGGAATCACTCGCTGCTCTTGATTAAAACTGTTTATTTGCATCTTTGTTCTTGTTTTTAATAAAAAAGATAAAATAAAAATAGCTATATTGTGATTAATAATATAGTAACTATTATTAAGAAAAGAATTGGAGGAAAATATGCAACGTTGCTTGGTGATTCTGCTTTGGAATCTTTAACTCAATTTTTCTCGAAATCAGCTCTGCTGACTCTATTTGAAGGTATTTTAATGGAGAATGAAAATAAAAAGAACTTATTTTTGAACATTTGCGCATTCTGATTCATTTTGCCAGCATTGGGTCACATATTATCCTTATATTGTAATCACTGTGATCACAAGCTCATGGTCATTGTGTCTGCTTAACTGAATACACGACGTTAACTAACCACATAACATGCCTAAAAACTGAATTAATTTCATTCAAGCTGCATAGAAAGAATCTGTATTGTGAAAAGCACTATAAAAGTAAAGTTGAATTAGACTGAACTGAATTAAATTCGCATTAGTGTGTGTCTCATGGGAAAACGTGCTCAAGCTAAAAAAGCCACATGTTTATTGACTGTCACACACAAACAGAAACATACAGTGTGTCACTCATGCTGATGATCTGGAAAAAGCTGTGTGTCTTTTTCAGCCACGCTGGAAATGAGATGTTAGCATAGTGCGCTAATGAAAGACAAAAATTCTAAATGTTCAACACCCAGTAAGTGCAAAATCTTTTAATGGTCTAATCAGTATTCTGACACTCCAGTGTGAATATTGGACCTTGATCACCATTCATTACTAGTGCTGATTATAACTGAGCTTTTATAGAGGACTGGAAATCAATTTGTTTCAGAACTAATTATTTAGCAAAATGCATTTATTCCCTTGAAATTAGAGTATGCATTGTCTTCCAAGAAGGATATGCTTTCTGTTGTCCTAGAAAACTGTTGCACCTACTTGATAAATCAAACTCTAACACTATAAGCTTCACTAGCTCGGGAAGACCAGAGAACTAAATATGAAAGTATGGCTTCGAAAGTGTGCAGCGAGGATGGAATGATACAGTGAAGTGCAGGACGTTATAGAGTTCAAAGCTATTATCTAATATTTTAACACAAAATGTCAAAGCCAAGATGCAAACCAGTTAGAAATAACCTCTGTTAACATCAGACAGAACTGTTTTTAGCTTTTGATGAAAATATCCATTACATTTTGACAGGGACGTGCAGAGAGTTCCTCAGGGGCAGGGGCTCAAATGTAAAATAGGGGCAATGTAAAAAAAAAAAAAAAAATCACAGCATTTATTTAAAATATAACTTTTTTTTTTCTTTTTTTTTAATAGACTTAGGGGTGCACACAGTACATACAAGTCAAAACATGCACATATGGAAACATACATATATGACCATAAGATACACATATGCAGCTATGCAAACACTGCGGAGTACAACAAGAAAAGAAAGAAAAAAAGAAGAAAAAAAACCTTAAACGCTGGTCACCAAACATCTAATTTATTGATTTATCCACACCTTGATTATATGCATTCATTCATATTTCAAATTCATTTATCCAGGAACTTTAAAAGAGGGCTCCATATTTTTTTCAAAACTATAACTTTTTTCAAAAGTATAAAATATAACTTTTGTAACAATTTACGTTGAAAAGCTTGAGGTCAGTATTTTTATTTTTATTTTTTTTTAAAGAAATTAGTTATCATTCAGCAAAGATTTGCTAAATTGATAGAAACAGTGATAGTAAAGATTGATATTGTTAGAAAACATCTCTATTTTGAATAAATGCTGTTCTTTTTAACTTTATATTTATCAATGAACCCCCAAAAGGGTTACAAAAAAAAAAAAAAAAATTAAATAAATAAAGCAGCACAGCTGTTTCCAATATTGATAATAAATCAGCATATTAGAATGATTTCTGAAGGATCATGCACTGAAGACTGGAGCAATGATGCTGAAAATTCAGCTTTGCATCACAGAAATAAATAATATTTTTAAGTATATTAAAATAGATAAACATTCTTTTAAATTGTGATAATATTTCACAATATTATTTTTTTCTGTATTTTTGATCAAATAAATGCAGGCTTGATGAGCATAAGACACTTTCATAATGCTGTATAATTATCAAAAATGGTAACATCATAAAGTCCTTTCATGTCACCATTTGGCCAGCCTACACTTCACATATGAGGCCTGTAGGTGGAACTTGGGCTTCATTAGGGGAGAGCGGGAGAAGCACCCGGCTGCAGCCTGCAGATTGAGGCGGGGCTGCACCTTGGGCGGGTCTGCACGTGTCGCCCCGCCTACAATGCTTATCATTGGTTAGTGGCATCAAGTCATAACGTCGATTCTAGCGGTTTTTCATTTACGCTGTTCTTCGCTGTATGGTGAGTACAGGCGAGCTACATCTCTTGTCTAATTTGTTTAATTACAATTTTTAATTGTAAAGTGGCGTTTAGTGTGTTGTTAAAAGGAAATGTGAAGTAGTTTCAAAATAAAATCACATAACTTTACTCAACCATGTCACACAAGGTGTGTCTGCTTTTAAAATAACCAGGTCTGTGTTTCCCAAAACCATCGTAACGTTAGGCCTAATACCGCCTTCACGTTCTATCGGAAATTTGATAATTCTCACTATTGAAGTTGTGATTACGAAATGGAAGAGCGTTCTTGTTTATCTAGGAAACTCGTATTTACGATAATTCCGAGAGCACTTGAAGGCAGCATTAGAAACGTTGGTGTGTGTGGTTTTGGTGGGATTATGATTAGGATATAGTGTTCCCAAAATAAGCCCCTTAAAAAGAAATACAGTGGTAAAACTGAACCAGCAGAAGTAATATAGGACAAGTTCATATTAACAATAGCTACACAAATTTATATTGTTTTTCTGTGAATAAAATGATTAAATGTAAAATATTTAGATTTTATTATTATTATTATTATTATTATTATTATTATTATTATTATTATTAACTATACATCTATTAAAATAAACAGTAAACTACATTTAATAAGAATAATTCAACAAAATGTATGATTAAGTTTAACAGTCCTTGAAAGTAGAGCTCGTTTTTTATATTACACACTGTTATGCTGCTATACAGTATATGCACTAGAGCAGGTGCCAAATCCTGCTCCTGGAGGACCACTGTCCTGCAGAGTTCAGCTCCGTCCCCAATAAACACACCTGAACCAGCCAATCATGATCTTATTAGGCATACTAGAAACTTCTAGGCAGGTGTGTTGAGGCAAGTTAGAGCTAAATTCTGCAGGACAGTGGCCCTCCAGGACCGACTTTGGACACCCCTGCATGAGTAAAAAAAAAAAAAAAAATAAACATTTTATGCTAATACTGATTCTCTGTATTTCCTTTTTTTGCAGAGCCTTGTCATTGTTATCCCCACCCCTCCATCTCTCTCCTCTCTTTTGTTGTTCTTCATTTTATAACCCAACGGCTCTTTTAAGAGCCATTTCCCCTTGCAAAAATGCACAAAACTGTGTTAAAAATGCCACAACTGTATTATCACATCAAAAATCACTTTCAGTGGGCAGTGCAACATCATGGTGAGTTTAACTGTCTTTTGCTTATGTCACTTTAGTTAAAGTTCAATATGGTGCCGAACCAGCCAGCAATGCACTGTGCATGCTTCTGATTTAATTGCTTATGAATTTGTAGTAGAATGTTTAATTTTAAAGCTCAGGTAAACTTCATTTTCTGCATTCCGCACATTGACCATGGGTCTTTGTTGCTCAAATCACAAAAAAAATGTGCTTGCTCATGGATGGTGCTGATGAAAATTCTGTCTTGCGACTGTCCACCGTCCAGAGCAAAATGCAAACAAGTGAAGGTTCAATTTAGGCAATTCTCAACAAACTTATTTTCTTATTTTACCCTTTCAGATTTCACCATTTTAAAATGTGGTCCAAATTTGCTGAAGCACATCGCCACCCAGTCTTCCTCCTCGGTCCAGCAGCCGCTGCCTCAGTCTTCCTCCTCAGTCCAGCAGCCGCTGCCTGAGTCTTCCTCGGTCCAGCAGCCGCAGCCTCAGTCTTCCTCGGTCCAGCAGCCGCTGCCTCAGTCTTTTGTGTTTGGAGTTCACGCAAAAGATGAAGACAATGACTGGTAACCAAACAGTTGGTGGTCCCCATCGACTTCCATTGTATTGGGGGGAAAAAATACTATGGAAGTATATACATGTACAGTCATAGACCAAAATTTTTGGGTGAACTATCCTTTTACGCAGCTCCTTGGCTGAAGTATACTTACTTTTGTAGATGTGCTTACAGTGTTCAGAATGTTAATACTCTCAGCTGTTGTTGTATTTATTATTACATGTATTTATTATAACAGTTTCTTCCCCCAGGCAATCCAACTTATGAACAGTTGAATGCCCCCCCCCATTATGCAATAACAATGTGCAATGACCTTATATTTATTTGCTACCACCTCCATCCTTGTACATCCCTGTATCACCTTTTATTCCATCCCATTCTATCATCTATTGCACAGCTATATCTACAATAATTTGTTTCAATTTTTTTTTTTTTTTTTTTTTAATTTATATTTATATATGTGTATTTTTTTTATTCTCATCTTATTTTTATTGTCTGTGTGTCGTTGTTGTCTCTGTAAACTGGAAGCATATGACACTAAAACAAATTCCTTGTATGCGCAAGCATACTTGGCAATAAAAGTTCTTTCGGATTCTGATTCTGAAGAAAGTGTGTAAAGGATGTTAATGTTTAACCAGAGATTTATATGTACAAAAAGATGTGTTATATACAGATGTACAAATTTCACCTTTCTTTATCAGAATTAAACTTTCATGCCTAAATAAATAACAAGGAAATAATTGTATTGGCATGTTATTCATATACAAACAATGCTGGTATTTTTACCATAAGCTTTCCATTGTCAAGTAAATCCAAAAATTATTAATTTGTTAACAATATGGTTCATTAGTTAACATGAACTAATAATGAACTGCACTTATACAGCATTTATAAATCTTTGTTAATGTTAATCTCAACATTTACTAATACATTATTAATCTTGCTAACATTAGTTAATGCTCTGTTAACTAACATGAACAAACAATAAACAACTGTATTTTCAATAACTAACGTAAACGAAGATTAGTAAATACAATAACAAATGTATTGCTCATGGTTAGTTCATGTTAGTTAATACATTAATGTTTAATGAACCTTATTGTAAAGTGTGACCATTAATTTTAATAACATCTTAAGACATGACACTTGCTGAGAATATTTAACTTTTATTTAAATGTTAATAATACATGTAACAGTAAAGCATATACTGAAATTAAAATAAAAAAACGACCATAACTTATAAGTGGTAAATGACCAATGCACATGAATAGAAATAACTTAAAACTTAAGTTGTAAATAAACTATATTCGTTGACATTGCGATTGCAATGTGACAAGTCAAAAGCAGTAATTTGATTCTTGCGTGGAAATGTACATAATGAAACGTTTTCCAAAAATTAACAAATTTATAATGTATTGTTTAATACTATATATTTTTACCAGGTACTATATATTTTTACCAGGTATAAGTAATTAACGGGTTCACAGTTTTGTTTTATATAATTAAGTATTAATACCATGTAGGCCTATTGTTTCAACCGCATTTCCTATTTACCGCGGCGTCGACGTCATTACTTTGTCACTAACCAATGAGAATCATTATGGGCGGGGCGACACGTGCAGCCCCGCCCCAGGTGCAGCCCCGCCTCGATCTGCAGGCTGCAGCCGGGTGTACTTGGAGAGCGGGGCACAAAGTAACACTTTTTGACTTTCTCAAATTGTGTAAATCCAACGCAATGGGGTTGAGAGTATAATTTTTTATCCACAGTAATTTCACACTTGTCTAGTACAAATATGCCGCTTTGTTTCATATTTACAGTGTATACATTTTTCTTTATTTGCCCTCAAACACTGGAAGTGAAATGTGACAACATGCCCCATAGGTGGGGTACATTGTAACATCTGAGGGGCACGTTGTAACATGACCATATGTCAGCTTAAAATGTTATCTGATCTCATGAAAAAAAAAATATACAAGACAAACTAAAATATTTTGTCAATAAAATAAAATAATTATTTATTTTAAATAAAATAATGGCGTTTTTTAAGAATTAAAAATAATATGATTTTTGAGTTTGACAATGAACACATTGCAACCATGCTTGGGACGGCCCACATAAACGAGCCAAAATGCTTTACATGTCTTGAAATGATAATTTCTGAACATTAAACATTGACTGTCGGTCTTTATTCACCTGTTTCTCGTCGTTTCTCATTAAAATGTATTAAAGTAAATAGTGTGAATTGCATCGCTAATGTCATAGAACAGCACGGCAGGGCACATTGTAACACAGTGTTACAACAAACCCCATCTGCACAACTCGAATTTAAAACCGGTTATTGTCTTCTGCTAGTTATCAAAGCATTAAAAAAAATTATCTAAACTGATAAATAACAGATTGGAGATTAAAATAATAGCAGATTTGTCTCATTTTAAATGAGTAATAAAAACTGAGATGAAAAATTTACTTAAGCCAGAAATATAATTTTACTAATTTTACTATGGTAAAATAAATGTTCAGCGATATCTTCAAAAGACTTTTGAATTTTGGCGCACTTTTTTCTCTATATAATGTTCATATGGTAACTAGTAAATACTGTAAATTTGGTTATGCTAGCATGTGTGGAAATATTTAAACCACGTGTGTTACAACTAACCCCGCGTTACTTTGTGCCCCGCGCTCCCCTAACTATGATAGTTTCATGAAACTGTAAATGGTGCATCATACATAAAAGTGAATTGAATACTGATTATCATTATTGCGACTTTTGGTGCTGCACGGTTTTGCGCCGTGCTTTAATCATTTAGCATTAATTTTCTCAGCGATGTAATTTGATTTATAAAATGAGACAAACCGCAGATTCAGATCGCTCCACAAATAAGCTTGTCTGTCCCATGTCATTTTCAATCGATTTATGAATAAGAACGGAAAATGACTGCTCCACTTCACATTATTGTTCAATGAAATTTGAACTTGTGCCAGATCATGATTGGTTGGTGTATTATACGACAAACAGGCATTGAGGAATTATGTAATATTCTAAAATATATGGATTTTTAATTAAATCAACACACTAGATTTTATTATTTATGAAAAAAAAAAGTTTGGTTTATTAATTTTTTTCTTCCAAGAACCATATTTGAGAGCCTAGGTTTCCGATCAGACTGTGAATATCAGTCAGTCGAGAAAAATGCACGCAACCACAGCAACGCATCAGACTGACATCAAATAAACAGGAATTTTCCGACTTTTGAGTGATTAGTTACCATTTTGTACACATTGTCATGTTAATTATAATTCAAATGCATTTTGTTTTATTGACTGCAATATCATTGCTATTTGTCTGAGAGGGGCACTTTTGATTCATTTTGAAAAAGGGCAGCCCCCCCTTCTGCACGTGCCTGCATTTTGACACTATTCAGTAATTAGTCAGTTTTATACTTTTAACTCTATTTGACAAAAATAACATTTTAGAAGAGAAAGTGCAAAATTAATGTGAACATTTATACGATTTTTAGATATGATAGTATAATGAGGAAACTACTGTTATCTTGTGAATTCTTTGTGCTTTAATTGCCAGTGTTGTAGTTGTGAGAAGAGTACTTTCACAACATCAGTTATCAGTTTTTTTCAACCCAAATGTTGATATGTTGGGTTGATTTGACCCAATTTTGGTTGATAATCATTCATAATCAGTAATTAAACGGATGTAAAAGAGAGCATGTATGTCCCGATACACGTCGTCTGTCCATATTTGTGGCGCTCATGACAGCATGTGTAGAAAACAGAACACAACTAATTAATGCAGAGAGGAGAGAGAACTTTAAATCTGCCTGCTTTGAGGAGCATGCTCTTTTAAAACCAGAGGGTTTCGTCTGAGTGTTTTCTCTCACATCAGAACAACTGAAGCGGTGAGTGGGATGTGATTAAAAACACTTTAATCCTGTCGATTTGCTATAATGCACAGTTTATTCCCCAACTTTCAACTGTGATAAACAGTATAAATACATCTAAATGCCACTTCAGATGAAGCTTCTGATTTTATAAATGATTCTAAATAAATTCATTAAATGAAAGAATTTAACAAAAGATTATGCCTGACTGCTGTAAAGCAGCTCAAATGTCTTTATTCAGATCAAGTCAGTTCAGTGTTGGTTCAGTTCAGATAGGGCTGCACAATGAATCGTATTTTAATCGTGATCATGATTTCTGCTTCTCTTGATTTAAGCTTAACCATCTGTGATATTTACCCGTCGATTATTTATCCTGAAAATGTTTCATTTTAATTTGTCATCTGCGTTATGCCATGTTAGTAACGAGCCTCCACAGTCTAAAGGGTAAATATTGGCTGTGTATGGAAACGTTCATTTCTGTCGATGCTGTGCACTAATCACTGCTGGATATGAAGAATATGAACGCTTTAGGAGTCAGCTGTCCACGACAGGCCTAAACCAGCACAAAAACACCACACTCAGCAAAATACTGTCAAATTATCATCAAAATCCCAGAATAAAAAAAAATATTGAGATATCATTTTTTGTCAACATGGCACATATTAATATACCAGATGAACGCCTGTGCTGTTGGTTGTGTGTAACACCTGCCACTCTACATATCCTTCTAAAGAATCCCAGCATTAGAAACAAGCAGCTGAATTTCATTCTCAGCAATGTGACTGATCTTAACAGTTTGAGCGGTACTTTTCAGCTCTATTTTTTTTTTAAGAATATGCCAGTGTCTTTCATCTTTCACAAAGTTTGTTATCGAATGATGGGGCTGTATGAAGTATTGCATATATATGTGCTGTTCTGAACACAGAATATGGTAGGAAACATATTTTTGTGCCCTCAGGAGTTTAAGAGAATCTAGTGAGGCATGATGTTTCCTGACTCGTTTGATAGATGACTGCTAACACAACATTAAACCGAGATCAGAAAGATCAGCATTGTTGGATTTCAAAGAAACGAACGACACTCGTTTCTTCCCCCACTCATAATTCAGCAGTTGAGCTCAGAACATCACTGTTGACAATCCATCTGCCATCAGGAGCTCCTCGACAAACACCCTTCCATCTAAACGTACATTTGGGTTACAAAAGAACATCCAGGCCAAACGTGATGAACGACGCTGTCGGAAGTCACAGCCTGCAGTTCATGAAATCTGCAGGAGAATCCAATCTATACATCAACAAACTTCACATTCTGTCTGACTTTAACGGGTTATAAATGACAAACGGCATCGAAGGCACTGAAAGCACATGCTCGGCCAGAGCAGCTCTGACAAGCAAGACCCCGAAGGATCTGGACTGTCATTGCTAGCAGCATCAAGGCTGATCCAGTCCCTCGTGGTTTGTGACAGTTTTCATGCGAGAAGATCTCTGGGGACGTGTTGTTCCTTCAGCAAGAATCAGAGTCCTTCCAGTCACTGCGTCTCACTGTTTCAGAGGAAAAATGCATTTATCGTTTCAGCTCGAAACCTGAAACAGTGAGTTTAGCTAAACAGATGGCTACAATGGGGAAAAAGGTCAGGAAAAGAAAGAGGAATATTCACACAGAAACAAACTAGAAGAAGAATTTTAAATATTTAAGCTACAATTTCAAAACAGCGAAGTAAAAATACAATGCACTTGAATTAAATATTTGATTGATCAGATGCAATTTCTATTGTTTTAAAACCTGCAAAATAAATAACAATGATTTAAGTTTACTAGTCATTTGTACTGGCGATGAATTAAGCACCAAAAAATGGATTTTTGCATATGTCAAAGTATGGCATCAGAAAGAGCAGAGAAAAACACAAGCATGAGGTCAGCACAAGCATAGAAAGAGCACAGACAGTGGAAATTAATGTGGGTTATCAATATCCTGCCAATAAAATGCGACATTTCAGGCTGGCTGGTTTTAATTAGACCATCAGCAGCACAGAAAAAGCAGCTAATGGGGCAGAAGAGAGACGCCAGCCTGTCAGAGACATGTACTTTATCATGTTTGCATAGGTCTGATGGGAAACTGATGCTAGTCATCAATGTACAGTGCATATCTATTATTTCACACAATCGTTGGCAGAGATTGTTGATATGCAGGACATACAATACTGCTGACCATGGCAATAATATTTCAGCTAATCATGTCATCTTTTACTGTACATTTCCTCATGTTGTCCCATACCTGCATGTCTGTCGTTCTTCAGTACTTTGAAGAATGTTGGTACTCAAACAGTTTTAGTTATGATTATCTTCCTCTGTATGAACAAAAACACTGAGGCATTTCTCAAAATATCTTCATTTATGTTCCACAGAAGCAAGAATATCATACAGGTTTGGAACGACATGAGGGCAAGTAAATGCTGAGCAAATCTTTATTTTTAGGCGAATTATACCTTTACAGTTTTTAGATTGAATAAATCTATGTACACTTAGCTCATGCTTTTATCCAAAATAACTTAAATGCAAACACAATCATTTAATTACAAGCCGTCAGCAACACCAGATCCACAAGTTTGACTTCAGGACAGTATGGAGTCCATGATTATAGACCGTTTTATGCATATCAGGATTAGAAATGAAGAGTTTATTTGCAAAAACAGATAACTCAGTTTTTATTCATTTTCTTAAATCATGTTTTTTTTTTTTTTTGTGTTGTCATGTTTTTATTGTGTTTTATTGTGCTAGTTAGATGTATTTTTTTTTTAGTTATTATTTAATCGAAACAACCCAACTGCAGTTTGATTGATATTAATTGGAAAACAGGACAAAAAACAAAAACAAAAAAACATGATTTTGAACATTTTTAAAAATGGAGTTATCTGTTTTTGCAAATGAACTCTTCAAATAGTGTTAAGTGCTCATTGAACAGCTGTGTCATCAGACACAGAAATGAAACCTTGTTAAACCAGCTCTAGTCCTGGGGCCCGTTTCAGAAAGCAGGTTAAGTGAAAACTCTGAATATGTTAACCCTGAAATGAGGGAAACTCTGGGTTTTCCGTTTCAAAATGGGAGGTTTGTCAAACCTTGGAAAGCAGGGTAAGTCAAGCCCATTTCTGAAAGAGAGGTAACTTATACTCAGAGTCAGTTACCGTGGTAACTTACTCTGTGAACCTAACCCTGGTCGGGAACAGGTTTTCTTCGGTAAACCCAGAGTTTCTTTCCGTCTCCTCCCGTTTTAAAGTGTAAGCGATGTTTTAATACCTCATTCATTCACGCTGCAAAATTAATTTTCTTACTGAGTATTTTTGTCTTATTTCAAGTACAAATATTTAATAATTCTTAAGTTAAGAATTTATATAGATGAAAAATTATATTTAGTCTAGATATTTAGTCTTGTTAAAATATAAAATTGTAATTGGGTATAAATTGGGTAAGAAAAATAATCTTAATGCAAACGGAAACAAGAATAGGCTATCTTTAATTTCTTACCCCATTGCCAGATAATTTGCAAAGAAAAAAAAAAATCACATAAATTATTTTTTTCCCTTCATGGAACCAAGACTAAATACCTTATGTTATTATTTATTTTTTTACATCGTTTTCATGTGCATATTTATTTGAGCGGTATCATTTTAAATGGTAGTTTTCTTCAAAACATCGGAGATGCAGAGCACATGCGTCCTGTGTGCAGATTTTAAGGAAAGTGTGCATCGCTCTCACACTCATTCTGAGAATTTCTCCCTGGGCACAAAAACATGAAAGAGGAGTATCACAGCACTGTAGATCAGTGGTGTAGAAATCAGTTTAAATGAGGCTAATCTGATAAATGACGTTCACTTGATAACATTTCTGTGACCTCTGGAAGTAACCCAATAATCAGAATTTCCTTCAGGATGTCCAGTGTGGTTGGATGCATTGATGACAAGCTCATCTCCATCATCACACCTTCTGAAAATGAAACTGATTACTGTATGGAATGGAAGGATGCCAGATGGAGGGGGAGTACGAGCCGTAACCACCACCACAGCTGTTAAATAAACACAAATTATTCACAATTTTTTGGTCATCTTTATTTCCTAATTCAAAAGCAACAGTTATTCTTTTTACTTTTGGATTTAAAAAATCTTCCAATACTTGACCATCTCCTCTTCATCTGTCAGTGGTGCTGGCGTTTGCTGTCGACTGAGTAGAAGTCAGTAATTAATTGTATTACTCTAATTAAGAAATAGAGAATATTATGAGTAAAAAGCTGCAGCGCATTGAAATAGACATTGAATGATATTTAATGTCAAATATTTGTAAAGTATCCTAATTTAGCCTACATCCATGAACCTTTCAAGCTTAAAAGCTTTAGCTTGATTGAATTGTGTTTTTATATTTAATTTTTAGCTGCTGCCACGTTCTAGTTTCTTTTTTCTGTCTTTTTCCTTTTTTGCCATGGGATAACATTAAAATGAACATTAGTTTGATAATTTACAGTTTTCACCTCTGATATTATAACAATTATTAAGTTATTAACAGTTATTAAGAATATAAAGTTACGCACTGATGGAAGTACGCACGCGGACGTCTTTTTGTCAGGTGCTGTTGCCATGGTGAATCGTAATTTCGGAGCTCCACTGATCATGACTTTTCATAGTCGTGGTGCACGCGCTTAACTCAGTCAATCTACATAGAGTTGATTGAACTAACTCAGTTCAGCTGTTCTGTAACCGAAAACTCAAGAGTTTCCCATCTCAGAGTAAGTCAGCTCAGAGTTCAAGGTTAAACGGGGTTATTGAAACGGGCCCCTGGTGTTGCTAGGTCCATGATCTATCGTTTGAGCTGCAGGAAACCTGCCACTAACCCCCGGTTACACATCCTGGTTTAGTCTAAGCCCTGTCTGTGAAACCAGGCCTAAACATCTCACACTGTTTTAGTTGTTCATCACACCATCCAGCCTCAAAATGAAACAGAGGGAAAATAACAAAACAATTCATCATCTAATCTGAAAAAGGATAAAGTCAGCCATCCTTTCTGGCAGTTTTTACATCACAACAAACAGTTTTTTTTGTTTAATTGGCAATCATGTATTAAGTAAAGAGGGAGGACATGCTCTCCGCCACCGTCTGTCTCATTCGAGACTTTTAATTGGCTCGACTTGATGGGTCCTTCTGATAAGCGCAAACAATGCATTCAGATGATTGGCAACTCATTTGTTGCCATGTAATTAGCGAGCGAGCAGCATCGTCAGAGGCACGAATGTGTCTCCTTAAGGCTGCACCGCCTCAGCTTTAATCACTTCTGCTGTTTTTATTACATAGAAACACAATTCATAGCAACGGTTCAGCGCAGACTCGTGATAAACATCATAACAGCACCTGGATGACTGATGGAGAGGGAAGATAAGCTACGACTAACCATACAGGATCACGCATCGATTTATGACTTCAGCTGTAGAGACAGATGAATGTATGAACTGCATTATTACATGGATAATAGGGAACAAATTAAATCTGAGTCATGTTTACATATAATGGCATTCTTGTTTCATTGAACTGTTAGTAAAGCTAAAAAAATCATATTTGGATGTCAGCAAAGCTACCAATGCAGTTTGGTACGTTTCTGTTTATGTTTTTAAAAAAATAAAAAATAAAAAAAAATCGCAAAGCAGCATTTTAGCCTGTCATGCCTTAATGATTTTATTATTTAAGAAATTAAATATTTATTTTTCATTCAGTGAATTATACATATGTTTTGTCAGTCGTACTCATGTTTGAACATGTTTCTCTGAACCTTTTTCAACAAGTACAGCAGCACACCACTGGCTTTTTCAGCGTTTTTGCTTCTCATTATTTTTGTAAACAGGATTTTCAAAAATTCCTCAAATAATAGGTTGTATGCTGAATCACAACATTCCAGTTTGAATTTGATTTGTGTTGTTAGGCTCTTCTGGTTGGTTTGTAGACATTGCTGGTATATTACTGAGGGTTGTTTGCTGTTGTTAGGGCTGATTTCTGCTGTTCTGGAGGGTTTTTATGGTTATGGTCAGGGTTATGCTTACTAGGTATCACTAGGATATAGATTATTACTCTAGCCCCCGGTTTCACAGACAAGGCTTAAGCCTAGTCCTAGACTAAAATGTAAGTCTTAGCTGTTTTAACTGAAATAATCTTGCACTGACTGATCTTAAAACATATCAGTGCCTTTGTTTTCTCTCAAGACGCACACCAGTAATGTTTTTTTTTTTTTTTTTCTAAGCATGTTTATAAAAATTACTTAAATGTCCTAATTGAACTATGGCCTAATCCTGGTTTAGTCTAAACCCTGTCTGTGAAACCAGGCCTACATTACTATGGTGTATAGGCAGGCTGCTCTCGCTCCCGGAGCATCCAATACCATATTGTTGAGAAGTGTAATAAAATAAAATATATTACATTGTCACGCATTGGTGATACAAACTGTACGAGCACGAAGGAGATCAATGAAAATTCTTCTAATAAGAAAAATCCAGGAAACCAGGCACGGAAACTAACTTAACATAAACGAGAACAAACGAAGACTAAAATAGAACTGAGGGTTTATAAACATGAACCAAACAAAGGGAACTAATGGGATAATTAACCAGGTGAACACCAGGTGAACAGAATGACTAATAAAACAGACTGGGGAAAACTAGGTCACCGGGGAAACACAGAGACAAAAACCACAGACATGTAACATACATCATCTCCATCTTTTCCAAATACAGGAGCAAGTGTAACTAATAGAATTAAAAAAAAATTAAAGAATTAAGTAGAATTAAATGCACAGCTAATATATAACACATCTGACTTTAGATATAATAAAGTATAAAATAAAATATAAACATGTTTTAAAAACCAAGTCATCTGAGGATAAAATCATGGGATTTTCTCTTCCAGAGCCCAACTCTCGTGTTGCATTTCATTCAGCAACATTAGCAGACAGCTTAATAATCGATGTGTTTTTGAACCTGCTTCATATTCTGTATCACTCAAACATGTCATGATCCAAAGATATAGTAGCTCACCTGTGTTTAATTTTCAGATAATTCTTGATTAGCTTGTTGGGTGTGATTGGTTAGACAGTGGTCTTCAATCCTGGTCCTGGGGACCCCCACTCTGCTTATTTTGTATGTCTCTCTTATCTGACACACTAGCTGTGTCCCAATGTTGAGTTTGTGGACTCCAAAGGGCGTATTTGAAGTGCGATTGCATCACAGCGTCACGACATAAGCTGTCCTAATTCAGAATGCAGCCTCCGAAGACTGCATCCAAGGCCGATTGCGTCACCGCGGTGCGATGAAGGCTGCCGTAATTCGAAAGCAACTTCAGATGCGCCCTCCATTTCCAAGGAAAATGAAGTGTACATCTTCGCACCCTACCATGTCCCAGAATTCATAGCGTGCAGATGACATCGGTGTTTATATTCAAAGAACAAGGCAGATGAGAGTTCTGTGGGGGAATTCACATTGAAATGTAAGTATTGTGTTTTCATTTACTCAAATACCTAGCGAAACAAGTGTTAAAAGCCAGTTTTTTTTTGTTTGTTTTTTTTACACAAAGCCCACAAACAATAAGACAACCACTATATAAGTCAATAGTCTTTCCCTTTGTTGTGTTTTTGTAGTGCTGTCATGCAAGATATGTCCGCATGTTTAAACCAAACTTTTTGCATGCATCTCCTGCTGTCATATTTTCTAATGTTGCATCAATTTGTACATATGTTAAAAATATGTTGTACATATGTTCAAAGATTGCACCACTGTCTAAATATTTTTCATAAGTGTTTCCATTTTCTCTTGTTTTAGGACTATTTTGGAGAAATGAACCTGCTGGGGAAGGACTTAAAAAATACAAAGTAAGCAAATCAATAGACACTTTTTTTTTTTTTTTTGCTTAAATTCAATGTGCTGTTGTTGTTAACAGGCATGGTTTATTTGCTCTGGTTTAGGATTGCAGGTGTGCTGGGACAGATGAGGGAGTGAGTGGAAGCTGGTGGAGCTGCTCAGAGAGAGAAGAGCACAGGAGAGCAGGGGGAGAATGGAGAGACAATAAATTATTTATCAAATAATTATTATTATTATTATTATTATTTATTTATTTATTTATTTTTTTTATTTTTTTTTTTTTGTCCTGTAAATAAATTTTTTACACATTAAAACAAATTGTTCTATACATTACTGAAAGTACTTTTTACAACTATTTACAATATAGCTTAGGTTTAACATTAGGTAAAACATCAATTTTGAGCCCAGCCCTGCCTCCAGGTGTTCTGGGGTCTTCAGGAGGTGAATCACTTGGTGAATAGCCAGCACCTCCTCGCGACCCGGAGGACAATGCGGTGGACAGTGGAACAAGGCATGTCAAACACTCTGGAGACCACTCTGTATGATGTTCCACTGGCCAGACAGAAGAGAAACACCAGGGTCCGGATTGTGGCACCCCATCCGTGTCATTGTTCACTTCTCAGAAGATCCAGCAGCACTGTCGGGGCCTCCCTGCTCAGCCGGAAACTATTAAAAACCTGTCCAGCGCTGGCACATTCAGCTTTATCCTGCAGTACAGGGGCCTGCTCTGATTTAGGGAAAGAACGAAAAGAGAAATTGTTTAGAGCTATGACAAAGTAATTGGAAGAAGAAATATTGAGATACTTTAGTAAACTGCTTGTAGTAACTACTATCACCACTTTGGGGAAAAACTACTAGTCATATTTAAAACCTTAGCTAAAGAGATAGTTCAACCAAAAATGAAAATTCCAAACTTGGGAGGGTGAGTAAATGATTACAGAATTTTCATTTTTGGGTGAACTATCCTTTAAGTAAAAGTATTATTTAGCATACTCTAATATACGTAAGGTATTGAGAGTAAAAGTAAAGGTATACAGTATTGTTCTAAAAAAGAATTTGTCAGGATGGTTTTGCATTAATATTACTGCTGCACTAAAGTGTATGTTGCATTTTACTTCTGAATATGTTCAAGGTTATTAAATTTAAAGCTGCCTACTTCATATACTGTTGGGTAGTTTAATCTACAGCAATGCATCATGTTGTAAAATACCATATTTTTATAGTGTTGCTGTCCTGTGAGAAAAAAAAAAAGAAAAAAAGAAAACTTAGTACTTCACATTTGTACAAGAGTACTTAACTTCCTTACAGTCCACCGCTGATTATTTTGAAAATGAAAGAAACAACATTGATTTTCAGAATATTGACAAATTGTTGCTACCTATATCAGAGGCTGCATCTGAAGGACTCGGACCGGTCATACAGAGCACTGTTCAGCTGTGACAGCTGCCACTGAACATTGAGCTGTACAATGCCCTATTATTTTATTTTATTTTATTTTTGTTTTATTTTTATGCTTAACTACCTAAAAAGTCCGTGTTGCTAACCTACATATGATCACCATGGTCAAGACAATAAACTATTTGAACTGCTGTGTGTGTGTGTGTGTGTGTGTGTGTGTGTGTTTTGTAGTTTTTCATATGTATCATTACATTATTCAAGTAAATTCCAAGCCAATACATGAATTTAAAGTTGTAATCTGGCAATTAAGGACGCAGAAAACCAGTGTAACTTACCTGGCCTCGGTCTTGGCTAAGCCTGAGGTACATCACCGTCTTCTCCATTATGATGTAAACAAAAACAAAAATGATCAATTCTGGCTCCACCTGTCCTGTCAGGATGGCAGCTCTCTTCTCGAACTGTTGCTATACGACAGGAGCTGTAACCGGGAACACCTGGTGGCGCAAATAGGAAATCCTGCAAAGGCGGAGCATCTCATGCACTTTGGAGGGTCCTTCATGCACTTCGGAGTGCGTGCGCTCCAGTTTGGGACACAGCTACTCAGTTCAGTGCAAGAAGCTCACTCTTAATGAGCTGATGATCTGAATCAGGTGTGTTAAATCAGGGAGACACACAAAATGTGCAGAGCAATGGGTCCCCAGGACCACTGGGATAGAGTTAGCGCTAAACTCAGTTTAATGGTCCTGAAGCTGAAGAGTCTGATGCTTTCACCGACAGCAGTCACTGAGGGACAGTTCTGGAGAGAGGTGTGTGGGAATTAATATGTCATAACCAGAAAAAAAAATAGGTTATCACGCATGAAATAAAAATATGAACAAATTTCTTTAAATATTATGGGCATCACATCGCTAATTGATTAATTTTAGCACTTACAGTGAAGAGACCCTTCTCCATCAGTAGGCAATCAGCAGGTAGAGCAGCAGGCGGAGCAGCGGGCGAGCAGCGGGCGAGCAGCGGGCGATCAGAGCAGCAGGCATCGTGTGGGTGATCAGTGGGTAATCAGTGGGCGATCAGCAGGCGGAGCAGTGGGTGATCAGCGGGCGATCAGAGCAGCGGGCGTCATGTGGGTGATCAGCGGGCGATCAGCAGGCGGAGGAGCGGATGATCAGAGCAGTGGGCATCGTGTGGGTGATCAGTGGGTGATCAGGTGGCAATCAGCAGGCGGAGCAGCGGGAGATCAGAGCAGAGGGCATTGTGGGTGATCAGCGGGCGATCAGCAGGTGGAGCAGCGGGCGGTCAGAGCAGCGGGCATCGTGTGGGTGATCAGCGGGTGATCAGCAGGTGGAGCAGTGGGCAAACAGCGGGCGAGCAGAGCAGCGGGCGTTGTGTGGGTGATCAGTGGGTGATCAGGGGGCGATCAGAGCAGCGGGCAATCAACAGGCAAAGCAGCAGGCGGAGCAGCGGGAGATCAGCAGGCGGAGCAGCGGGCGATCAGCAGGCGGAGCAGCGGGCGATCAGCAGGCGGAGCAGTGGGTGATCAGAGGGCATTCAGCGGCGTCATGCGGGTGGGGCAGTGCCTCTTTGATGATGTTGTTGCGCAGCACTGCTCCTCCTCATCATCTGAATATCACAGACTGATGCTGGCCACTCGCTGTGCCTTTGTTTCTGTGATTAAAGCAGGTGTCCCCGAGGCTGGTGTTTGTTCATGACAGCCTGCATTTACACAGCTGTCAGTCGCCTGTCAGGAGGTGGGAAGTGTTCGTTTCCGAGCCCCTGAAGATGCATCTGCTTTACATCAACTTAACCCAGCTTTGCAAATGACTTGCTGAAGTTTGCTTGCTCGATCTCTGGTTACTGCTTTTAGTTTTATGATGAAGTACTTTTATGAGACTAACGGAGACTTGTTAAACAAACAGTTGATGAGCAATTATGTCAGAAAAGTTTTTGATATAGAAACTTTCTATTCTCTGTTGAGGTCGTTCCGCTAGTTAAGATCGTGACCTGCACCTTATATAGATGATTCACACTATAAATATTCATACAGCACATTGTGGTTGTTGCATTGGTGTGAATTCATGCTGTTTTTAATAGATAAATCATTTTTATTGTGATACAGTAAATACTGTATAACAAATGAGAATCATCTTTGAAAGTAATGATAATTAAACTCTGTAATCAGAAAATGTCAAAGTCTTAATGGTCTTAAGGATGCAGTGAGCTTTATTTTCTTTATGCAAGATAGAATTGGGTAACTACCTTTAGTCTTGTGTTGTTTTTAATGGTTTTAAAATATCTCTTTACATGGAAAAATTCTTATGCTCACGAGCCTCTGGCTACTGAGTTAAGGGTTCTGTGGTGACTAACATCAGTCTACATTAATTTGTTTTGTTTTGTCAGATATCAGATATCTGTGTTTGATTGCTGCTGGATGCTCCAGCACCGAACCCGAGACTGAACCACTGCGCTGAGGCGCCAGGACAATAAGCAGCACATCTCCATCCTAAACTCGAGTACAACTTGCCATTACTGAGAAACTCAAGTGAAAAATTAATAAGGCAAAATTGCCCTCAGTGGTTAATTAGCTATGATTGTGCTGTTCGGCTGTTGGTGGCATTTCTTCTTAATTAGAGCACATATTTTAAATCTCAAAGGATGAGAAAGCAGCAAAGGTTTGTTACCCTTGGCATTTAGCAGGAAGGTGAGCTTTTGTTTTAGTGCGAAAGTGGGCCACTGTCCTCCGCTGAAAAACAACTAATCAAACGAGCTTAACATCAGCTCGACATCAAAAACATTCATAATTCACCACCTGATTTCAGCAGAAACCTCACAATCATTTCTCTTGTCTGATTAGGATCTGAATTGTTCAGAATAAAATCTGATGTGAAATGCTTTTCTTGTAAGTTGTTGTTTTATTTTTTTTCTGTCCTGGTAAATCCAGCACAGCTTCTGACGACAGCAGACTGTCTGTGTCCCACACAAACATGAACTCAATTGAGCTTTCAGAGCTCAGGAGTCACATCAACAATGGCAAGACCGGTCCGTTTTTAACACTCATGTTACATATGAAGAGTTTATTTGCAAAAACAGATAACTCCGTTTTTTTTTTTTTTTTTTTTTTTTTTTTTAATTTTCCAAAAATCATGTTTTTTATTATGTTATCATGTTTTTATTGTTTTATTGTGTTAGTTAGCTGGGGGTTTTTTAGTTATTTTTTAACCTAGTCAAAATAACCCAAATGCAGTTTGATTGAGATTAATTGGAATGCACAATGAAAAAAAAAAAAAACATGATTTCTGAGAATTGTTAAAAACTGAGTTATCTATTTTTGCAAATGAACTCTTCATTTGCAGATTGGGTTTGTCTAGAGTCATGAGTAATCAATGCCAATATCCAGATATTTTCAATATTTCACAAGTTTCAAGGGTTCACAAACTTATTTTTGCCACTGCAAAATCATAGAATCTGTTGGGTGTCCAAAAAAGAAAAAAGTCAAAATTTTTCCACTATAAGGGTGTTGAATTATAGATGTGGAAAATCATACATGCAGTTCTACAATTGAAATTAATTATCATGTTTAACACTTTTAAAAGGAGTCCTAAGGAAAGACTCACATTCTATCATCCCATGCTAGAAACATACTGCCATTACACTAACTAGTGTATTTTATTTCTCTTTATGTTGGCTTTTGTTCTCAGAGAATGACATTGTCTGATTCTTTCTATAAATTCTGAGAAAAAAGTACACTCAACAAAAATCAATTATTCAAGAGTCTATTGTGAGGGAAAGAGAATATGTGAGTAACCTCCTGTTTACATGACGTTCTAACATTGAGACGAGCCACATATCAGATTCTTATAATGAGGGAGACGCTGCTCTCACTGTAAATACAGTCATGATGGTTTACAATCATTCCCTCTTTTACCTCTTTTTTCTAAATTCTTGTAGTCATAAACGGGGCTCAGCAGAACAATGAATAAAAATAAATTACCAAAAGAAAAAAAAAAAAAGAAAAGAAAGGAACAATAAAAGAGGAAAGAGAAAACAATGAAGCTGTTAATGTATTACGTATGGTACATAAATGCACACATCTGTACATAGACTTACTGATCTTGATGTATATTATATATATCTAGATGTAAATTATTTTTCATTTATTTATTTTTCTTAATTTTATTAAAATGCTCTATTTATTCTCTTGTGTTGTATATGTATACATATGCACCCAGAGCTCCTGGAAACCGAAACAAATTCCTTGCGTGTTTGCACACACTTGACGAATAAAGCTCATTCTGATTCTGATATTAATAAAGCTCATTCTGATGATTCTGATATTAAAGGCATGCAGTGAATGAAGGCAAACATGTTAGAGATGCTCATCTGCCACCAGTGCGGTTGGAATAACACTGCTGCCCTCTAGTGCATATCACTATAAACACAAACTATCACAGCTCACTCTTCACACTCCATGCATATTACACAGCTTTACATAAAATATCTGTCATACAGCATACATTTATTTCTGAAATTAGACAAATTAACATGACATGGACAAATTAGAAACCTGACATGGACTGGGTTAATCATTTAAGTCATTACTCTTTCAATGCCAAACTTTAAAGGCCTGTAAAGCCTCAGGTTTTCCGTATTCCCACAAAAATCAAGAACGTGACAAACAAAATGTGAACGTGACTTGATCCTCCACAAAAATCAGCGACATCTGTTGACAGTAGTGTAGCAGGAATTAAAGTATGTAAACGGGCAAGACATTCTGAAGAAATTAAAAACATAAGAGTAAATGTTGTACTTTTGTTAAACTAAATAAATTGATTTGAAAAAAAAAAAGAAAAAAAAAGCTAGTAACTTGATTTATGATGTCTGAGTTGTCCTGTTATGGTAATGAGAAGACTGTTCTTGGTCAATGCGCTTCAGTAACAGAAGACTGCCAGGCTTCAGACCACAAAATAACACAGACCTGGTGACCGCGACTGAGGTGTGTAGTCTGTCATGAGTCTGTCTCACCAACTTTTGTCATCTACAACAGTCTGAAGGAGGTCCATCCTCTCCAATCTCTCCGAAGTCTTTAAATCCATCAGGTTACGCCTGGAATATGCGTTCCATCAATCAACCCCATAATTTGAGGAATGTAGTTTTTTTTTTTTTTTTAATGGGTAATTTGACCATTCCTGAACAGATAAACAAAATTTTTCACAGTGCTTTTGTGGATTCCAGATTGATTGAAATTACACAATACTCACTGCAAGAACCTAATTTATACAAGAAGCATATGAGAGAATGTGTTATTATTTCATTACATTAAGCACAACATAATCAAAAAAAAAAAAAGATTGTTGTGTTATTCAAACATTTTGCTTACAATCCACATCTGATAACTCTCTACTCTCTCCCAACAATCTTGTCTTCATACCTTCATCCAGAGATGGTGGTTATTGGAGCTGGAATCAGCATGAAGCCAGACATGATGGTGGAAAACTGCTTCTAATTTTTTTTATTTTTTTTATTATTTTTTTTTTTTTGTCCTGGCTTAGTAAAGTGTGCAACATTCAGATTAAAAAAGAAGAAGAAAGTGCATGCCATGCCCTTGGTGGCTTTCCCCGCTTTTGTCTGATTGAAGTGAGTGCACAACAGATGCTCTGCACTTCTACTTGTTTTATTTGCAATATAGATGTCAGGATTGTCTTGTGTGTCTTGTGTTTCCCTTCCTCTTGTTTGCCCATATTTGGTTAGTTCCTGTTCCTGATTATTAGTTAATTATTATCCAGCTGTGTTTGTTTAATTATGTCATTATGTTGTGTATTTATAGTGTGTCCTGCCCTGTGTTTCCTGTCAAGTATTATACGTCATTCATGTCTATAGCCTGGTTCGTGCTGCCCGTTCGCGGCTCACTCCAGGCCACCGCCCACGGCGAAGTCAAGGCCTTTGTTCGCAGCTCCCTCAAGCCCACCCGCCGCCGTTCGCAGCTTATTCAAGGCAACATTCAGATTAAAAATGAAGAAGAAACACGAAGTCACGCACGCCGCCGTCCAAGGCTCATGCAAGCCCGCCGGCCGCTGCTCCCTTGGCGCTCCTGGACATGAAGCTACCTCAGGGGTTCTCTGCTCCAATCCTCTCTCCAGTGCCCTCTCCTCGAAAGCGCCTGCCAGAGCGCCCTCCAGTGCCCGGTCCTCGAATGCGCCTGCCAGAGCACCCTCCAGTGTCTGTCCCTAGTCCAGTCATGTCCCCTGTAGTCTTCTCCAGTCCTCCGGAACCCTTTCTAGTCGGTCTTGTCGGTCATGTCTTGTCTGTGGGGGCTCCGTGGAAGCAGGAAGCTTCTCTTGTCATGGCCAAGGAGGCCATTCCCAAGCCACTTGCTTTGCGGGACGCCCCAACGGAAGCGGTTCCCGAGTGTACCCCTGAGAGGGTTAGGATTCCGAGCCTAGCCCTATTGGTGCTCATTTTCCGGAGGATAACCCACAGAAGACTCCAGCTCCGGTTCCCCAGTCGAGCCTAGGAAGGGCTCCAGTTCCCAAGTCAAGCCCAGGAAGGGCTCCAGTTCCCGAGTCCAGCCCAGGAGAGGCTCCAGTTCCCGAGTCGAGCCCAGGAAGGGCTCCAGTTCCCGAGTCGAGCCCAGGAGAGGCTCCAGTTCCAGAGTCGAGCCCAGGAGAGGCTCCAGTTTACGAGTTGAGCCCAGGATAGGCTCCCATTCCCCATTTCAGCCCAGAGAGTGCCCCTGACCTCCAGTTAAGCCCCGTAAGCACCTCCAAGTATTTTTTTGGGGGGGGGCCATACGGCCGTAGTGGCCGGGGCTGGGGCCACGGCCTCGGTGGTGGATCCGCCATGGCCTCCTGAACTCCCTAACCAGCCATGGCCTCCTGAACTCCCTGATGCGCAGTGGGTGCCACCCTGGAGGCCATCTGTCCTGTCTTTGTGTTCCTGTTCTTGGAGGCCTCCAGAGCGCCCACCCCCCCTCCCCATTGGATGGTATATGGCGCGAGGACGCGCCTTCGGGGGGGGGGATTGTCTTGGATTGTCAGGATTGTCTTGTGTTTCTTGTGTTTCCCTTGTTTGCCCATATTTGGTTAGTTCCTGTTCCTGTGATTATTAGTTAATTATTGTCCAGCTGTGTTTGTTTAATTATGTCATTACGTCGTGTATTTATAGTGTGTCCTGCCCTGTGTTTCCTGTTGAGTATTATACGTCATTCATGTCTGTCGCGTCTGTGTTCCCTGCCTGTATTTGGTATTCTTCAGTTTGGATTTTCATTAAAGACTCTGTTCTGATTTATTCCTCGTCTCCCCGTTCCTGGATTCCGTCTCCCCGTGTGAATTGTGACAATAGACCTCTGTGATGTACATGTAAATTAATATTTGAATCGACCCTCAGTGTGTAGAGTACACATAAACAATACTTTCAGAATCTGCAATCGGATTGAATTCATTTGGATTGGCGAAAATGTGTGCACTTAAGCATTCCTAAACAGTGACATAAGCACTTAATATATAACAATTTAACAAAATACACCTTAAATACTTCACCATAATGAACATACAACATAAAAGAAATAATATATATGAAAAAGATTAGAAAAATGCCTGTACATCATCAAACTTCACACATTACTCATACAATATAAAATACTTGTAGCTACTGTATGTAGGCTAAGTTTAAAATAATTTAAAATAATTCTGATGTTGATCAGGTACGAAAATCCGTGAAAAGTGCTGATTGCTTTACAGCAACAACAAAAACAGTTGTACAGCCACTGTATTTACGACAGTAATGTGTTTACCATAGTAATCTCCACTCATTTAACTGTAGGGGACTCCGAAGTCACAAAAATACACAAAACTCCATACAGGTGATTTAAAGTCAGTGTGAACCGGAAGTTGCTACTGACTTTATTTCAGTGTGGTGACGTATTTCCAACTGAAACTGAATATTGAGTACAGGGCAGGGTTTTATTTTTGCGCTCCTCCCACTGATCTGTAATAGAGAACATTATATAGGGGGCGCCATTCCAGAGCGGAAGCAGATGATCAGAATTTGATTAAAGATTATCAAGACAAACAATATTTTCAGAGGATTAACTTGCAAGGATTAATTGTTGACTTTAAGACTAGCAATGTGCGCTAACAAAATAAATATTGTAAATTTTGATTTCATGTGGACTTTAAAGCCGAAGTACTCAAACATCACAAAGACAGCTCTTACTGCTCTAGAGAAGTGAAAGCATGTCAAAACAGGTAAAATTATGCTACTTTCAATAAAAGCTCCAACATATTACGAATTCATTCAAGTTCTCTGAAGTTTAATTTATTTGTTGAGAAAAAAAACATTTGTGTTTTTGTAAAAGAATTTTAATTTATTTTTTCACACCGCTAAACACCCTCTGGCTCCGCCTACTACAGTAGCCACGCCCTAAACTCTCGCAGGTATGCAAATACAAGCTGACAGACAGGCAGGACATCCAATCATTGCATTCGGACCAACTCACACTCTCATTTTCAGCTACGCCCTGGTTGTAGTAGCCTATATAGTGAATGGTTCAGTTTAGGCTCCCCCCACACAGTTTGTATAGCTGGAATATTCCACGTGTTCCACCGATATACTGTAAGCGAAATGCACAATTCATGCATTCACTAGTAAATTAGCCCAGCACAAGAGTGTACTGTTAATGTGCAGATTAACAACACAACACTGCTGTGTGAAAGGAACTGGACCAGACAACTTTCTGTAATGTCATAAAGTGCGAGTTCAGTAACTTGTGTGGATGCAATCTGTGTCAGTTGAAGGTTTTAGATTCAGTCACTGTAATCCATCAAAGCCGCTGCTTCAAAGTCTCAATTTTAAATCAGGGGATGGAAAAATAGGAATCGTCCTATAGTTTAAATGTGATCGTCATCACTTTATATGGCTGTGATTTAATTAATTAAACGTGAACACGGCATGTTTCAAAATAAAATGCGGTTAGCAGTCACCAAACAGCCCACATTTATGCCAACATGTCGTGTTGTTTTGATGTACTGATGATGAATAATGAATATTTTGTGTGATTTAAATATTTAAATCATACCTATAAACTCACATTTCAGTCTGGAAAGTGTTGATTGCATTTTCTTTTCATATTACCTCCATATAATGCCTGTAATAACGTAGTGTTTACTTTATGTAACTTTTATATTCTGCTGTTCCTAAGCACCACCTTGTGGCAAAGAGTGAATTTATTCACATTTTATGTAGAGCAGTGTTGTGAATGTTAACTGGCATATTAACAAGGAAAAAAAAAATCAAAATTTTACATAAATAATTGTCAGGAAGCTTAAAAAGAAAAAGAAAAAAAAAAGGTTAGGCCTGCCATAATGCTGTAGCCCAGGGGCCTCTGGTTATCTTAAAGAGGTCATCGGATGCAACACTTTTACTAGTAGTTTGAACTGAACTCTCTGAGAGAGCGGCTCGGAAGAGGGGTGGGGTGAACAGAACTCATTAGCATTTAAAGCGACATGCAAGGAAACAATAAGTTACTGTTGTAACCCTGGTTCTCTGAAACATCAAGTGGAGAGATTCACCTATGGGAAGGGCATCCGTACCTGACCTCTGCAGAAGCATCCAATTGCACCAAGTCTGGCTTGACAGACAGAAGCACGCAGCCAATGCTAGGTAAGGCCCCACCCCCTTACCTGAGAGCATATAAGGCCTGCACATGCTGCTATTCTCCAGTAAGTATATTCGCTCCTCGTGCGGCAAGTGGGGCAAAGCTGGTGGATCTCTCCACTCAGTGTTTCAGAGAACCGGGGAATGTTTCAGAGAATGTTACAACAGTAACCTATTGTTCTCTTTCATCATCTCATGTTCGAGATCCACCTATGAGAGAGACATGGACAGCTCCCCGATTGCCCAATACACTCACAGTGAGGTTCTGTAAGCCAGAGAAGACGGTCTCCCCAAGGTGCGGTGCCTGACACGTCCCATAATCATACACCTGGCAACCCTGACGCACACACATAACTGCTGTGGACATAACATGCAGGACATGAAACATGTATGTGGCACACACATGTGAATAATCCCAGCAACACAAATATTAACACCCAGGCAGGAATGTAGATGCATGCTTGGTGACATGAATGTGCGAGGCCTAGTGGCCCATTCACCCTTAGTACCTTTACTACAATGTATAAATAGGAAGGGAGAAAGGAAGGTAACAAGGAGGGGCTATGAAGACCCCACCCCTAAAACAGAATGTGCTACTGAGGTTTTGGTGACATTCAGTCGGAAGTAATGCACAAACGTATGAGGAGAAGCCAAGATAGCAGCAGAGCAGATGTCCTGCAGTGACACTCCCCTAAACAAGGCCCAAGAGGTGGCTAAGCCCCTCGTGGAATGAGCTCTGATGTTTCCTGGGGCCTGCACTCCTTTTGATTCGTATGCCAAAAATATAGCTTTCACAAGCCAATGTGAGAGGCGTTGCTTAAATATGGGACTACCCTTGTGAGGGTGCGCCCATGAAATAAATAGCTGGTCGCTCTTCTGGAAAGCACTGGTCCTGGTTATATACGTCTATAACGCACGAACAGGACACAGAGCATTCAGCCTCTGATTCTCCGTGGAGGAAAAAGGCAGAGGGTGAATAGTAGATAGCTCCAACACCTCCGATGTGAACGCAGGGAAGCACTTAGGCATAAAAACCGGGTTAGGCTTAAGAAAAACCTTATCTCCACTAAGAGGGAATTTAATTTAACCAAAAACAACTGATGGCTACTCTCAGTGATGTATGTCAGGTACCCGCTATGATAGTTTACTGATGATAGATGATAGATTATGATAGATTACTGAACAAGCGGGAACCCAGTGTGCCTGTAGCTTTCTCTATCTCTGTTTCATCACGTGATAGAAAGTCTAAGGCCTTCTCAAGCCGTACGGCTGACCCATCTAATCTGCAGCCTATTATGCATCAAACTAAGATTGCTGAGACACAAAGTAATGCCATCAAGTTAGCATTTTTAAACATTCGCTCACTAAAAAAATAAATCACTTCTGATCAATGACTTAATAACCACAAACAACCTGGATTTTATGTTTCTAAATGAAACATGGCTAGAAAACAGCTGCAGTGCAACAGTCCTCAATGAAACAGCCCCTCCCAAATTTAATTTTATAACTGTCTGCAGGACTGTTAGGAGAGGTGGAGGTGGAGCTGCTCTGTTTAAAGATGTCTATCAATGCAAGCAAGTGTCATTTGGTCAGTACTTGTCTTTTGAATATCAAGGTATTGTGCTCAAAGGTGCTCCACGCTGTCACGATTCCACACTCGGGAGACGGAAACCAGGAACGGGAGAGGAGGAATAAATCAAACTGAGTCTTTATTTACGTCCAAACAGGTAAGTATCAAACACAGGCTGGGGACACTGACGTGGCAGACAGGAATGACGTGTAACACTCGACAGGAAACACAGGGCCGGACACACTGTAAATACACGACTTAATGACATAATTAAACAAACACAGCTGGACAATAATTAACTAATAATGACAGGAACAGGAAACAAACCAAATATGGGCAAACAAGAGGAAGGGAACCACAAGACACACGAGACAATCCTGACACACGCATTCTGTTTATCATTATTTACAGGCCTCCAAAATACTCTCCAGCCTTTGTTGAAGAGTTCACAGAACTGTTATCTATGATTTCCTCAGAGTTTGACTGTTTTGCTATTGCAGGGGATTTTAATATTCACATAGATAATGCAGAAATCAAAACTACAAAAGAAATTATAACTGTTTTAAACACTTTTGACCAGATTCAGAATGTGCATGGACCAACACACAATCGTGGACACGCTCTCGATTTACTCATCAGTAAAGGTCTAAACATTTCATCCATTGTTATTAAGGATGTAGCACTATCTGATCACTTCTGTATTTTCTTTGATATATTGATCTCTGTTACCACTGAATCTAGATCTGTCTCTGTCAGAAAGAGATGCATTAACGAAAACACTAGTGCGTTATTTATGGAGGCTATATCTTTAACACCATGCATTTCTGCAGACTCTGTTGATCTTCTCCTTGATTCCTTTAACTTAAAAGTTAAGAATGTTATTGATGATATTGCTCCCGTGAAAGTCTGCAAGAAGAATGGCAGACAAAAGTCACCTTGGAGAAAATCAACAGTAGCTCAGAGTATGAAAAGACAATGCAGAAAAGCTGAGCGGATGTGGCGGAAGACGAAACTCGAAATTCACTATAGCATCTATAAAGACAGCCTTCATGCTTTCAATGTGGAACTAGCCACAGCTAGACAGACCTTCTTCTCAAACCTCATAAACAGTAACTTAAACACTCGCACTCTTTTTGCTACTGTTGAGAGACTGACAAACCCCCCAAGTCAGATTCCCAGTGAAATGCTTTCTGACAGCAAATGCAATGAGTTTGCTTCCTTCTTTTCTGAGTAGATCAGTAATATCAGAAAGGTGATTGGCACATCTTCTAGTTATGCAGACGTTACACAGATTTGACCGCAATTTCAAAAAGAAGTAACTATGTCTGTTTTTGAAGCAATTGATAGCAAAATTTTGGAAGAAATACTACAGCACCTTAAATCGTAAACCTGCTATCTTGACACACTTCCCACATCTTTTTTCAAAAGTGTGATTAACTGTTTAGAAGCAGATCTCTTAGAAGTGGTGAACGCCTCACTTCTTTCTGGGACTTTTCCAAACTCCCTGAAAACTGCAGTTGTTAAGCCCCTTCTGAAAACGCACATCTTGATAACACCATATTGAGCAACTATAGACCAATATCAAATCTTCCTTTCATAGGTAAGATTATTGAAAAGGTAGTTTTTAATCAGCTGAACAACTACTTAAACTCAAATGGATACCTGGACAATTTTCAATCTGGTTTCCTAGCGCATCACAGCACAGAGACAGCACTCATTAAGATAATAAATGATATTCGCTTTAATTCTGATTCTGGCAAAATATCAGTGCTGGTACTACTAGATCTTAGTGCTGCGTTTGATACTGTCGATCATAAAATACAGTATGCTTCCACTGAGTCAAATAATAAGAAAGAACCAAATTGCCTATCACAGCTATGCTGATGATACCCAGATTTACATAGCCTTATCTCCAAATGACTACAGCCCCATTGACTCCCTCTGCCAATGAATTGATGAAATTAACAGTTGGATGTGCCAGAACTTTCTTCAGTTAAACAAGGAGAAAACTGAAGTCATTGCATTTGGAAACAAAGATGAAGTTCTCAAGGTGAATACATACCTTGACTCTAGGGGTCAAACAACAAAAAATCAAGTCAAGAATCTTGGGGTGATTCTGGAGACAGACCTTAGTTTCAGTAGTCATGTCAAAGCAGCTAAATCAGCAACTAAATCAGCATACTATCATCTCAAAAACATTGCAAGAATTAGATGTTTTGTGTCCAGTCAAGACTTTATCATCAGCAGGGTGGATTATTATAATGATCTCCTCACCGGCCTTCCAAAGAAGACCATTAGATAGCTGCAGCTCATCCAGAACGCTGCTGCCAGGATTCTGACTAGAACCAGAAAATCTGAGCATATCACACCAGTCCTCAGGTCCTTACACTGGCTTCCAGTTACATTTAGGATTGATTTTAAAGTACTTTTACTCGTTTATAAATCACTCAATGGCCTAGGACCTAAATACACTGCAGATATGCTCACTGAATATAAACCTAACAGACCACTCAGATCATTAGGATCGAGTCAGTTAGAAATACCAAGGGTTCACACAAAACAAGGGGAGTCCGCTTTTAGCTGTTATGCCGCCCGCCAGTGGCGGCTGGTGCTAAAAAATTTTGGGGGGGGGGCGCAAACAAACTGAAAAATTTAACCGTTAGTAATACAGGACTGTAAATAGCCATTTATTAGGTGATTATGTATCATTACTGCTAGATAAAATATTGAAAATGATAAAGTCAGCTGTTAAATAATGCAATAAATGTATCATGAATCAGTGAATTTGATTTCAATGTGGGTTTATTATCAGTAATTAAGTAATAAAGGTAATCATAAAACACACATACACACAATGTAAAGTTGCCTAATCACTGGCCAGTTTCACTATTTGAAAAGACATTTTGCTCTCCTTTCTTTCTGGCTTGCAAACTTCTCAATGACCTTCTGGTTGAAATCCGTCATCTCAGTCACCAGTCTCTTCTCCATTGACGGCATGGCCAATGCATTCAGCCTCTCCTGGGTCATGCTATTTCTCAGAAAAGTCTTAATCCTTTTCAAGGTTGAGAAGCACCTCTCAGCTTCTGCTGTGGTCATGGGTGTGGTGATGAGGATCTTTAGGAGAGTGACAGTCTCTGAAAAGACTTCTTCAAGATTGTTCTCCATAAACAGCTGGAGTAGGTCCACAGCACCACGACAGGTTCTGAACTCTTCCTTGCAGTAGATGAGACTAAGCTCTGTCTTCAGCTTACTCCCATTGAGCACTGGATAGGCCTTCAAAGTCCTGCTCAGTGCATCTTCAGAAAACACCACTGTGTGCTGTTCAAACCTGTCTGCTTGCATCAAGGTGGCACTAACAAGGTGGTTTGTGAAGGAGAACCGTTCCATGGTGTGTAAGAGTATGGTATCACAGACCTATAGAGTGAAGGATAAAAACAAAAATTATGTAGTTATGATAAAATGTCAATTTCAACTGCAACATTTAAAATGACCAGTTTTAAGTTGTAAAGGGAGACAAGTTTCAGTGTTTGAATCCATAATTTCTCAGAACTTCATACACATGGACAAGACATTCTGAGTAAACATGTCAAGATGCTCAGGGCACTAACAGTAATTTTTAAAATATCAGCCATTTATATTAATCGGATTCAGAGATGAAGGCCATAATACTAATGTTGTCCACTAGAGGAAACCAAACAATAACAAATCCTTTTAGATCACAATTTAAAGACTGTGTAAATGGTTAAAAAGATTAACTTGTAGGTAACTATAGTTTCATAAAGCGCAATATAATCAGTTAATAAAGCCCAAAAAAAAACTATCTCCATATTGTTAAAAAAAAAAAGAAATTATTCCCAATCTTCATATCTATAAATTGCAGTGTGACGAATAATAAAAATACTTTGCTGGACAGAGGAAACTATCAAAGACAAACATTTGCAACAAATTAAACTGCATTGATTCATTTACCTTCTATGCATTTGATGGCTTTACAATATTTTTTTTTTCTTAAATATTTCAGTAAAGAATATAACTTCAAGATATATTCCTCCCATTGATCCCAGGTGAGAAAAGTGCACTTCCATAATGTACTTAGTGCTCTATTTTCATGCACTAATTTTGTACTTAATATACTAAAAATGATTCTTTAGTACTACTTAAGATAAACTTAAGATCATCCAAGTGTACTCAACTGTGCTATTTTTGGAAACCATGAATATGAACTAAAATGCACTTTTAACATACTATCTATGTATTTAAAAATGTATTTAGTCACCACTTGTAGCACACTTGGGTGTTTTGAAACAGCAAACACAGAAAACAATAAAAGGCATGACTTCCATCACATCAGCCAGCTCAGTTTGTCAGAAGAAGAGCTGGAAGAGCCCCGAGTACAGCGCCACCGAGATCACTGATGATGATGAATTTACAGGCGATCTGCTCCAAGCTCCTTGATCCTTTTTTTTTTTTTTTCTTCGTCCAAACGCCTTGTGAACGGGTATTTTTGTAAAGATAAAACTGAATTTTCTTTCATCTCGAGATATTGCGCTTGCTTCCACATTAATTAGTCCCTGTCTGTCAACTGCGAGCTGCTGCTAAGCGGAATGAGAGTCATTGAGAACGGTCCAATCACATGAGGCCAAACAAATAAAAACAATATTGATTCGCTCTAACAATAATACTGGGAGCCTGCGCCCCAAGAACAATTTGAAACAAGCCAATTAGAGCTTAGCCTCAAATCACGTGCTTTTCAAAAGTTTGTGTACCTACATAGACACTCATTAGTCCGGCACCCCGCACACAAATATGAAAGAAATATAGTTTTGATTTTTTTGATTTTCAATAAATTATATTATGACTAACAGTAGAATACTATGATTAAATGATTTTATTTAGTTAATATTTGCGATATATGTTTAACTTGTTGTTAACATGTTACGGGGGGCGGCGCCCCAGCGCCCCCTATTGACGAGCCGCCGCTGCCACGCGCAGTTGGAACCAGCTTCCAGAAGAGATCAGACGTGCTAAAACATTAGCCACATTTAAATCCAGACTTAAAACTCATCTGTTTAGCTGTGCATTTGTTGAATGAGCACTGTGCTACGTCCGAACTGATTGCACTGTATTTTATGTATAATCATTTTCTATTCTTAACTGTTTTAAATTAATTTTAAATCAATTTTTATCATTATTTTTATTATTTTTTAATGACTATTTTATTTCCTTTTATGTAAAGCACTTTGAATTACCACTGTGTATGAAGTTCTATATAAATAAACTTGCCTTGCCTTGCCTTGCCTAATGAGAGGGCACCCTTCATAAATCTGCCGATTAGAGGATGCTGCCCGACCATTGAGCCCTCAAAGCCCACATGACTGGCAGAAATAGCCGCCAGGTAGACCTTGATGGTGGAAAAAGACCTGCTTTTATCCATAAAGTCTTGTAAGAAACACAAAATATTAGGAATTGAGCACTGATATGATGTGAGGCCACGCCAATCACACCACCCTTCAAACACTTGCCACTTACAACTTATAGTAGCAACCACACGCGGGAGAAGCCCTAGTGCGTTTAAGTTTTTCCTCTCACGGGCCAGGCCCAGAGAGCTATGGAAGGATTTTCCGGACTATTATCAAATAGAATTGCAAATTGTATTTTCAATTGCGTTTTCCATATGTGGACGCATAAATTGTGACATAATCCAAATGCAATTGCAAATCTTGTATTACCGTTTGCATTTTCGCTTTCGTGAACGCACAGTGACTGCCACATTTCAATTGAAAAAGTAAAGTCCATTTGCAACTGTATTTCCCATGTCTTACGAGTTATGAGCCTGTCATATTTAATACGTCTGCTTTTTCACTCTCTCTGCGCCGTGCATATAACCGGTCAAAACTCAAATGGAATGGCAATTCCTTTTGCATTTGAATTTCCGATGTCTATGCTGAAAGCTGTCAATCAATGTGAGGGGGCGGGACTAAACTAGGGGGCGTGTTTGTTTTGGGAGGTGACGTCACTCACAGACGACCGTGCAGAATGCTTTGATCAATGGAGGTAATCGGTAAAACCTCCGCTAAAGGCAGCTGCCAATCAGTTCGTGCCTGTGTTAACAAACAAACAGTGCAACCTTCTTGGTACAATATATAATTCTGTCTTTTTTACCTCAAATACAGTGATTATTCCCTGCTAACAGAGCCACAAACGGTACGCACAATAGGTCAAAATTCACTATTACCCAAACGCTTTTCACCTGTCTCAACATCTCTCACTGTTTCTCTCACTCTGATTGATGCAAGTGAGAAAACAGACAGTGCAATTCTACAGTACATTTGGCTTGACCGGCCTCCACTGGTGCTCCCGCGACGCGATGCTTCTCGCTATCAGGAAGACCTGATAGGTTGAGCCACAGCGCACGCTCACCGATGACGGAAAGAGCCATAGAAAGCCCACTGGCTTTGATGGCCTGGCGGGCATTGCGGAGAACGAGATCACTGATAATGACAATCTCCTTCCAGAATGAGGGAGAGGCAGACCCTTTCTCCAGCTGCTTACCCATGTCCTCGAGAAGCTCGGCCTGGTAAGCCGAGAGCAGAGAGGAGATGTTCAAGGCTCTCACTGCTTATGATGCGGCCTTGTAGGAAGCCTGATGGATGGACGCAGAGAAACGGTCCATTTTATTAGGGAGAACAGGCTTGGGAGGGGCGAGCAGCCCACCTTGAGAAGGGTTGAGGTGTGTGGCGATGGATGGCTCTATGGCAGGGGGGTCACCCGTCATGTCTTTCACCTCGAGGGTCTCCCCAACTGTGCTTCATGTGCTTGGCACAAGCGGGAAGGACAGGGAGAAACTGCTTTCTTGGGCCGGGAGGCGGTCCCAGGAGTTTTCCATCGTAGATGTCCCTCTCCTGATCGGTGGCACTTTGTAATGCCGGCCATTCGATACTGAGGCGAGCGATCGCCTGCTCACAATATTCAATGAGGATGGATTGGGGAAGAGCAGCAGGCGCGTGAGCCTGAGGCGCTACGGAAGGCGGGATAGCCTCCTCATCGTCAGAGCCTTTGAGAAGGCCTGTGGCGTCCTCGTCCCTGAAGCTGGTTGGCTCATTTGCAAATGAGGGGATTCGGCTTGGTCAGCCCAATTCAATGCTGGCGCTCCCTGGGAGTCCCCCAGGTGCACAACATCATCTCCATTTTCCCCGTCAGAGTCCGACTGTTCGAAGCCCACACTTTGAGTAGCGGCCACCTTATGCCTGCGGCGATGGAACTTCTTGGGAAGTGGCAGGCAGTGGCTACAATTTTCGGGTTCCAGAGCTTCCTCCGTGTGTTTAAGGCCCATGCAGACCACGCAGTACGGGTGAGAATCCCTGGCAGTGATAAGTGCACCACACACAGCTGTAGGGATGGCTCGATACCATAATTTTGGCTTCGGTACTATACCAGAATGTAATACCTCGGTATCGATACTAAATCGATACCATAGGTGACAAATAAGTGAATTGAAAACAATTTTATTAAAATAATAATAATAAAAACATATTCATATCTTAATCCCTTTATATAAAACTGTAACAAAAAACCTACAGGGAACATAGGTTACATTTTGATGTTGGAGAAAAAAAATATATAACTGAAGTAATACAATGAAAATCTTCTTATCTTTTCAGTGCAAACACATAGTGCAAACAAAATCTTAAAATGTAACAAAAAACCTACCGGGAACATAGGTTATATTTTGAGTTTGAGGGGGAAAAAAATACAAGAAGTAACACAATTAATGCAACAAATGTTGTTTTATTGTAAAGTGTTATTCTAACAGTCAAAGTAATATTCAAAATCATGTTATTATTTCTCTCTCTCAGATTGTTTTCAGATTTCAGACTCAGATAGCCAAAGAAAAAGCATTAAATATAAATCTCACTCTCTTGCTCTCTCGGCTGCTTCATATTAGCGATCGGCAGTGCAACAGAAACATTCCCTTCATATTATTGATACTAAAATTAATATAGTAAAACTCTTGCTTAATTCAAATTCAATTAATATTCGACACAACACATGATTTATAGCAACGCTTGCATACAGGTGCAGTAAGGTCAGTTCGTTCACGTTTGTCATCTGTTTTGTATGCAAAGTAATGCCATATTTCACTTCTACTGTTATCTTTATTTATTAATTTCGGGTGCATTGATAGAGTTTCATCTGTTTGATCCATCGCATTGTTCTGTTTTCACATTTACCGGTTGCGCAGCAATTTGGGAAGTACTGCCACCTACAGGTGCACTTCACAACAGCAGCGTATGAAATACAGAATTGAGCAAAATTATGATATCGTACCGTTTGTAAATATAATGTATACCGGTATTTTTCCAGTACCGGTATACCGCACATCCCTACGCGACCGGGCAGGCACACGACAGTGGATTTGGAGAGTGCCATCGGAATGGCCAGTAAAATCCAAACGGTTGGCAGCCGTGACAGAGGGAAAGAACGAGAAAAAGGCAGACAGCCAATTGAAGTGCAGCGTGGGCGGCTTGCAGAAGGACACAGCTATAATACAGAGCGAAACGATCACGTCCAGCGGAGGCTGATCAGAACGATATATCCTCCTGAAGACAAAAGTGAAATGTCCGAAAAATTCCAACGACCTGTGAGAAATTAAACCAGAGGTCACGAGAAGCGAATGTCAGCTGGAGAATAGCAGCGCGTGCAGGCCTTATATACTCTCAGGTAAGGGGGTGGGGCCTTACCTAGCATTGGCTGCGACCTTCTGTCTGTCAAGCAATTGGATGCTTCTGCAGAGGTCAGGTACAGATGCCCTTCCCATAGGTGAATCTCGAACATGAGATGAGGGAAGAAAACAGCTTGCTATGAACAGAGCTGTTTTTGACCAGGTAAAAACGGTGTTGTTTTACACTACCATTGAGAAATTTTAACCAAACCATGTTACAGACTTTTCATTAAGACCCTAAAGGATCATATCAACTTGTGGAAAATGGCCATCCGATGACCCCTTTAAGGCACCCCTGCGTATACCCAAAAGGTCAAGGATTTCTGTATACCCACTTAAAAAAGCACGAGGATATGTAACAACATTGTTTTGTAACAGAACTTTCACACGTTCATTCATAAATTCACCTCATCTGTGTTGCAAAGCACTGACCTATTGAAAATCATGCCGTGTTTCTGTTGATGACCAGTGCGCAGAATTGAATGTGAGTTACTAAAGGAGATATGAAATGAAAGCAAACTCAAACTACATTCTTTCAGTGTTTTCGTAAGTCTGCCCTTGAAGAAGGATCTCACAATCATGTTCAGTGGGGGGGGTTTGTGATCTCACAATCACGTTTACCACTATTACCCCCTGTCCGACGCCCCTGCCTCTGGACATCAGATAGTCACTACCTAACCTGGTCATGTGTTAGCTTTGCTTGGCAGCATAAAGGAAAAGTATGCAATTATTTGTCAATTGAACTGACTGAAGACAAAAGTAAATGAGGGGAGTTGAAAGATTTCTTATCCTGTGGCTCCCTCTAGTGGACCGCAGTTGTTCTCTAGAGAGGGCATTTTTGCTCAGCCAATGCAAGTCTATGGGAAATCTTTGATTTTTGATAATTATAAAATGAAATATGATAATATGAAAACTGTAAGTCTCATCAGTTAGAAAAGATATAGAAACAAACTATAGATCAGGTCCAAGGTCTCTGATGAGTTTGGTGCCTGTAGCATTAAAGCCCTATAGGAGGATATACAGTATAAATTCTTGGTCTCAGAAGAATAATAAGAAGTTTAAATAGTATAACAGTATGTTGACTTTCTCAGGCCAGCATAACTAGCTAATAACTTCAGTGACATTAGTGTGGTGGATCAGTGAATGCGGGAGAAGGGGAGAGATAACACAAATACTGTATGTGTGTGTCTGTGTACAGCAGTTAAACCCAATACGGTGTTTATATCTCCCTGTTTCAGATGATGAGAGAGATGAGAACTCCTGACCAGTCTTGTGGACTGAAGGCTTAGGAATTTAAAAACAGCCACTCTTAAATGTGCATTGAAAATTGCCAGCTGATAAAACCTGTGCTCCAAGGACCATATTCTTAAGATAAATGTGGCTGAGTTAAATGATTTACTAAACAGTAGAAAATCAGTCCAGTCTCTCCAGCTGTAAATGTCATTGGCTGTTAAAGTCCTCTGTTGCTTATAATAAATTGACATGTTGATACCCCATAAGCAGTCTTTCAGAATGCATATCAAAGTAGGCCTATACACACTACAAAAAACTAGACTACACAACTGCTCGAAAAGTATATATTTTTCTTCACAAAATAAATACAAACTTTTAGGGCACAGTAGAAGGTTTTTGTTTGTTTGTTTGTTTGTTTGTTTGTTTGTTTGTTTTAAAGTGAGAAATGTTAGCCTATTCAAAAGAAAAATATATATATAAATAAGTTACAGAGTATAATGCAATGATAAAAGGGTTCCAGTTTCTGCAACAATATTATGTGTGCTTACAATGTGGTCAACTTTTACCTTTACATTTGTTTAAAACATTACTTTTTTAAGTGAGATAAGTGAGAAAGTTGTTGTTTTGGAGTCAGACTGTTGTATTCTATGAATGTGAAGCTTTTGCGAATTATTTACGTCAGTGTCCGAGTGCTCTCTTTTTCCTTCCCTATGTAGTGTGCTGCGTGTCATCCACTGTTTAGGGAACGAGAGCGAATCGGACGCAGCGTGACGCAGCGTGACGCAGCTTCAGCGCTTGACCGGAAGCGCATGGCGTCACTGCGCATGCGCCGCTGCAGCTGTTCGCGTTTCCTGTTGATGCGCTTCTGACTCGGAGCCATGGCGCTGCTCAGAGCGGGTGCGGACTCTTTATATCTCTGATATCTCTTATATCTTTTTATATCAGTCAGTCATCATGAATCAGATCGGCGTCTGACGCTGTGATTGTGTGTGTTTGCAGTTTTCTCTTCTCTTCTCTTCAGTTCCGCGTTTGCTTTGGTGCAGGACCTCGATGACACGTGAGATATTCCTTCTCCTTTAATATATTCTTTCGGAGTCATTATCATAATGTGTACAGTATTTTGAGAAAGGTCGACAGAGTTGGGCTCAGAGTGAACAGTCCTGAGTTTATGGCAGTGTGCATGAGTGAAGATCCGATGCTTTGACTCGGTTCATATGATTCATATTCATACAGCTGCAGGTCTGAATATGAAGCTGAAAGTTGAAGAATGAGATGATTCAGGCACTGAATGTGATGATCATCTTTACTTGATGAAAAATGGATGTTATAAAATAAATAGATAAGTTTAATTAAAAAGTAAATGCAAATCTTTAACACGTTTGCATGATATATTAATTCTGTAGTGAGCTCACTGAGAAAACCTGTCTGCTGTGTGTTGTGCTGCTTTAACGCTCCACTGTCAATTTATTTCAGAGTTTTTGCTTAATTATCATGAACGTCTGTGTGCAAGATTTAATGCCGTAGCTTCAGTACAGCAGAGAAGCGCAATGCAGAGCCAGAAAAACACAAAGAAGAGCAAAGACAATGTACATGAGTTACAGATACAAAAGAAGAATGAAAAAGCATTGATCTGCAAGACAGAAGAAAGGCTGAAAGAACAGAGCAAAGCTTCGCTGAAGAAGAGAAGAGCTGAACTCGACGTGTTCTGTTATAATAATGCACCACACAGGAGTCGAACCCGCAACCTCACGGTCAGGGGCTCGTCTCTGATCACAAACGAGAAGAGTCATCAGTCAATTAATATTTATCAGATCAAAGGGTTCAAAAGTTATAATCAACAGAAGAGTGTGTGTTTGAACTAGTGGTGGCGCTGTAGAGCTGGTCCTGGAGTCCCCAGATCTGCTCAGAATGCTAAAGTGTGCCAGATTTCATCGTTTCTCTCTGTAGGGATCACAAGGTTCAGGCCATAGACTCCCATTCAGACCACCAGCTACGGTGTGAAGAACACACACCCTCAGAGAATGGGTTTCATGAGCCTCAAACTCCTTATTTAATCTAGGAATTCTTCATGGAATTATCAACTCGTTTGTTTTGAATGTGTGATCAATGAGATTGTTTTCAATCATATTTATTCCAGTCAACTCATTCACTTCTGAGAGGAGCTTTAGTTTAGAGTAAGGAGAGCAGCTCATAAATATCTGTGGTGTAATGTAATTAAATTATTCTCTCTGTCTTTATATTCATATTGCACGTTTCAGCATCTATCCAAACACTGCACATGTAAATGTTGCGTACAGATATCTAGATATAAACACTGAGACTGTTTATCAGCAGTTCTTCAGTCTTGAGCGCTCAGGAACCGGTATTACTGTAGTCCACGGTTCAGTGCACTTGATAACTCTGCTGCTGCTCTTATTTCCTCCATTTAATGCAAATCCTGTTTGTTTGTGTTCCTTGTTCAGGTTTAAAGACAGCAGGATGGAGGACGTCTGGCTGGTGGATGTGAGTCAAACACACATGATCTAATGTAAAGCCATGTGTGTGTGTTTGTGTGAGTGTGTGTGTGTGCATGTGTGTGAGAGTGAGCGTGTGTGTGTGCATGTGTGTGAGAGTGAGCGTGTGTGTTTGTGTGAGTGTGTGTGTGTGTGCGCACATGTATGTGCCCGCGTTTGTGTTTGTGTGAGAGTGTGTGTGCGTGCGTGCATGTGTGTGTTTGTGTGAGTGAGTGCGTGTTTGTTTGTGTGAGTGAGTGTGTGTGCGCGCGCGTGTGTGTGTGTGTGTGTGTGTGTGTGTTTGATTGGTCTGTGTGTCGTGCTGTAGTTTTATGCGCCGTGGTGTGGATACTGTAAGAAGCTGGAGCCGATCTGGCTGGAGGTGGGAGCGGAGCTGACCCGCTCGGGGTCACCGGTCCGAGTCGGAAAAATGGACGCCACCGCATATTCAGGTGAGAACCAGCAATGAATGCTCGACTCTATCATGATATACTCTGTGCACTCGTGCTTGTGGATGAATCAATCAGACATACTGTGTTTTGAAATAACTATATTAAAGTTTAAATAATTGTTATAATTAATCACTGAAGTCAGTTATAATGTTCTTTGCTTGTTTTCTGTATATCATTTACTCACTCTTTGAATAACTGTGGAAAAGGAAGCATTTTAATTAGTAACTTTCAATATTTTTATTAAATTGTGATCACATTAAATGCATGATAATATGGTGTATCACGATCAGGGCCGCATTAAGACCTCACTGGGCCCCGGAGCTATGACTCACTGCAGGGCCCCCCATCACAGTAAAATTTTATATATATATATATATATATATGTGTATGTTTTAAATAGTATTTTTATCCTATCAAAATTTTTGATGCACTGATACTTCACAATTCTTGTTACCAATTTTAATATCACAAAAAATAATACTAGCCTAAGTAAAAACAAGCTTACTGAAGACAAGTAAACAGTCACGAATTGCAATAGAACAAAGATACATAAATCAACCTACCTGAAAAACTTAAAGCACTGAATAAGAAGAAATATTAAATGTACAAATATACTGAATAGTCTTCACTGTATTAATTCAATATACATTCATTCTTATTTATTTTACAAAAGTGATTCAGTCAAGGAGAGTGAGTGATTTTCTTTCTGATGTTTGATTTACATTATTATTGAAACAAATGGCAACAGCAGCAATACAGTGTGTGCAGAATTATTAGACAAGTTGATATTCTGGTCATATTTTATTCCAAGCACATTTTACCAATTCCAAACCACATCAATCTGAATAACTACTATTTATTTTGTATTTATTCATTTATAAGTGATATATAATTGTCCATGAAGGCTGGAAGTGAAAAACTACTTATATTCAGGTGTGCATAATTATTAGGCATGTTTTCTTTACAGATAAAATGAGCCAAAAAAGAGATTTAACTCAGACTAAAAGCTAAAAATGATTACACGCCCATGAGAAGAATGCAATACTAATGCAATAATGTAATTTGCAATGTTCAGGCATGACCATTGGGCAGTGAAATGCTCATTGGGTCAGCGGAGTCAGAAAAAACAGGTGGAGAAGAAAAGTCACTTGTTAACTGCAGAAGAATGAAGAATTTTATCTTCTAGAATCTGACAGTAAGTTTTGGGTGTTCATCACTGCAAGGCAGTCTTTTCAGGATAGGAGACTAAAAAGAAATGAATAAATACAAAATAAATAGTAGTTATTCAGATTGATGTGGTTGGGAATTGGTAAAATGTGCTTGGAAAAAAAATATGACCAGAATATTAACTTGTCTAATAATTCTGCATGCGTTGTTAGGCTGCTTTGGAGGAACAGTTCACCCAAAAATGAAAATTCTGTTGTTGTTCTAAACCTGTAAGAGTTTCTTCTTCTGTTGAACACAAAAGAATATACTGTATTTGGAACAATACTGGTAACCAAGTAGCTGCAGGGCCCCATGACTTCCATAGTATAGAGAAAAAATAACACTCAATGGGGAACATTAACTTTCTGGTTATGAATATTCATCAAAATATCTTCTTTTTTGTTGAGAGAATAAAGAAATTCACACAGGTTTAGAATATCTTGAGGGTGAGTAAATAATGACAGTATTTTCATTTTTGTGTAAACTATCCCTTTAAAATCTCATCATATAATGCCAGGATCTCATATCACCTACTGCTTTATCTTTAACTATTAACGTTCATTTAAGACACAAATGACTGTATTGACGAGGATACTCGCAAAGACGGCATTTTGACACATAAATGTGTATTTGAACGATTAAGCACAAGGCACGAAAAATAACTCAAGTTTTGTACGAGCAGGTGTCAGGCTAAAACCATCTTAACGCATGCGTTTGCCAAAATGAGTTTTGCTCGCTGCTTAATGTCCCTGAACAGTTAAAAATGTTTTAAAACCACAATGCTTAAAACGCATTTAAACGATAATCATGACGCACAAAACAATTGACATTTCTACCGGTTATCTCTTACGTGAATATATAGAGTTTTTGATCAAACACAAAAAGCAATATACATCCATCAAGTCAATAATCAAACTAACCTAAATCGGTGAGGACGATGACGCTGTGTTTCTGTCTGCTCCGTTGTTCCTCAGCTTCCACTCCATCATCAGCTTTAGTAAAATAACCTGATAGCTGCGGATTTTACTGACTAACTCGTTTTATCAGCTGTATGTCTCTTAAGTTTTTCCTTTTTTAAAACCTCTCTCTCACTTTTTTTATTTATATATTTTTTTAGAATAGTTGATATTTTTTACTTATCTAAGGTTGTTCTTTGCGTGACCACATACACCAGAACGAAGTGAAGAGGTGAATGCAGACATCAGGTGCAGCGATCACCTTATAAATACGTGCACAGGTCCTTCAAAATCAAATAAGCTATAGAATAAATGCATTCGACTGGTAAAAAACTCAATTCAAACATGACGTTTCAGTATCTAATGGTAATGGTAAATTTACGGAAAAGCTCCACTAAATATTAGTGCTAATAAGTGGAGGGCGTGGTGGGGCTTTGATCGGCGCGCCGCACTACCGATGGCCAGTCAATCTACTCTACAGCCAGTCACGGGCCCCCTCCTTGCTCGGGCCCCGGGGCTTCAGCCCTGCCTAGCCCTATTGTTAATGCGGCTCTGATCGCGATCTGGTACAACACTAGACTGGGCTTTTTTCAGTTACAGTAACACAAATGATTCAGATCTCTCTGCTGCTGATGTTTACATGTTCCTGACGGTTGTGTGTGTGTGTGTGTGTGTGTGTGTGTGTGTGTGTGTGTGTGTGTGTGTGTGTGTGTGTGTGTGTGTGTGTGATGCAGGTGTGGCGTCAGAGTTCGGCGTGCGAGGATATCCCACCATTAAACTGTGAGTCTTTCTCCAGCGTTCCTCTCACACTAATACACGTGTGCAGATGTGTGTTTAGTTAGTCGTGGGCTGACCAAACAATCTGGTGACTAACTGATCTTAAGAAAGCGTGTAGAATAACGGTTAGTCCTGATTGGACATGTTTCTAACCCAGATGACTAATCCCTGACAGGGAACTGATGTTATATTTCTGTTGTATTTCACTACTTCTAACGCTAAGCACAAATGGATTTGCATTATTCATCTATTTTAAATCCTTACTGGAGGTATCTTTTCACTGAAAGAGATGTTTCATTTCCAAAAAATCATTAACCTAATGATTATTGATAACAACTTTTAACCAGTTAAGTATTCATTTATATGGCCAACTTTGTTTATAAAAAAATCTGTCGCCTCACCAAAAAGTAAAATAGATGCAATCCAGTCATTAGACAACACTATTTACATAAAGAATCAAAAAGCGTGTGCCATAAGTAAATAAACTGTAGTGTTTGGGATCTCGAGGCTGTTCGTTCAGGAAACACAGTCATGATGAAGCAGAAAACACGACGGCAGAAGATCTGAGCGGTGTAATAGTGCTGCGGCGCTGACTCAGACCGGACTCTTGCTGACCGACTTCACTTTGTTTCTCACCAAACCCTGCCGTTTGCCTCCACAACTGATGTGAAACGTGGGATCTCTCTGTGATTCACTGTCATTATATGGACGAGTGTGAGCAGGCGTTTCTCCTTTTGTGGTCTGAAAGTGAAAGAGGCTCACAAGAAGGTAGATAATGATAACTTATTAAAGGCCATTGTCCGTTATGGCCACTGATATTTTGTGTAATATGAGTGAATATAATGTGCAGTGAGTCTCTGCCTCAAGTGTGCGAGATTCAGTCTCACTGAGGATCAGACTGCTGTCAGTGTTTCTGTCAGTACTGAAGTGTGTGTGTGTGTGTGTTTCTCTGTGAATCCCGTCAGACGCGGGCCTGGTTTCTGGGGACCGAGGTGTTGATGAAATTCCTCATGAGGCTAACAATTCTCCTAATGAAGGACAGAATCCCTCTCACAAGAAAATGTGCAAATGTGAAAAGTGCATTTATATAATTGTATAATTTATTTGATGATCTATATGATTGGTTTGATGGTCCGGCTGGGGTTGATATCGGTCAGTCATAACCTCGTCCAGCCGCTGAAGGCGAAGCAGAGCTCAGATCTGTGTGTTGTTGGATCAGTCCGTGACTCTCGCTCTCTGGAGGAGACTGGAATAGTCTTGTGTTCTTCTGTTACCGGAGTAAATGCTCTGTTTGGCTGTTGCACCTCACCAGTTGCTGGGCGATAACTTATTGCATCATTTACACGACAGCAGAGGGTTAATCAGCTATAGTATTTATAGATTATACAGTTACATATACTGTCAAAATAATGTGAACACACAGTAAACAGACAATATTTCTTTATTAAGGAGTTTTACAACCACATTCAGCATCTGGATGGAGTTTATGACTGAGATATCAGTCAACCCCAGCGTGCCATTTAAAGCAATAATATAACAAATTAAATAAATAAAAAGTGTATGCAAATGCACTTTCACTACTTTGAATAGACTCAGTTAAAGTTTGTCTGTCAAAACATCTGCCAATTATTAAACTGAATCACTCATTAACATAAATAAATAATAATAATAAAGAGTTTGAATGTGATTGGTTAATTCCACACAGAGTCTTAAGCATGTGCACATTACAGATTAGGGTTTGGTGTTTCTGTTTGTTTGTTTTCTTGGTTTCAGTATTACATTACAGGTGTAAAAGCATCTGACATGACTTTGCCTTCAGTTTTGCTTCTGAAAGCTGGGTTTAACAGGGGTTTGCAGACCTTTATACCCACTGTAGGTGTGAATTACATGTTTTAGATGTGTGTCGTGGGGTCATGCGTTCATATGGCGTGTGATTCAGTGGAATTGTTCTGTATTTTTTTCCGTTGATTAAAGAAAAGTGTGTTTCTCTCTCTCAGGCTGAAGGGGGAGCTGGCATATAATTACAAGGGACCACGAACCAAAGATGACATTATTGAGTTTGCCAACAGAGTGGCTGGGTGAGAATCTAAATCAGATACTGTCTAAACTATAGCTACATTTCTGATTTTCAAACATTAAAGGTTTTTTTTTTTTTCCCTCCAAACCTTGTTAATGCTTTAAAAGCTATTGGATGTAATTTATCTACGGTTATAAACCACCTGTGCATTGTTTCCTATGATGTGTTTTTGCAGCAGTCTCACCTCCATAACTGGCCTTGAGCTCACATTAAACAAAATTATTGTATTAAACACTACTAACTTTTTAAAGTTTACATTTTATTATGTAAAACTCTGGTGAATATGGCCTTAGTAAAGTGAGTGTGTAGACAGTAGTATTGATTAGCAGTGCAGTAAACACTACATATATGTCAGTTTTCTCAGTATATTGTCATCAGATTGAGCTGCGATCTTAAATATCAGGGATGGACAGTCCTGCTTCTTCATGCAGATCCCTAAATAAACAGCTGATCAAGAGCATTACTAGAAAAGTCCCTGCGTCCCAATTCACATGCTCTCCACCCTAAGTAGTGTGTGAGAGAGGAATGAGTGTGTTCCACATCACAGCGTGTTGAGATGAGTAACCCACAGATTCCTGCAGTGTTTCACGGCACTCTTATGATGTGATAGTTTGCTCCAGAACCTCCCAGCTCTTCTGCTGCGCATGCTTTATCTGCAAAAACAGTGCATGCTTTAGTAGTGTACGGAGGTGAATTGGGACGCAGCATGTGTGTTGGAGCGAGTTGAAGCTGCACTTGGCAGGGTTAGGTTAGGAAAGTCATTTTCTGATGATCGTGTGTGTGTGTGTTTCAGGCCAGCCGTGCGCTCGCTGCCCAGCAGACAGATGTTTGAGCACGTCTTGAAGAGGCACAGTGTGCTGTTTGTGTATGTTGGAGGCGAGTCTCCTCTGAAAGTGAGCTGCTTGATCCGTCTTCATACCTAACTAAAGTTAACACAGAGTGAATGTGTGCTGAAGTCTCAGCTGTGTGTCTCTCCTTTAATAACTAATTTAATATTCTTTGATGTTCCTTCACACTGTATTCATTTTGGAGCAAACCATATAGATTAAATATGGATAGATAATCCTCAATTAGAGATTCATCAATTCTAGAGATGCACTGATTACAATTATTATTATTATTATTATTATTTTTTTTTTTGACTGATTCCAATTTTTTTTGTGTGACCTGCCAATTTAAGAATTATAATTGACAGCATATACAGTGGGGGGAAAAAAATTGATCCCCTGCTGATTTTGTACGTTTGCCCACTGACAAAGAAATGATCAGTCTATAATTTTAATGGTAGGTTTATTTGAACAGTGAGAGACAGAATAACAAAAAAATCCAGAAAAACGCATTTAAAAAAAAGTTATAAATTGATTTGCATTTTAATGAGTCAAATAAGTATTTGATCCCCTATCAATCAGCAAGATTGCTGGCTCCCAGGTGTCTTTTATACAGGTAACGAGCTGAGATTAGGAGCACTCACTTAAAGGGAGTAATCTCAGTTTGTTACCTGTATAAAAGACACCTGTCCACAGAAGCAATCAATCAGATTCCAAAATCTCCACCATGGCCAAGACCAAAGAGCTGTCCAAGGATGTCAGGGACAAGACTGTAGACCTACACAAGCCTGGAATGGGCTACAAGACCATCGCCAAGCAGCTTGGTGAGATGGTGACAACAGTTGATGCGATTATTCACAAATGGAAGAAACACAAAATAACTGTCAGTCTCCCTCGGTCTGGGGCTCCATGCAAGATCTGACCTCGTGGAGTTTCAATGATCATGAGAACGGTGAGGAATCAGCCCAGAACTACACGGGAGGATCTTGTCGATGATCTCAAGGCAGCTGGGACCATAGTCACCAAGAAAACCTTTGGTAACACACTACGCCGTGAAGGACTGAAATCCTGCAGCGCCCGGAACGTCCCCCTGCTCAAGAAAGCACATGTACAGCCCGTCTGAAGCTTGCCAGTGATTCAGAGGAGAACTGAGTGAAAGTGTTGTGGTCATATGAGACCAAAATCCAGCTCTTTGGCATCAACTCACCTCACGGTGTTTGGAGGAGGAGGAATGCTGCCTATGACCCCAAGAACACCATCCCCACCATCAAACATGGAGGTGGAAACATTATGCTTTGGGGGTGTTTTTCTGCTAAGGGGACAGGACAACTGCACCGCATCAAAGGGATGATGGACGGGGCCATGTACCGTCAGGGCCAGGGCATTGAAAATGGGTCTTGGATGGGTATTCCAGCATTACAATGACCCAAAACACACGGCCAAGGCAACAAAGGAGTGGCTCAAGGAGAAGCACATTAAGGTCCTGGAGTGAACTTGCCAGTCTCCAGACCTTAATCCCATAGAAAATCTGTGGAGAGAGCTGAAGGTTCGAGTTACCAAACGTCAGCCTCAAAACCTTAATGACTTGGAGAGGATCTGCAAAGAGGAGTGGGACAAAATCACTCCTGAGATGTGTGCAAACCTGGTGACCAACTACAAGAAACGTCTGACCTCTGTGATTGCCAACAAGGGTTTTGCCACCGAGTACTAAGTCATGTTTTGCGAAGGGGTCAAATACTTATTTGACTCATTAAAATGCAAATCAATTTATAACTTTTTTTGATATGCGTTTTTCTGGATTTTTTTGTTGTTGTTGTTGTTATTCTGTCTCTCACTGTTCAAATAAACCTATCATTAAAATTATAGACTGATCATTTCTTTGTCACTGGACAAATGTACAAAATCAGCAGTGGATCAAATAATTATTTTCCCCACTGTACAAACAAAAATCTACTTTTTTCAATGCAAATATTTTATTTTCATAATAAAAGAAAATTTTAAACATTACAATTTCCCCCAAACTGCACTAAGTTACAGATGTTCTCTCACTTAAACACTCTCAAAATAAAGTGCTCTGTGACTGGAAAGAGGTCGAAATGAGTCATTTCCCAATATGTTTATAAATAAGCAATTTTTTCCTAACTTTATTAAATGTGTCCTCTTTCAAATCAAATTCATACATTGTATCAATTAATTCAGTTAGAATAGTAAGAAACTGTAGAGTTGTTACCATTCAAATGAAATCAGTATCAAGCTCCATCCTTCCACTGCAGAAAACACAGAAGTGACATTAGATGTATTTACAGACTGTTTGATGAAGCTGAGGTGCCATAAATGCATTTACACTGCAAAATTTCAAATGCATAAATGTCATAAGAATAATGTTTTCAATTATTTTTTTGAACATTCAATCAAGAAATGTTTGGAAAAATGCAATGATACTTCTATAGATAAAACAAAACACCAGTAGGTGGCGGCAAATGACTATTTTAATGAGTGAGTCATTTAGTCATTCATTCAACCGATTCGTTTAAACGGCTGATTCATTCAGAAATGAGGCAACTGTTTATGAATGGGTTACAGAATCACTGACTCACTCGAATCATTCAAAAATGTAGATTCATTCAGTAAGCGAACACCGCTGTGTGTTGATCAGACACACAACACAGATATGTCACTTAATTTTTCTTAACTTCTTATTTATTGAGCTACTATTGTATAAAATCAGTGTCACACTGCAATCATGCTGATATTCAGGAAAACATCTGTTATGTTGCTTACTTATATCATATATTATGACTGACCGGCCGGTCACCGGTGTGGGCCGAGCATGCGGAGAATCATCCGATTCCGGTCCCTGTCCGGTCGATCGGTGCATCTCTAATCAATACTGATTGTTTTTGTTTTCTTGTCTTGTAACTGGACAAGTAAGTGCTGCCGTTACACACCCAGCAGATGGCGCCATTTATCAGTGTGTCTGATATTACAAAAACCATATTTGATTAAGAAAAGTGCTTAATATAAAAAAAAAACTGTGTCCTGAATGGCCGTTAAGAGCGGCTCGAGCTCTTGTATGTGGATGAGCAGCATGTAAATGAACACAGTGACACTTTACTCTCAAACACGCAGCTCATCAGACTCCTGACTGGACAATCACAATATCAATTTACGTTTTGTACGATTAATTCATTATTAGCTTTCTATCAACTCACAAACCCCTGCTGTTCGTCATGAACCCGGATGGAAACACATAACACACAGCCGATGCAGCAGAAACGAGCAGCTCTGGCTCTAAACAGCCTCACATCATCTGCACAAGTGCGGCTAGATGCTGTTTATTACAGAGCAGTCAGATCTGCTGATGGGATGAGAATCTGCAGTCACTGCTATCTCTAAGCTTTGAATTTTTTGTCCATGAACCTTAGTGAGTGTTTTTGCTGTTGCACTCATTTTCATCAACTTTTTCATCTCTACACACACACACCCACACACACACACACACCCCTTTAACTCTTTCATCATTGGAGTTCATTTTGCTGTTGTGTGATTTCAGGAGAAGTACATAGAGGTGGCGTCTGAGCTCATTGTGTACACATATTTCTTCTCTGCATCTGAAGATGTCTTACCAGAGGTGAGATGAATCATTTTCAGATTATCCTGATTTATCCAGTCTGCTGTGTTTGAAACAATCTCACTGAAATGCGTTGTTCTGCTGCAGTCTGTGGCTTTGCATGAATTGCCTTCAGTGGTCGTCTTCAAAGATGGAAACTATTTCACATATGATGGTACGTGAAGAAAACTGTAAATCAGCGTCTAATGAATGTTTGTGCAGTGCTTGACCAGTGAGTTGGTCACAGATGTATATGGCTTGCCTTCTGTCTCTGTAGTAAGATGGTTGTTGTGTTTCAGAGTATGAAGACGGCAGCTTGTCATCGTGGGTGAACCGAGAGCGATTCCAGAGTTACCTGCCGATCGATGGGTTCACGCTCTATGAGCTGGGAGAGACCGGTACTACAGCTCTACCGTATTCAGATAAACACTGAGCAGCATGTGCTGGATGGAAAACTTAACCCTAGAGCAAGTCTGGACCCGGAGGGAATTCAGTCCAGACCCACCTCCATTTCATATTTCAAGAGCACTAATTATATTTCCTACTTTGATAAACGCATGTTAAACTTGTAAATCATTTTAGTGTTTTATGTCTTTTTGGAGATGGTCTGAAATTAAAGCGAAGGAGAGATATTTAAAGTTTTCCTGCGTTTCTCAAGACATCCAGTGAGCGTAAGACAGTTGACATAATCGGGCGACACTTCACCGCTGTGTAAAACGAGTCATTTTTTAATTGTATTTTTGATCACTTAGATTATGGCCATTTGACTTATAGCAGTGTCCAGTTTCCCATACATTGATTTATTTCAGGCGGCCCGTCACAATATCAAAACTGACCGTGAATGTATCTTTGAAAAGAACTGACAGTCTTCAGAAAAGCTCGGTTTCATTTTCATTTCATCTTTCCTGTAATGCCTGCTAATGTAGCGTTTGTGAGCGCAGTGCTGATTTGATTACAGCCGTTACCGTGGAAACTGCTATATCTGCCGCTCCAGCAGCGCCTCCTGCTGGCAGAGAATCAATCTGCATTTGGAAGTCTGTGGGAAACACTGGTGTCTGTCAGCAAACATAAAACAAAAAGCATGCTTCAGAACTGTTTTGAAAAGGTGCTTAAGTTTTGAGCCATGTATTATTACTTTGAATTAGGCTGCTACTACTATTTTGTGCCCTGCAATAAACATTTTCTCATATTCACTTTTATGAGGGGGGGATCCGCTGCCCTGATTTCTAAATATCGGCATCAGAATCGGCCAGAGAAAAACCCATATCGGTCGACCTCTATTGCTGACACTTAAATTAATTGTTTTGCCATGCACTTGTTATTAATGTATTTTGAATGCTAAAGGCACTTTATTTTTTAAAAAATTAGTGTTGAATTCTTATGCATATTTATTAAAACAAGTTTTGTAATAACCAATTGTTCCAGACCTTTGACATTAAAATTCAGATTTGGACCTTTGAATGTAGACTTTGAGAGCCCCTGCCCTAGAGCAAGCACATTTGTGAACATACTTTGGAAGTGATTGTTATTTTTCCATTACGTGTTGGTTAAGCCGAGAACACACTACACGACTGTCAGGCGATATGAATGGAGTTTGGTCTTGAGGACGGATCGTGTCCAGTGGGGCTCATAGTGTGTGGTGTCTAAAGATTATAATCTTAGACTTCAAGAACCAGTTGTTGCCACTCGTTTTCAGACTTTTTTAAACATGTTTAATGTTTGCGACTGACATCAGCGATTGTATGCAGCTGTACAGTGAAGATGTGTTCACTGTCAAACATCACTCAGCATTCATTTTGTAATTTTGTAATATTTTTTTCTTGATTACAAGAAAAATCTTGATTGTTCTTGTCATGATTTAATTCGTCTTTATTTTAATCCATAAGTTAACACTGCAAATTAAATGGTTTCGTTTTATTTTCTGCAGTCGAAGAAAGTATAACCTAAATTTTGTCAGTGATTTCTCCCATTTTAAAGATGATCAAGAATTATTTTATTTCGATCTGCAGTCTAATAAAAGTAAAAAAAATAAAAATAAAAAAGTAGAATTAGTCTATAGGCCTGTCTGTAGACTACAGGCTAATTCCATTTTTCTTAAATTATAACTTCAGTTTGTTAAGAAGATTTTTAAATCAACTTAACAAATAGGCTAGACTTACGAATTTTCTTCATAACAAATATACGAACATAATGAATAGCCTATTCTTCTATTTTTAAAAACAACGTTTTCATATAAAAAAAAAAATGTTAAATGTGTTAAATGGATGAGGAAATCACATTATCTTGCATTTTTTTATTTCATTCTAACCTCGGGGAATGTAACAATTAATTTTTAATCCCTGATTTTAGACATACGTGAGATAATTAATATATTGTTGCTTGACTAGGCCTAGGTAATGAGATGTGTCTACTTAAGCATTAATTCCAAAAAGAAAGAGAAGCATCAGACTTAATGCAAAACATATTCAAGACACATTGCTGTGACATTTATTAGGAACAACACCAGCATAGCAGAAAAGCTAATGTTTTCTGTTATATTAAGCACAAACTAAGAAAAGTAAAAGAAACCTTAGCGTTTCAATAGGTAAAGCACCGGCGGTGTCCACAGTGTTGTCTTTGGTGGAGCGGGTAGATGCTGCGGCTCTTGTGAGAGTTTTGTGTGTTTTATTTTTTTTTTTGCCCAGCAGAATTTGTCCAGTCGTGACCCGCAGTCGTTAAGTGTGTCGGTCATCAGGTTTGAGCTCCTCTCTGACTGTCTAAGACTACAATCTGCTCCAGTCGATGGAAACGGTCTTTAAGTGTGTTGAGTTCAGTCTTAGAATGTTTCCAATAGCCGTGTAGTGTACATTGACCAATACATTGTATGGGTCAAAATTATCCATTTTTCTTTTATGCCAAAAATCATTAGGATGTTAAGTAAAGATCATGTTCCATGAAGATATTTTGTGAATTTCCTACCGTAGATATATCAAAACTTAATTTTTGATTAGTAATATGCATTGCTAAGAACTTCATTTGGACAACTTTAAAGGTGATTTTCTCAATATTTTGATTTTTTTTCACCCTCAGATTCCAGATTTTCAAATAGTTGTATCTCAGCCAAACATTGTCCTATCCTAACAAACCATACATCAATGGAAAGATTATTTATTCAGCTGATGATGATGTATAAATCTCAGTTTCAAAAAATTGACCCTTATGACTGGTTTTGTGGTCCAAGGTCACATATATGAAACATACATTACACCATTACACAAACTCACAGCTTAGACTGGATTTCTGATGAAAGTGAATTATTGAAAGCCTTTTTTCTGTCCCTTCAAAAGTCGTCTTGATCAGGAGACTGTTCTCTTTCTTTATCTCTCAGGTAAACTGGTGGCGATCGCCATTACTGATGAGAAAGATCCGACGGAGCGAAGCAGCAGGTACAGAGAAGCGGTTTGTGTGTCGTGATGCTGTGAGGTCAGTGTTTTCTTCTGTGTTTAACTGATCTGTGTTTGTTCAGGTTGAAAGGTCTGATCCAGAGAGCTGCTGCTGAACACAGGGATCAGTTCAACAGGTGAGAGCATCAGCTGCTGTTCTCGACTCTAGATCTGGATATGATGGCTGCTGTTCTTCAGCTTAATAATCTTTATTCAGAGCTTCTTCTGTCAACATACAGTTTACTGTGTCCTGAGATTATGTATTATTGTTTTTACCCGAGAAAATGATTCCCTCAAAGAAAAACCACATGAATTACCCCACGAGTTTTCCATGTGTGATCATTACTACCAGTGTTGGGCAGTAACTAGTAGTGTAACTAATTACTAATAAGATTTCAGTAATAATATTACAGTTACCATCCATAAAACAGCTTAGTTACTTAATTACTTTTGATGCCTCAACCCCACTGATTTAAAATCCAACAATCAAATAATTCCTAGATTAATTTTCATAATTTTCATGACTCGCACATGCATGTGATGTCCCCAGTGCAGCAGGCAAGCTTGAATATGGAAAAGCTTACATTCAGCAGATAGAAATATTGCATTATATTGATTTTGTTAGTAAAAAAGATGATCTGAACACTGTTGTGTAAGTTGTGGCTTTACTGTGGCATTGCATCCCTCTGATCAGCATGCAGTACATTATATTACTACTATTAAAAATCTTTTTGGAAAATTGAACAGTTTCTTACAAACTAATGTGATTTGATAAAATAAATCATGAAATATAATCACATATGGGTAACGGAGAAATGACAATTAGCTTAAGTGAAGTAATAAGTAAAGTAACAATATTACTTTTGAAAGGAGTAACTAGTAATGAGTAGTATATTACATTCTTTGAGTAACTAGCCCAACACTGATTACTACATGCTTACAAATACTGTACAAACTTGCATTGTAATATGAACTGTAAGTATATATGTAATCATAGACTGCTTCATACTTGAAACTGTCCTGATTCATCTGCACTGAAATCTTTATATATACACCACATCATATTATCACACGTATTATGACAGTAAACATTTTACAGAGGGTTCTTCTCTTTCAGTTTCAAGATGGAGTTTGTTTGCAGTAAAAATCACATTGTATTAGTGAAGATATATTTCAGTTGTGTCACGTAATCGTCTGCATTCGTTAGCAAGGAGTCGTTAGCGCTCGACCCCTCAGATATATTGAGTTCTTGCTTGTCTTGTTTTTCCTGATCCAACTAGACAATCGCTAGTTAGCCATCTGTAAGCTGCTCTGTTTTTGCTTTTATTTCTAGAATAGCATAGAGTAGACATTAGAGCTGAGAGATAAACACGGTCCGGAGAATCAGCCGCTGTTTCTGTCTGTACTCTGTGTTTCTGTAATGATCAGAAGAGTTTGACAGACGTGCGTCTCTCATGCTGTCCTCCAGGGATTTCCAGTTCGGCCACATGGACGGGAACGACTACATCAACAGCCTGATAATGGGGTGAGTTTCACTGAAGACTGCACGGAGGTTAGGGGAAGAGGGTTATATAATAAGTCATGATATATAACATAACATTACTGTGACATACAGCGGTGGCCAAAATGATTAGAACAGCAGTGTTTCAGCAGCTAGAAAATGGTTTTAAGTCAGTTATTTCTATATTTTGCTGTAGTGTGTCAGGAATATCAGTTTACATTTCCAAACATTCATTTAGCCATTAACTGTAATAATCCAGTGAGATTTTTGAGATCTGATCTGATCATCATCAGTCTGTCTGGAATGAGATGAAGAAACAGAACAAACTGAGACAGACTAAATCCAGAAGAACTGACGCTTCGAGAAACCTACCTGCAAAGCTCCTGAGAAACTCTGCTCAAGTGCACCGAGAGCAAAAGCTGCTTTAAACACAAACGATGCTCACACCAAATGATGATTTACTTTAGCTAACAGAAGTTAAGTGATAAAGAAAATCTATTTATGACATTATTTTTGACAGCATTTAACAGCATTTTTACACAAGTGCCTAAAACTTTTAACAGTACTGTAGCTTTGCAGTAAGGTTTCTAGAATCATCAGTTCTTCTGGATTTAGTCTGTCTCAGTTTGTTCTGTTTCTTCATGTTATTCCAGAAAGACTGACTGACAGACTGATGATGATTAGATCAGACTTAAAACCATTTTTTAGCTGCTGATAATACTAGTGTTCTAATAGTTTTGTCCTCAGCTGTGAATGATTGAGTGCTCTTCCTCCGCAGCGAGGTGTCTGTGCCCAGCATCATCATCCTCAACACCTCAAACGAGCAGTACTTCCTGCCGCCGGAGCCTGTGGAGGATCTGGAGCAGCTGCTGCGCTTCTTCAGCAGCGTTCTGGACGGCAGCGCTCCGGTATCTGCAGTTACACACACACACACACACTCTCACACACACACACACACGCGCGCACACACACACACACACTTTCTCTCTCACACACACACATAGAGCTACTGCTGAACACCGATGGATTGTCTCTTTAGATCCGAAATACACACATGATCTGGTTTTCACAGCTGTATGAGCTGAAGCACCTTCTGTAAATGTTTGTGTCTGGACGGTAAGTGCTACACACAGGAACTTTAATGTTTTAGAGTCGTTTCAGCGAGAGCAGAATCACTCTCTGAAAGCAGACGCTGCTGGAGTTTCTCTTGATCCGGCTCTGTCCCTGTGTTTCCTGACAGGCGTTCGGAGGAGACGGGATCTTCCAGAGGATCAAGCGCATGGCATACGATGCCAGATCCACCATAATGGTGAGCCGAGTTCAGAAAAACAAACCTAAATCAATCATTATTGAATATGTAATGTTTAGTAAACAGATGTTCATGTACTGACTGAAATCACATTCCTCCCTTTAATTAAACCATTGTTGCTGTTGACATTTCTGCTAGAAGAAAAACCAAAGTTCAAACTAATGCTGACTTGAGTCTGAGTTTATTTACTACAGTAGCTAATGTGATTCAAGAGGAGACTCTGGATCAGTGTAGTTTCATTTTTTTTCCCCACAATGGCACTTCATAGATGTGAAGAATATGAGCTACTGCTTAAGTGTTTATTTAGAGATAAACAGGCATAGCAAATACATTATTTACTGCATCATACTCTGGTGCAGCTCTTGAATTTGAAAATTTGAAAAGATATTGTTGATGCATTCCGAGAGCTCTCTGAGCCTCCATAGACAGCAATGTAATTAACATGATCAAGGTTCAGAAACATAGCAAGGAGATCAGTAAAATAATCCATGTGACATCATAGGTTCAACCGTAATTTTACAAAGCTACAAGAATACTGTATGTGCAAAGAAAACAAAAATAATGACTTTATTCAACAATTTGAATAATTCAATACGGTTGAACCCATGATGTCACATGGATTATTTTACCGATCTCCTTTCTATGTTTCTGAACCTTGATCGTGTTAATTACATTGCTGTCTAGAATGCATCAGAAATATCTTAATTTGTGTTCAGAAGATGAACGGAGGTCTTACAGGTTTAGAACAGAATTTTCATGTTGGGGTGAACTATCCCTTTATGATTATAGTATTGAAAGGTTCAGATCCCCAATGTGAGCCAATGCTGGATGCACTCAGTGCTGATCAAAACTCCCGTCCAATTCCAGCAGATAACTCTGTGTGTTATTACTTTCCAATTGTTATTAAATTAGCAGGACAGTTTTATGCCATGAGAGCAGTTTAGAACCCTTTCTATGTTAAATATACATTCTGGATCACATGTACTCCTGATTGGCTCGTCAGCGTGTGATGTGTAGTTTGATAACGATGAGCAGATAGATGTGTGAGTGTGTGTGTGTGAGTTTGAGTGTGTGCGAGTATGAGTGTGTGAGAGTGAGTGTGTGTGTGAGAGTTTGAGTGTGTGAGAGTGATTGTGTGTGTGAGTGTGTGCGCGAGTGTGAGAGTGAGTGAGTGTGTGTGTGTGTGTGTGTGTGTGTGTGTGTGAGTGTGAATCATCAGGTCAGCGAGACGCTTCAGTGTGAAAGCTGTGTATGGGTCTGATGAAGCTCGTTAGTGTGTCATTACTCTGATGGTCTCTGTCTGGTCTGCAGTCGGTGTTCCGCAGCTCTCCGCTGCTCGGCTGCTTTCTCTTCGGTCTGCCGCTGGGCGTCATCAGCCTCATGTGCTACGGCATCTGCACCGCCGAGTCCGACGACGACACGGAGCTGATGAAGAGAGATGGCTTCACCGATGAGGAAGAGGAGGGCGAGGAGGAAGAGCAGCAGCAGCTGACGGCCGGAGCAGAGGGAGACGAGAATGAAGATAGAGAGAAGATCGAACAAAAGAGTCTGACTGAAAAAAAGGTGGATTAACGAGAAACGAAGGCCTCAGAAGAGGAAACCACGGCTAGAATCTCCTCACTGGGTTTCATTGGATTGTTCGTTTTCTAATTCTTTATTTTCAGAATTTCCCTAAATGTCCGCCAAATTCAAAATCTTGTTTCTGAAAACTTCAGGATCAGTCATGGAGCTCCATGTCTGACTGTACTGAGGTACAAAAGCACACGCAAACACTGACTGTTTTAAAGTGGCAGGTCTTTGTGCTTATTAATAATCATTACTGTAATAATGTGCCCTTATGAGCCATTCTCTATGGTCACTTTAATCATGTGTGGACTGCAGCTGAGACGTGCTAAACCATCGATCTCTCAGTGGACTCGCTTCCTGGTCTTTTTTTTTATGTTTTGGATGAGAAAGTGCATTTATTGTTGCATCAGAGACTTGATCTCCGGAGGATTGTTTTACATGAGATTTGTTACATTATCAAAGCATAATGAACGCACAGAAATGCTTTTCTCCTGCTCGTGATCTGACCGAATGTAGAAGTCTAGTGAAGCTATTCTAGCCGCGAGTGTTTATTTCTCTGTGAAATGATGAAGGCAGGGTTGGGTTTTATCATATGCACTGAACACATTCACACACAGCAGGTTCAGGTTCAGTTGATGTTGATTTATTTTTTATAGTCTCAATCCTGGAGAAAACCATGATGAGCGTTCCTTCTGTAGGTGCTACATTTAACATTAAACAGCAGGTAGTGTCTGTGTATGTGTTTTACAGATATAAGGCTTTATATGTCAGATGTTCTCAGCATCGATTACCAAAATTTACTCAGAAACTGTTAAGTTCATGAAAAATGAAGGATGCAGAACTTTTATTTAGATTCTCAAAGCTCCAGCAAATCACTGTAAACGGTATAAGTATGTTATACGTGTGTCGTGATGAGCGGAGCGATCTTTAGATGACGTGGGATTGAAGAGCTTCATCTGATCTCAGACTCTGTTTCTAGACGGCATTGAGCCAAAGCTGTCATTACGCGAGAACAGTGACGAGTGTTTGAAGTTGTTTATGGTCACACTGGATGGCAATGGAGTAACGTTGCTAACTTTGCCTTCACATTCCCTTCATGATGCCTGTTGTTATTATAGGGATTCTTATATTTTAACACAGAACTTGTCTTAATGTTTCTGCTGTGTTCATTAAACGTTTCTTTGTCTCTCTCTTGTTCTGCGTCCTTCCCTCACATCAATATCAGAGTAGAGTAGACTTTGACTAGATTATGTTCAGGTTTTGTTTGTGATTACATTCGTCTGAAAGGTAATTGTTGGGATTTATAACAGACTGCAGCTTTTGATGAAAGATTCAGTCTTTTTTATTTTTCCATCCCAGATGTTTGTTATTGATAGATATTGATTAGGTGTTAGTGATGTAAGATGTGTCAGTTTCTTTAGCCAAACATGTTTGTCTCCTGTCCACATATTTATAAAGGGCCTATCATGAACAGCAAAGTTCTGCCAAAAACAATTACAATCAATAAAGAACTCCATGTTGGACACATTTTTGTGGAGCTGTAATTCATTAAAAGCCTCGTCATGTGTAATTATGACCAATCATTGTCACTTCAGTCTTCATGCCCGTCCATCGCTGAAGTAACTGTAAATGAATGACTTCAGCTTGCTCTGTCAGTGTGAGGTCACGGGGTCACCTGAGGTCACGGGGTCAGTGCTGCTGGTTTCCAGAGGTTGTCTCACTGTATCCGGCGGCTGGACGCTGTCTGCTCTCATCATGTTGATGCTCATTTTCTGGAATCACCACTGGTGTTGCTGGAAACTCTTTTCTCTGAGAAAACGATATTCTCTTCACTGAATGAATCAGATTCATCTTGTACAATCAGGCCAGGAACACACCGAATAAGGAGATTAGAGTGGCTAAGAGGAGCTATGCTAAAAAGTTGGAAGATCAGTTCACTTCAAATGACTCAGCTTCAGTGTGGAAAGGTCTGAAAGCCATCACCAACTACAAGACACCATCCCCCAGCACTGAGGCCAATCAACAGCTTGCTGAAGATCTGAATGAGTTTTATTGTAGACTTGAAACCTCCCACACCCGTCCTGACCATCTCTCTACACAACCGTTAACACCTCCTGTAACCCCCTCTCCCCCACACCTGCACCTCAGATCAGTGAAGATGATGTGCACCAGGTCTTCAAAAAGAACAAGAGAAGGAAGGCACCAGGCCCAGACGGTGTCACACCAGTCTGTCTGAAAACCTGTGCTGACCAGCTGGCCCACATCTTCACACAGATCTTCAACAGATCACTGGAGCTGTGTGAAGTCCCCTCATGCTTCAAACGCTCCACCATCATCCCCATCCCAAAGAAACCCTAGATAACAGAACTTAACGACTACAGACCTGTGACACTAACGTCTGTCATCATGAAGTCATTTGAAAAACTGGCTCAGGCTTATCTGAAGGACATCACTGGACCCCCTGCAGTATGCTAACGAGCAAACAGGTCTGTGGATGATGCAGTCAACATGGGACTGCATTTCATCCTGCAGCTTCTGGACAAATCAAGGACTTATGTGAGGATCCTGTTTGTGGATTTCAGTTCGGCCTTCAACACCATCATCCCAACACTCTTCCAGACCAAACTAACCCAGCTCTCTGTCCCTAGCTCTATCTGTTGGTGGATCACCAGATTTCTGACAGATAGGCAGCAGCTAGTGAGACTGGGAAAATCCACGTCAAACAGCCGCTCCACCAACACTGGTGCCCCTCAAGGTTGTGTCCTCTCCCCACTGCTCTTCTCCCTGTACACCAATGACTGCACCCCTAAAGACCCCTCTGTCAAGCTCCTGAAGTTCGCAGACGATACTACAGTCATCGGCCTCATCCAGGACAGTGATGAGTCTGCTTACAGACAAGAGGTTGAGCAGCTGGCTGTCTGGTGCAGTCTTAACAACCTGGAGCTGAACACGCTCAAAACAGTGGAGATGATCGTGGACTTCAGGAGAAACCCCCCTGCTCTCCCCCCACTCACCATCATGAACAGCACTGTGACTGCAGTGGAGTCATTCAGGTTCCTAGGGTCCATCATTTCTCAGGACCTGAAGTGGGACACTCACATTGACTCCATTGTAAAAAACGCCCAACAAAGGCTGTACTTCCTTCGCCAGCTGAGGAAGTTCAACCTGCCACAGGAGCTGCTGAAACAGTTCTACTCAGCCGTCATCAAGTCTGTTCTGTGCACATCAATAACTGTATGGTTTGGTTCAGCTACAAAATCAGACACAAGAAGACTACAGAGAACGTTTCAGACTGCTGAAAGGATTATTGGTGCTCCCCTGCCCACTCTTCAAGAACTGTATACATCCAGAGTGAGGAAAAGGGCTCAGAAAATCACTCTGGATCCCTCACATCCAAGCCATCCCCTTTTTGAACTTTTGCCATCTGGCCGGCACTACAGAGCCCCAAATACCAGGACAGCCAGGCACAAGAACAGTTTCTTCCCCCAGGCAATCTACCTTACGAACAGTTAAATGTTCCCCACATTATGCAATAAAAATGTGCAGTAACCTTACATTTAATTGTTACCACCTCCATCCAAGTACATCCCTGCATCTCCTTCTATTCTATTCCATGCACAACTGTACATACAATTTATTTATTTTTCAATCTATTTTTAAATTTTTGTCTATTTATATTTACGTGTATTTTTTTATTCTCATCATTTTTATTTTCTGTGTCTTGTCTCTGTGTACTGGAAGCTTATGTCACTAAAACAAATTCCTTGTATGTGCAAGCATACTTGGCAATAAAGCTCTTTCTGATTCTGGAAATTGCAGTCAGTCTTATATTAAGAAAGGGCTGGGTTATGTGAATGAAGGTTATTTTAGCATGCTTGTACAGTCCTAAGACTTGTTCCATGTAATGTTTGTGGTTTCTGAAATCTTTCCATCAAGAAAACAAGAGCATGAAGCAGGTTTTAGACTTTTTTTAAGCGCAGACGGTTTTAGTCTGGTCTAAACCACAAAAGAGAAACACACTCGGTCCTGACACGACGGCACATGTGCGCTTGTTTTTGCTGGACAGTCTTACTCTGTGATTTCACTGAAGCCGTGTTTCATTTGACATCTAGACAACATTATATTAACACTGGTATACATAGATTAAAGTGTTTGCTTATATCCACTGAAATAGAGCCTGCTTTAGAGTTTCAGAAGAGATCTGAACAGTGTCAATCCGTGCTTAGATTGCAGACGTCTCTTTATTCTGTCCACTATTCTATCATTTATGGTGCTATACTTTTACTGAACATCACCAATTGACATTTGTGACTATTTTTATGTATGAATTAGGTGAAACATCTGAAGCAAAGTTGACTATTAAAACACACTATTAAAAGAACAGTTCACCTAGAAATAAAATGTATGTTTTATAGAGGAAGTACAGTCATACATATTTGAAACAATGAGGGCGAGTAAATGATGACAATATTCAGTTTTGAGTGAGCTAAGAGGTATGAAAGAGCACAATCTGACTGTGTTTGCTCTTGGCGTCCCTTTAAAAGAATATCAGGCTCTGGATAGTTTAATTAACATGAAACTCATAAGCCAGCTCACAACTGGACAGAAATCAGCAACATCTTTTCACTCTCAACTGTTTGTCACAATGCAGACGTTCTGAGACGAGCACAATAAGAGCAGAAAACACAAGAGAGGAAAAAACTGCGCTTGCAGAACAGGACTGATCAGAGAGAAAATAATAATAAAGTGCAAAGAGGGGCTGTGATCTCCAGCTCTTGATGATATTTTTAATAAGCATATGCAGTCTGTTCTGTTGATGTTCAATATGTTGATATTTCTCTTCCAGCACGCAAACAAAGAGGCTTTCAAGTTACACAAATGACCAAAGAAAGCATCGTATGATGATCAGAGCAAAGCAGCATGAAAGCATCATAAAAGTTTTCTGTACAAGTCTTTATGTGAGGAGGAGAGTGAATTTTATGTTTTTCTTCTTTAAAATCTATCTTGACAGTCCTTCAGTTTCACTGGAAAGAGTTTGGAGATTCTGCTAGAAATAACTCCTTCTGTGTTCAGTGGAAGACAGTTATTCACAAACGATGACAGAATGCTGATTTCTGAGTGAACTAGTCCTTCCAGACAGACTTTACTACAGCAGTGTGTTTCATAATAACCGTCGCTGTATGAGCTTCAGTCAGATGTTAATAATTTGATTAAATATTCTATAGACAGGCATTCTTCACATTCTTGAACACATTTATTACATCTGTATAATGCTGGACAGTGATTTCCTAACCAGCTGAACTGATTTCACATCTCTCTGACCTTCTGCTTCCACACAACAGATTTACTGAAGAAGAGCGACAGTGTGGAGCAGAAAACAGAGTTAAATGTGAGATCATGACCGGCTAATGTCTCTTAAACAATGAGTCTATTCTGCATTCATTCTTCAGCTCCTCATTCATCTGAATTCCTGTTGGCCAAAATCCTCTAGACTCGCATTTTATACAATATGACGTTTATGGATTACGTGATATGATGATGTGCTGGTCATGTTATTATTTCTTGTTTCTTGCATTTAGGTGTTGTTTTGTTTTATATCACATGTAATGTTAAAGGACAGGCTGATATTTGTGTGTGTGTGTGTGTGTGTGTGAGAGAGAGAGAGAGAGAGTGAGAGAGAGAGTGTGTGTGTGTGTGTGTGTCAGAGAGAGAGAGAGAGAGTGTGAGAGAGAGAGAGAGTGTGTGTGTGTGTGTGTGTGTGAGAGAGAGAGTGTGTATGTGTGTGTGTGTGTGTGTGTGTGTGTGAGAGAGAGAGAGAGAGAGAGAGAGAGAGAGAGAGTGTGAGAGAGGGAGAGAGAGAGAGAGAGTGTGTGTGTGTGTGTGTGTGTGTGAGAGAGGGAGAGAGAGAGAGAGAGAGTGTGTGAGAGAGAGAGAGAGTGTGTGTGTGTGTGAGAGAGAGAGGGAGAGAGAGAGAGTGTGTGTGAGAGGGAGAGAGAGAGAGATAAATAAATAAAAACACTTGCACTGTCTGATGATGAAGATGATGATCCCACACAAGTTAACAACAAGGATCCAAACACTGATAACTCTCCTGGAAAATCAGACCAAAAGATCGCAAATGACTCCAGCAACTATAACTTCAATGTCAAGAATGAAAGAGTTTTTCACTCCTGGAGGCAGAGGTAGTAGAGCTAAAAGAATTCATTCTCTCCCACTTAAGCAACAACAACATGGAACAGCTTACAAATGACATATTGAATTTGAGACGAGATTAAATATCTGCAAAGTGTCAGAGAAGAAATGCCAAAGGAGCTTCAACAAACTAAAGATGAAGTGAGTGAAATAAAATCAACTTTAGGAAAAGAGCTAAAAGCAGTCAGAGCAGAAATGCAAGAGGAGCTCTCTGCCTTGAAGTCAATACTCTACAGCAAGGATGAACTCATTAACAGTTTGAAAGAGATTTGCCCAGAGATCCTCATGACAAATCCTCAAGCTGAACAACTAGCAATGAAGAGAGAGTCTCACCGCTCGACTGATCCAGCAAATCAGATTGATATCTCTGCTGCAGAGGACCTGAGAGAACACAGGTTCTTATCCTGATCGACTCCAATGGGAAATATGTCAATGAGAAACTTCTATTCCCAAATATGATGGCCAAGAAAATCTGGCGCCCAAACATAAAAAGTGCTTTTCAGATCCTGTCTGATAGAAACCTGAATGAAAACTATAAACATATCATAATTCACACAGGGACAAATGATTTAAGGGCCATGAAGGGCCACGTGGCTCCTGTGATCAGAGGCTAAAATAACTCCGTCCGTAACTCTGTCTGTTACTCAGCAGTGTAACAGATATGGACATTTGTATCTTTCATGAAACGTGGTGTCGCAGTAATGAGGCTTTACATTGTCCAATAGGATACAAAGAAATTATTGTTCCTTCATTAAAAAATTCTGAAATTAAATATGGCCGTGACTCAGGTGGAATACTTATCTGGCACAAAGACAATTTGAAGCACCTGATAAAAATTGTTCAAATTGAAAATTCATCTATTTGGCTTGAAGTGAAATCAGTCATATCACAGCATAATCTTCACCTCTGTGCACTCTATATTCCACCTCATGACTCTCTCTATTACAAAGAGCAAAGCTTTCTAAAGTTACAGACTGACATCTTGCACTTTCAGTCAAGAGGACATATTCTCGTATGTGGAGGCTTAAATGCCAGGACCGGAAGAGAAATTGATTATGTAAATATTGTAGATAATAATCACATATCCAACGACACCACGTTTCATTCTTCATTAATTATCACTCCAAGAAACAGCTATGATAGTTTAGTCAACACCAATGGAAAACAAGTGTTAAAACTTTGTAAAGGTTTAGAGCTACACATCATTAATGGCAGAATCAGAGGAGATAGTTTAGGTAGATTCATCTATTGCTCCAGATTAGGAGCCAGTGTAGTCGATTACTCAATTACAGACATTGACCCAAATTTTATTAATTCCTTTATAGTTAGACCTCAACTTCTCATTTCTGACCACTGCCAAACAGACCTTTACCTGAAACAGTCATGTGACCGGGTCAGAACTCCTCCCCTCAAACATGAAAAACTGTTCCCTTTAAAACCAAAACTCAGCTGGAACCAATCTAATGCTGAAAAATTCAAAGAAAACATGAGCAGCTCTGCAGTACTAAAAATACTGGACGACTTTATGTCCACAGATTTCACTCCAGATACTAATGGAATAAACTCAGCATCCAATCTTAATTATATATTTCAAACTTTGGCTATTACATCTAACATTAAGCAACCAAACAAACATAGAATAAACAAACAAAAGGTAAAAAAAGAATATGTGGTTTGATAATGAATGCAGTTGTTTCAGAAAAGACCTTCGACGATTTGCTAACAAAAAGCATAAAGAACCGACCAATCAGACGCTACGGCTCGCCTACTCCAACTGTTTGAAAAATTATAAAAAGCTCATTTGCAACAAAAGAGATCAATATTATGAAGCTAAAACTGATGAAATCGATTAATCAATAGACCAAAACAATTCTGGAATCTCTTTAAAAAATTTGAAAGCCCCAAATCAAACACATTACTCCAGAGCGGCACAATCTGGAGATCTTACTTTAAAACTCTTTACCAAAAACTTGAACCAGATCTCAACCAGCCCCAAACAAGAACAAAGAGAAAACTAGAATGTAAGGTCTGTTTTGGGTTCTGTGTCATGTTCTTGTTTTCATGTCTTTTATTTTGAAGTTTAGTTATGGTTCCTGTTTGTGTCATGCTTCCCTTGCTCTCTTGTCTCCTTGCTATTGGTTCCCTTGTTCATTGTGTCATGTTTTGATTGGTTGACCTAAGTCTTGTGTCTTGTCCCCATTGGTTGGTTCATGTCATGTGACCCTCATTGTTTGTTATAAGTAGCCATGTCATTGCCTTTGTTCCCAGTCATGTATTGAAGTTGTAATCTACTGTCGGTGAGTCTAGTCTGTTCATGTCACGTCTGTTCATGCTAAGTCTGTTTCAGGCCAAGTCTGTTTCATGTCATGTCAAGTCAAGTCAAGTCTTCGTCTGTTTGGATTATGTTTGGATTTTGGATTTCACTCTGTAAATAAACTCCACTTGGGTTCTCACTACGCTCGCCTCCAGTGGACTCATTACAGAATACACGACCGCTACCATGAACCCAGCAGATCGCCTCGTTCGACTTCACCAAGGTAACCGGCCCATTGAGGATTATGTGGCGGATTTTTGTAAATTGTGTCATTTGGTGGACTTTCAAGATAGCTTCCTGAAAGACATTTTCTGGTGCGGTTTGAATAAGAATGTGTCTCGTTTATTGCCACTCCATACCCCTCAATGGACTCTTGAAAGATACCTGGACTATGCTTTGATGCTGGCTGGTTCACCATTTACTGTGGGGGTTGCTGAGGAGGAATGCAGCCAACCTACAGTACCCGCCGCCACAGAACTTTTTAATGTCCCGACTTTCATGTCAGGAGTTGTTCACGTCACGCCTGCCAAGCCACAGCTCACTCACGTCATGTCTGCCACGCCAGGGCCTGCTAATGTCATGTCTGCCATGCCAAGGCCTGCTAAAGTCATGACTGCTACTCCAAGGCCTACTCACATCGTGTCTGCTACTCCAGGACCTGCTCACATGCCAGTTAAGTCAAAGTTTATTCCTGTCATGTATACCAAGTTACAGCCTGATCACATAATGTCTGCCAATCCAGAGTCCGCTAACATCATGTCTGCTACCCCAGGGCCTGCTCACGTCATGCTGGCTACTCACGAGATTCTTCATAACATGGCTGCCGTTCAAAAGCTCCATCGCAAGATGGCCGCCACTCAAGAGTCTCTTTGGAAAATGGTCACCGTTCTAGAGTCTCATCACATCTCAGCTGATCTTCCAGAGTCTCATCATAACATGGCCACCATTTCAGAGTCGGCTCACGTCATGCCGGCCACGCCAGAGTCGGCTCACGTCATGCTGGCCACGCCAGAGTCGGCTCACGTCATGCCGGCCACGCCAGAGTCGGCTCACGTCATGCCGGCCACGCCAGAGTCGGCTCACGTCATGCCGGCCACGCCAGAGTCGGCTCACGTCATGCCGGCCACGCCAGAGTCGGCTCACGTCATGCCGGCCACGCCAGAGTCGGCTCACGTCATGCCGGCCACGCCAGAGTCGGCTCACGTCATGCCGGCCACGCCAGAGTCGGCTCACGTCATGCCGGCCACGCCAGAGTCGGCTCACGTCATGCCGGCCACGCCAGAGTCGGCTCACGTCATGCCGGCCACGCCAGAGTCGGCTCACGTCATGCCGGCCACGCCAGAGTCGGCTCACGTCATGCCGGCCACGCCAGAGTCGGCTCACGTCATGCCGGCCACGCCAGAGTCGGCTCACGTCATGCCGGCCACGCCAGAGTCGGCTCACGTCATGCCGGCCACGCCAGAGTCGGCTCACGTCATGCCGGCCACGCCAGAGTCGGCTCACGTCATGCCGGCCACGCCAGAGTCGGCTCACGTCATGCCGGCCACGCCAGAGTCGGCTCACGTCATGCCGGCCACGCCAGAGTCGGCTCACGTCATGCCGGCCACGCCAGAGTCGGCTCACGTCATGCCGGCCACGCCAGAGTCGGCTCACGTCATGCCGGCCACGCCAGAGTCGGCTCACGTCATGCCGGCCACGCCAGAGTCGGCTCACGTCATGCCGGCCACGCCAGAGTCGGCTCACGTCATGCCGGCCACGCCAGAGTCGGCTCACGTCATGCCGGCCACGCCAGAGTCGGCTCACGTCATGCCGGCCACGCCAGAGTCGGCTCACGTCATGCCGGCCACGCCAGAGTCGGCTCACGTCATGCCGGCCACGCCAGAGTCGGCTCACGTCATGCCGGCCACGCCAGAGTCGGCTCACGTCATGCCGGCCACGCCAGGGCCTTCACACAAGATGGCCGCCACGCCCGAGTCCCCGGCCAACATGGCCGCCACGCCCGAGCCTCGCCATGCCAACACCGTCCTATCAGGATCTCGTCCCGTCATGGCTACTGTTCCAGGGTCAAGTCAAATCACAGCTGATCATCATGAGCCGAGTCAAGTCACAGTTGATCGTCACGAACCAAGGCAAGTCACAGTTGAACGTCACGAGCCAAGTCAAGTCACAGATGATCATCACGAGTCTCGTCATGTCACGGCTGATCATCCAGAGTCACGTCACGTCACAGCTGATCTTCCAGAGTCACTTCACGTCTCAGCTGATCGTCGAGAGTCTTGTCACGTCCTGTCTGTTGAACCCAAATCTTCAAGGACAGTGCTTCAATATCGCAGTCTGGTATCCAGTGTGAGGGATACACCACTGGTGTCTGCACGCGCAGCTGGTATCCCCAAACCTAATCACTCTAGTCCTCCCGCTCATGAACTGATTCCTCCATCTGCAACACTTCCCATAACGGGAATCGCTTTATGGTGTGTCTGGGCCGCATACACCACTGCCGAGTCTCCAGAGGTGGCGGCATATGCTGCAGAACCTCCCGAGGCGGCGGCACTCGCCTCAGCTCCGTGCACGATGGTGCCGCCCAGCAATGAACTCACAGCCTGTCCTGTCACGGCCACGGAGGCTGTTCATGAACTCACGGTCTGTCCTGTCATGGCCACGGAGGCCATTCTTGAACTCACAGTCTGTCCTGTCACGGCCACGGAGGCCGTTCATGAACTCACAGCCTGTCCTGTCACGGTCACGGAGGCCGTCCATGAACTCACAGGCTGTCCTGTCACAGCCACGGAGGCCGTTCATGAACTCGCAGCCTGTCCTGTCACGGTCACAGAGGCCGTCCATGAACTCACAGGCTGTCCTGTCATGGCCACAGAGGCCGTTCATGAACTCACGGTCTGTCTTGTCACGGTCACGGAGGCCGTCCATGAACTCACAGCCTGTCCTGTCACGGCCACGGAGGCCGTTCATGAGCTCACGGTCGTTCCTGTCACGGCCATGGAGGTCGTTCATAAACTCACTGCCTGTCCTGTCACGGCCACTGAGGCCCCTGCTCTGCCTGCACCGCCATGGCTCCCTGCTCTGCCTGCACCGCCATGGCTCCCTGCTCTGCCTGCACCGCCATGGCTCCCTGCTCTGCCTGCTTCGCCATGGCTCCCTGCTCTGCCTGCTCCGCCATTACTCCACGCTCCAGGCCTTGTTCCCCTTCACGGGCCTGGCCCTCCATTCCTCCCCCAGTTTCACCTCCGCTCCACCACCCTCCTGGACTTGTCTGTTTTGGGTTTAGGCGTCTGGAGCCGCCTTTTTTGAGGGGGGAATATGTAAGGTCTGTTTTGGGTTCTGTGTCATGTTCTTGTTTTCATGTCTTTTATTTTGAAGTTTAGTTATGGTTCCTGTTTGTGTCATGCTTCCCTTGCTCTCTTGTCTCCTTGCTATTGGTTCCCTTGTTCATTGTGTCATGTTTTGATTGGTTGACCTAAGTCTTGTGTCTTGTCCCCATTGGTTGGTTCATGTCATGTGACCCTCATTGTTTGTTATAAGTAGCCATGTCATTGCCTTTGTTCCCAGTCGTGTATTGAAGTTGTAATCTACTGTCGGTGAGTCTAGTCTGTTCATGTCACATCTGTTCATGCTAAGTCTGTTTCAGGCCAAGTCTGTTTCATGTCAAGTCAAGTCTTCGTCTGTTTGGATTATGTTTGGATTTTGGATTTCCCTCTGTAAATAAACTGCACTTGGGTTCTCACTACGCTCGCCTCCAGTGAACTCATTACATAGAATATTTAAAGAAAACAATAAAAAATTACCAAAACCCATTGGACATGATTATAACAACATCAGAAATAACAGAGCACATTAAAAATCTCAAATTAAAGAAGGCATGTGGACAAGACAACATCAGTAATGTCTCAGGGAAGCAGATCCCAGTTCAGTCCTGGAGCACAGCACCAGCTACACTTACCTGGGCATCCAGATCTCTGCATCAGGGGCTTCAGTCTGGCTGTGAAGGCCTTG